>CM077162.1:62956220-63504976 GCA_039583875.1 Platanthera guangdongensis | reverse complement strand
ACGCTACCCGAGTTTTACCCAAGGTATCTTATTTAAAAAACATTGAAAAACTTTCTGTTAGGTTTTTCTCCACACACACAGCCTAAGGACCTGATTTCGGGACGAAATCTTTTGATTTTGTTTTATAGGACCTTGTAACGTCCCGAATCGCTCTAGGCCCCTGTGTGTGTTTTGAGTCAGGAGGGTTGACTCGAGTCCTGAGAAGTGCAGGGAATTGGCTGCACTTGTGGAGAAGGGAGAAATCAGTGCAGAGAGAAGTGACACGGGTAGAGACACGGCCGTGTCCCTACCGTGTGCGTCGAGATGATCTCGACGAGCCGTGTCGAGATCGTCGAGAATCGTCGAGAGTCGTCGAGATCAAGTGACACGGGTAGTGACACGGCCGTGTCCCTACCCTGTGCGTCGAGATGATCTCGACGACCGCGTCGAGACCGTCGAGAGTCGTCGAGATCGTGACACGGGTAGTGACACGGCCGTGTCCCTACCCGTGTGCGTCGAGATGATCTCGACGAGGCGTTCGAGATCGTCGAGCGGGGTCGACACTAAGTGACACGGTAGTGACACGGGCGTGTCCCTACCCGTGTGCGTCGAGTTGAGCTCGACGAGAAGTGGCGAGATGTAACTGAAGATGCACACGGCCAATGACACGGCCAGGCACACGGCCGTGTCATGTGAACACGGGTTGGGACACGGGCGTGTCCCGACCCGTGTCAAACACTGAACCGACATGGAAACTGTCGTTGCCGTTTCGCCAGGCAGGACACGGGTAAGGACACGGCCGTGTCCCTACCCGTGTCACATTTTGCATATAAGGGGCAGAGAACCCTAGCCGTTTTTCATTCTCATTTACTTCCCCTAACTCCTGTGAGAACTCCTGGTGAGAGGAAAACCGCTGGAGCAAGTCCACCGGAGGAGTTCCGCCATCGCCGCGAAAGAGAAGATGCCGCCAAGGAGAACTACGCGATCCATGGCCGGAAATGGTGGTACCGCTGGAGTCAATGTGAGTTTCCTACCCTTCTCCTTGGTGCTAGATCTATAGTTATGCCTTAGGAGAGAAATCGACTCAAGAGAGTCTTGATGGAGAGGAGAAGATCTCTAGGTTAGGCCATGTTAGAACTTGTGTTCTAGACTTTAGATCTCTTCAACCATTCCCCTCTTCTTCAATATGACGATGGGTGGATGGTCTCGTGAGGAGTTTATGGCCTTTGAGGTTGAATAAGGGAGGAGAATATTTCTGGAAAATTTAGGGGCGATCGCCTTGAGGAGGAAGACGAACCGATGCCGTTCATTTTCCTTTAAGATGCGCGCAGAATCTGTATTCTGCGCGCAGCGATCTTCTAGGCCCTTTTTATGTAGGATAAGGGAAGATCTGGGCTTTTCACTAAACACGAAAGTTGTAGCCCTTGGAAATCCCTTTCCAACGAGTGGTGCACGACTTCAGGTGATGTCTGTGGCCCCAGGAAAACCTAATCGAGTTTGCTGTCCGGCAATTTCCTGTACACAGAAATCGTGTTCTGTGCGCAGCGAACTTCGAAGCCGATTTCGAGTACGTTATTTCAGATCTGGGTTGTGACCTGAATATGAAAGTTGTAGATCATGAAAAGATCTTTCCAACGAGGGGTTACACGCCTCCACCGGATTCCTGTAGCTTCGGGAATCTCCGGTCGAAGTTGCTGTCCAGATTAGTGATACACCTAGAATTCTGGTTTTATATAAAGTGCAATTAGAGTCGGTGGAATTCTGTCAAGATTAAATAATTTGTGCTAATCACCGAAGAACTGTGAATGATGGTGTTTATTATTTGGAACGCATACAACTGATTTCTTATTGCAAGATGTCTTGAGGTTTGGATGGTTCCCTTTATGTTTAATCGAATCGAATTGATAAGATGTTGATAGATTATAACATATGCGCATCATATAAGTCTTATGTAGAGTTCATATGGAATGACATATAACAGATTAAACTATGGCCATGTGTATGTTGATTGGTGAAATGAAATTCGTTAGTCCAATACTTAGAGCGTCGTCTCCCTACGGGTAGTATTATGAAGGGATGTAAGTGCGGGTTGACCGCCACTTGTTTTGGTTGTGTTGAGGTAAGGTATGGATGGATGGTTGGGCTGTGTCCTCGTGTTTACTTCCGAGGCCCCTTCCATGATATGTTGATGTGGTATGTGCATGTGGTGTGAGTCGACACGCGGTGTCGTAATCCTGGGTTAAGGATAGTGTGGCAGGTCTACGGACTCGCCAGTCGTCACACCGACGGGAGTTGGCAGTTAGACTTGGTCGGGTTGGGCTGTGTCCTCGGTGTTCACGTCCCGAGGCCCCTCTGGCCATGTGAACGGTTGGGCTGTGTCCTCGTGCTTTCTTCCGAGGCCCCTTCCGGGTCACGCAAGGCCAGTTCGGGCTGTGTTCTTGGTGCACATCTACCCAAGACCCCGCTGGGCCATAGTACGCATGGGCTCCGCTGTTGTGTTCTTAGCGTTGAGGCGTACGGAGGCCTAGGTGAAGTAGTGTGATACCCGCCTAGTAGTAGAAGTGCCCGTTCTACTGCCACCGCCTGGCCACGGCGGCTGATGCCTGAGAGGTTAGCTACCTGCTCGAAAAGTGGGAACTACAGTCTGTGTCGACATAGCAATTGCATGGGTGTGCATGGGTGAGTCATTGCATAGCATTCATAGCATTTCATATCATTGCACAACAAGATCCTCATCGTATAAGTTTGTATGGGCACTCTTATACGATGAGTTACTTTTATGTAACCCGATCCTTAACTTATAAGTTTGTATGGGCATTCTTATAAGTTAAGTTACTTCCTGCTCTTACTTATACTTGCTAGTTTACTTGTAGCTCTTATATAAATGCTGATAGTGATACTGTTTCTCTTACTCTACTGCCACCTGTTTGTACCTGTCATACACTTATAAATATTGTACCCTTGTTTCTCTTTCTCCGCCGGTGCCGAGGAGTCGCCGGGGGAGCGGATGTGAAACCACTTAGTCGTTTCGACTAACGGTTGCTACGTCTTCCTTTTTAGGAGGTCACGCCGCAGGTAGAGCAGCCGCAGACTACGCAGCAGGACAGCCAGGCCAGGACGACAGGGCCTGATGTGACGGTGCCGTCGATACCGTCTGTTACTGATGTTAGTATTTTTATTACTCTGATGTAGCCCGTTTGGGCAATGATTAGCTGTACTCTGATATTTTGTAGAAGCATGTTTTAGCTTCTCATTATTGATGTTTTGGACTTTATATACTTAGTGTGGATTTTGACTTCTCTTGCTTATTTATTTGGTTGGGTTGGCATGATATATTGATATGGTTTCAGCCGGCGGAATAGGCGTCTTGTGGTACAGGTTAGCCCGTGTGCTAATGCTACCGCAAGGCGGCTGTTCCGGGCATAAGACTCCCCCTTCGTGCCGTGTTTTGGGATCCGGGAGGGGGGGGGGGGGGTCTTACAACCTGGACGAGGATTTATCCACTGAGGAATCGTCTCCTCTTCCTTTTGACGATGTTTCTGAGGCGTCTCCCTTGATAGTTATGGAGTCTTCTGATGACCCTGAGTCAGAAGACATTCCGGCTGAGTCACCCTATGTTGAGAGCTTACCTGTTACTGATTTAGGTGATGACCTGTTAGAACACGAGCTAGTTCCTTCTAGCCCGGAACATATTGAGGTGCCCATTTTTTTGGCTTCCCCGTTAGATCAATCCAGTCGGATAAGTGCGAGTGAGGATCACAATATTATAATGATTGATCCACGATTGGTAGATGTTTCAACGGTGTTGGAGGAGTCACCTTGGGATGGATGTTTATCTTGGGATAATCTTAGTGGTGCACATCCGGGAGATAGTTCATTGATATTATCATCATTGCTTGAGGGTAATACTAATTTAGATTCTCCTCGGGATTCGATTTGCCCAACCCTCCATCATGATTTACACAAAGTACCTACTTTGTGGGAAGATTTGGTTAGCGAAGGATGTGACGTTTTGGAAGATTTACCCTGTATGGGAAGGCTATTTGATGATGACGATAGCACTGAGGACCCGATAGACATTTCCTTGATGTTAGCTCCTTCGCCAGAAGCCCAAAATGGAATAGAATTTTTGTCGAGTACGATTTTGCCTACTTTTGAGACCAATACTGATTCTAACTTAGACGGATTATCAAGTGGGTTGGAAGACATGTCAGCTGAGTTGGTAGAGTCACCCCGTGATGAATGTTTATCTTATAGTGAGTTAGAGATGACGATCCGGCTGAGTTTTCGTTAAGGACGAATCTACTGTTTTATTTTTCCTTTGATTTTGATGGCTTGCACCCGACGGATTTTTCTTGGACGTTAAATCTTTGTTTTGACGGTGAGTATGATTTAGTTCCTCCTCCGGAATCGACCATGTCGACTCCTCCTCCGGTTAACTTGACTCGATTAGATGACTTGTTAGGGAACGGGCTTGTCATTTCTAGCCCGAGATATCTGGAGATGTTTATTTATCCAGCTCCCCCATTAGACTTACCCAGACGGATGTGTGTGAGCGATTTGTTAGTTGTCGCGTTCGGTCTTCCCACTACTTTTCATAGATCTGACTATGTTGTTCCTAGGGTGGACCGTTCATCTGACCGCTTGGCGTTGGGTAAGGCTTCGTTTTGGACTACCAGTGATTCCATGACGATGGTACGTTTTGATGTGGTGTCCCTAGACATAATTATTTGCCAAGCCCGGTCGCTTGCATTTATCCTCCGCCTTTTGATGACCTGTGCATGCACACTTTAGTGAACATAGTTGGGTATGTTGAGTTGTGTCTCCCGCACTACCTTTCAACTCTGGAGCATCCAACTCTATAGTTGGTGATGTGCGTTTTCCGCAGGCATTTCTTTGTGAGATTTTTAAATCTAAATTTAAATCTAAATTTAAAACTACGACGTTGGACTACACGGAAATCGTTAATGAATTTAAAGCACCCGTGCCACCAGACTTAGTCCCGTTATTTTCTACTGTTAACTCAAGTCATGTTGCACATGAGTTCACCCCTCACAGTTTTAATTTAATTAGCCGCATTCTTAACATCTTAGTTTATCAAAATGCATCCTTTAAATTACTTTCTAGTTTGTATCGGAGAGTCTCCCACCGTTATGTGGATGATTTGGTTTTGGCTTGTCTCACCCCTGAACGGATGCCCCCGGGCACCTTAAAATATTAACGAATCGGCAAGTCCATCCTTTGCGAATCGTAAAGGAGTTTGGAAACGTGATATTTCTTTTAGAATTTTCCACTGATTGGGGCAAAGCTTCTATTTTCATCGTTTCATATTTTACGCTTCATGCTTCTATGCCACTTGAAATATCTACCTTTCCGTATATATTTTCCACTTTGTTCTCTTTGGGTCTGGGTAGTGAGTTTGTGCTTGGATTGCTATCTTCATCGGTCTTCACTGGAGGTACGTTGGTTGTTGATGATGAATTTTGTTTTCCTTTATTGTCTAATGCGTTGCCAAGGTTCCCTAGGAACATATTTTTGCATGACAGGATAGTCCAGGTTGTTGTGCCCTCCTCTCCTAGTGGTGATGTGTGCCGCTTCATGGTTCTAATGGATGATGCTTTCCCGCACCTGTACAATAAGATCTACTCATCGGTGATGAGTACTTTTGAGCGGGGAGGATTGATGGAGACGACGGCCCTCAACATGTTGAAGACGATGACATCGTGCTTACGGAAGATATTTCTCCGCCTCCAGATAAAGACTTGCGGCGCCGTGACGACCATGTGGAGCGACTCCAAAATATCCGCCCGCGACGTAAACCAATATATTATTTATTAACAATAATTATTAATAAATTATTATTAATTATTAAGTCACTTTTTATGTTTTGTTTTATTATTATTTTATTTTGCAATGTTATTTAATTTCATGTATGATGGGTGTCTATAACCATTAATTGTTATCTTTATTTAATGTCATTAATTATTATTTTATTATGACATGATGGGTGCCATTAGCCATCATGAGTGGTTTAATATTGTATGGTGGAGATTGAGTGGTGTAGCCTATATATAAGCCTTTTCATGAAGGATTGAGTGGAGAATGAAAAAATTGAAAACCAAGGATTCAAAATTTGAATTCCCCCCTCCTCACTCTTCTCGTCTTGGAAAATTAATTTCCTCCTCCTCCTCTCCTCTCCTCCTCTCCAAAATTTCGGCCTCCCCTTTCTTCCCCCACTCTCTACCTCCTCCTTTCAAATATTCGGCCAAGGCCAAAGGCTTGCTGTTGTGGATTCTTAAACCCCGGCGTGAAGCGACGAAGGAGGACAAGTTCCTGTTCATCCGGCGTGACTCCGGTGGAGCCGTTGAAGGTCGAACCAAGTAGAGAGTAATCGGAATCATCCATTCCGGTTGGGTAACGAATATATCTTCTACTCTGTGATTTTCCCTCTTGATAGATCTTGTGGCATATGCGTGTTGCGTGGCTTGTGATACGCTTGAATTTTCGTGGTTAATTTCTTCATAGATCTTGTTGGTGTTTTCTTTTTCCGTTTAAGTTTGTGAGGCGTGGCGACCCTCGTTTTATTTTGTTGGGAGATAACCATCCTTGTCTGAATCTTTTGTTTTCGGTGGATTCTCTTTTGGTACAGCAACGCTCGACCGAACCGTGTGGGTTCCTTTCGCTTGAGAGGACCTTTGCCTATCGCCTTGGTATTATCTTGAAGGCCTTTGCGAACTCTCCGTAATCTCTGAATATTGAAAACACAAATTGTGTCGTTGCTGCGTTTAAGGCTTGAGCGTGGCGTGAGGGTTATCGGAGAGCGTTGCGTTAGTTACGTCGATCACCAAAACGCCAAAAGGACTAGCCTGCATCAATCTCCCTTGCCATCAATAGTTGTAGTGCTCACCCCGCGACCTTCGGAAACCCTCCTAGCTGGTGAATTCAACTTCATGGAGGGCAAACGATTGCCGAACTGTGATTAGCCGGCTGTCACTCGCGCCAAGTTTGAGCAACTGTTCGGCTTGGTAAATCGAATGGTTGTCCAAGGACAATGACGGGCACATGATGCTGAACACCCGGGAGATTACGCAATGCCCACTCATCTACTGCCTCCACCGCTGGGTGATCCACCCCAACTCCAACCGCAAGAGGAGGGAGGACGCGCCCGCCGTCAGCATTTCTGAGAAGCCGCTTAAGGCCATCTAGGAAGGGTCTTGAATTTCGAGACCAGGAACCGGTGATGGGGGCAGAAGTTTACTCATTATTCGTTCCAGGAATCGCTTGGGAAACAACCCCATATGGATTTAGGGAGCCATGGCTATCTCACTTCTCAGGGAAAGAGGATCATACTTCCCACAAGCAGGCCTCCGATGCCACTGTATCTCTGCTGCTGCTATTTGAGGTTTATGTTGCAAATTGCTTTACACTACCTTCGACGTGAAAGTAAGGGAGTGGTTCTACAGCCTCCCGCCCAGTTCAATCACTTCTTTCAGAGAATTGAGGACTGATCTTTTACAAAGGTTTGCCACTTCCAAAAGGCGAAGGGCGGACGTCGACGCTCTATTTCAGATCTATCAGATGCCAAGGGAGACCCTCAGGCAGTATGTTGACGAATTCTAGAGTTTGATCGTGGTGTTTCTAGACGTGGATTCACAAGTCTATATAGTGGCCTATACAAATGGCCTTCAGCCCGAGCTGTTTAAGTTCATGATTAGCGAGAAGGAGCCGAAGACATACGCAAAGTTGATCAAAAGGGCAAATCAGTTCATCGAGGGCGAGTTCAACAATAAGGAATTCATCGTGGGACTCTCTGATCTAGGGGGAAAGATCCCATTTAATTCTTTCAACCGACCTCTAGCACCTCCCCAGAAAAGTAATTAGCTTGCTAGGGCGAAATATTTGCCATCGAGGCCCTCAGGCCTATCAACAGACGAGGCAGCGTACCACCAGTCACAACAAGATGGTAGTGATAACCTGGGATAGTCCCCCAAGCAGTGTGGTGAGGTACAAGAATACATGGACATAGGAGTACCATTGGAAGAGGTTGTAGAAATCCTCCAAAAATATTCAGATTTTCGGCCCATGAGGCCTATGAAAGGAGGGTTTAAAAGTTGGAATGCAAACCATTATTGCAAGTTTCACTGAGATGTGAGACATGATACTAAAAATTGTCGAGTCCTTTGTGATGTAGTAGAGAAGCTACTTAAGGAAGAAAAGTTGGAGCACCTGCTCGCAGAGAGGCAGGCAGAGAAGGCAAAGGAGCCTCATCTCGAAAAGTTAAGGAGAGAAGATTGGGGAAGGGCCGAGTGCCCCCAAATGCACCATGATCGAGCAAAGAGGCACCACAAAGGAAGAGTGTGTACATGTAGAAGACGTCGGACAGTTAGGATATATAAACTACATACACGACGGAGTAGGGGTAGTCTTCCTGCAAGGGAAGTCTGAGGCGTCTACAGGGAAGAGAGGTAGCATCAACATACAAGTGCCCCACTCTCACGGGATGTTGATATTCAAGGGGGGATCTACCCTTGATCATCAACCCCTTTCACGACGTAGTCGTCATCAAGGATATTTTAGGAGACTACACTGTGACCCGAATCCTAATAGACACAGGCAGTTCAGTTAACGTCCTCTTCAAGCCTGCATATATATGAGGTAATTAAAAATAGCAAGCCATTGAATGCCTGCAATGAACAGCTCTATGGCTTTGCAGGGTAGAAGAAGAGGTCGAGGGGAGCGTGGACCTGGCCGTCATCCTATATGGGATAGCCCGACAGGAATCCTTCTTGGTCATTGATTCGCCCAACAGCTACAATGCAATCTTCGGGAGCCCCCTCTTGGATAACTTACAATCCATTGCATCCACCTAACATCAGGTCCTCAAGTTCCCATTAGGAGGAAAGCAATTCCGGGTCAGGAGCGACTGCAAAATGGTCCGGGAGTGCTACATTCGGTCAGTGAGCACGGTGGAGGAGTATGTACCACCTCAAGTCAGGAACCTCTAGTCTGTCGACACAGTATAAGAATACGCCACGCTTCTTATGGGAGATGTTCAATCTACAGGTGTAGTCGAAGAATATGTCCCGCTTCTAATAGAAGACACTTGGCTTGTGCATGAAACGAGTGAATATGTCCGCCTACGGTTGAGGATGGCGGACAAGACAACTCGTTCTTCTAGCCCCCTAGCAGCATAACAAGGGTTCTTTATATTGACAGCTTTCCCTTTTTTCCTCCTTTCTCCTTAACATTTTCATGTTTGCTTATCTCAAAAGTCAAACATCTGCAAAAGTGTTCAAGACAGTCAGGATATCTACTTGTCAGAGGGGCCATTCCTGTGAAGTAAAACAAAAACATATTCGATATTGACATCCATGTGTGGTTACCGATGCCATCTTGGACCCCTTCAAACGTATCCGGATGTCTCAAACTTGGGCCTTCGGGCCTCCAACCTCCTGTCAGTGTGAGTCACTTCCCACATTATAAGACCGCGATCATTTTCTTCATTTGAGATACTTCCAAGCAGTATATGTGGCAGGTCAGGATGTATTGAACAACAACTCATTGATCGTGGCATTGTTATTATTATTGCTTCCTTTCCGAGGAGAAGCTCGAGTAGCAGGTGCTTTATTCCCCTTCGACGTTGTTTGCAGATGAGAACCCTGCAGATACCCTATACCCAACTAGAATTCTTAACCTCTAACAATTGGACTCCCTGGAGTAGTAGACCACTCCTTAAAAGGAGCAAAAGAGGTCCCTTGTGTCTCCCGAGGAAATTCTTTGCCCGATGATTTGCCATACTTTGTTGAGATCTTCTCCGTAAGCATTCACTCGACAAATTGCAATGCTTCTATGCGGTAATCTGCAGCAGCCAGCCAATGGATATTCGACGAAAGGTCACGCACCCCTGACTGGGTGTTTGGTGCTAAAACCCTGCATATCCTCTAACCTTAATAGGCGGGCACTCAGCTGAGGCCACATGGGGTCTTATAATCTTTATATGCAGGTATTGGATTGAGTCTGTCTGGCCTTTTTAATCTTAATGAGAGAGCACTTAGAACATGGTCGCTCAAGATCTTTGATGGGCAAGCATTCAGAACAAACTTGCCTAAGTTCTCTAGTCTTAATAAACAGGCGCCCAACGTGTTGGGTTTTCCTATTAGCAAGCACTATTATCCAGAATAAAATGGAGGCAATAACAACCAAATATAAATGTTCTTGTATAGTAGCATAGTATGTTTAGTGCTTATTATAGAAATAATGGTACAAAGGAGTGCGACGACGAATACTAGACAGGAATGTCCACTCAAACCATGGTTAGTGTTGCAGAGAATCCTCCCATGAGCATTGTTCTCCTTCAGGAGATGGATATGTGTCTCTGTCGAACATCGACTGAGTCGGCCCAGCTCTCATTGGAACTTAGGCCCCTCTATTGAAACTAGTACTGGTCCCAAAGAGAGTTTGGACTCAAAGGGGGTAGCATGCACTTACTTATCCTAAACTGAACTTCTGGCTAAAGACTTTGAACTAAGGAACAGACCATGAGTTGCAATGCAGAGATCCCACCAAACACTCAGAAGATCTGAAAGAGCTTCCCTACCAAGATAATTCTGAGCTGGTCACATTGGAGGGCTCTTGAAACCAACCAAAGCAAATTAGATGAGGAGGAAAGCCAAAAATTGATCCCCTCCAAAGGTGCCCTCAAGGGTCTATTTATAGTTTATCTGACTTAGCATGCAAAGAACACAATCCTGCCTTTTGAAAATACTAAGTGTAGCCTAGATGGGTCTGCCAACGGCCAAACTTCATGGTTTGGAGAGATTATTAGCAGGCTGGCAAGGGCATTCTGGTAAAAACACTGGCGTTTGGGTAGCATACATTGCTTACAATTTCTTGGGTCTTCGAGTGCCATTGATGGGATTGTCACTCGCTGCCGACTAGAGGGTCTGGCTGAGTACAAGCAAGGTAATCCCACACGCCTCTCCCTTAGTCTGATCATGGGGTAAGTGAGGGCCCGTGTGCCTCCTATGCCCTTAGTTGCATGACCAATGTGAGTTGGGGAGATATCCTGGTCCACTCGCCTATTCGATTAGCCTTACTCTCAAAAACTACTTCCCCAACCTTGATCATGCTCTGAAGGACCCACTCGAAGAATACATAGTTGTGTATAATCCTCTTTTTTGCGATATTGTGACAAGCTCGGAAAGAAAAGTCCAGCCCAGGGTATTCATCGAATGGGGGCTATCTTCGAGAGAATCTTTTCGTGACCCCCTAGAGTTATAAATACCCCCTCAGAGGGTGTCGTGAGAGCACCTTGCTAACCTATTCTCTCTCTCTTTTCTCTTCTGCCCTTGAATACAGATGTTTATCCCACAGGAGGTTCGCGATCGCTTGGTAACCATGTGGGAACAAAATAAGTCTGAGATTATCAAGATCATGCATTGGGTCTCACACAAATCCACATACTCACCCCTTAAACGGAAGAAGATCAAGAAGATCGAGACCAACAAGGTGTCGGGCGAGTTCTTCCCTCCGAACCTGATGCCCCCAGCCACTGAACCTATTCTCACCCTTCCCGATGATGCTCGGGTTTCCAGGACTTTCTCACTTACTACTTGTTAGAGCACTAGCGATTGACCATTTTGATCATTTGTAGGGAAAACCTGTCGACGAAACTGGTATTGACGCAACCCTGATGGACTCTAGCGCGCCCCCTCACAACGATGCAATCCCACGGGGGGGGGGGGGGGTAGGAAGCTCTCCTACAAGGGGACGCGAGCACACACGCCACCCCTTTGAACTCCCGAGTGTCGTCTAGTATGCTTCCCACTGCTAGCACTATGGAGCTTCTACTATGATTTTTATCTCGGCTTGACCCTTTGTTGATGTATGTAGCTCTTCCTTTTGGGACTACTAGCCTAGATACTCTGCGACCTCAATTGCCGGCTCACGAGCCATCACCCGAGATCAACCAGAACCCGACACACGTGGGGACTGACATTGTTCACATTCCCACCCCTTCTTAAGCTTTGGTATATGGTTAGGAGCCTTCCCGCCTTGGTCGCTTGCGATACCTCTAAACTCACCTTTTCAGGAAAGGACGAGTTCGTCTTGCCAGCCCTCCTACTCTGATTTGTTAGAGCATTCACCACCTTTACTTTCTTCTTTTCTCTTCTTTTTCTCTCATTACTTTCTTACTCGAATTTTATTATTTTTTAATGTCTGAGAGCCTCGGGTGATCTCGACATCTGATGAACCTTCTAACGTGGGAGCCTACTTGCCTCTCCCATCCCCCAATTGGAATGAGCACTTAGGAGACCCAAACGACCATGTATAAATGAAGAGGTGAATTGTCGGCGTCCTACAAAAATATGGGATCATGTTTCTCAAGATGCGGGAGGAGAGGATGATTAATGAGCAACAAGTGCCCTCGCTCGAGCGCGTGTCCATGCAGCTTGCCGATGAGGAGTCGCAAGGCATGGGTAGCGAGCTGACTTCCCCTAGCGTGCTCATTGAGCGGATCAAGGAGCACTTATATCTTATGCACCTCGATCTTGGAGCCAACTGAGAGTAGCATGATCCCCACCGACTGCCTAGGCAGGGATAGCGAGGCGGGGGAGATGGAAATGGCATAAATTTTGAGCCCATCGTCACTCGCTACAACACTTTGCCCTTTCACTTCTGCGTCACTCTTCTGTCTTTGTTATTCTGTATTATGATTCTCCATGGACTCAGATAAGTATTACTTAATGTCTCGTCTCTGGTGATTGCGCTATAACAAACCTTCTGCTTGATATTCTTACTCATTTAATTGTTGGGTACATGTGTTCGACTTGTGTGTATGCGAGGCATTTGTCCCTCCCCTATCTTTTCTCTGTAACTAAGATGTATAAAAAGTCTAGTTGGCAAGTGAGGGAGGTAGTGAGGGTCAACTATGATGGTGTAGGGGAGATGTTACAAAATGGCTATCTGCACTCCCTCAGGGTCGTGAGATTATTATCCGCACATCCCCGACCACGCTTCCCGACGCTCCACCTCTCTTTTTCTATAAATACCCCCACCCTCTTTTCTACTCATTCAGGTGATGGTTATTCTAGGGGATTGAGGTGGGTACCAGGAAGGCGAGTGGGTGTGCTTAGTCCCAATGTTTTTTTACTCCTTTCCTTTCCAAATTATACTCATAAGCCACTGAGTGACTTATAGACCTGCCATCTAGTGAGAGCCTGGTTAGCGGGATATGCTCAGGGCCAAATTTTCTTTCCGCCGTCGAGTGACTTCTAGACCTGTCAACTAGTGGGTGCCTAGTCAGCGGAATCTGGTTGGGGACAAATTTCCCTTCTGCCACCGAGTGACTTCCAGACCTGTTAGCTAGTGAGAGATTGGTCAGCATGATCTGCTCAGGGCCCAATTTTCCTTCTACCACTGAGTGACTTACAGACTTGCAAGCTAGTGAGAGTCTGGTCAGCGGGATCTGCTCGGGGCCAAATTTTCTTTTCGCCACCGAGTGACTTCCAGACCTGCCAGCTAGTGAGAGTCTGGCAGCGAGATCTGCTTAGGGACAAATTTCCTTTCTGCCACTGAGTGACTTCCAGACCCGTCAGCTAGTGAGAGTCTGGTTAGTGGGATCCGCTTAGTGCCAATTTTCTTTTCACCGCCGAGTGACTTCTAGACCTGCCAGCTAGTGAGAGCCTGGTTAGCAGGATCTGCTCATGGCCAAAGTTTCTTTCCGCCACCGAGTTACTTTCTGATCTACCAGCTAGTTCGATCCCGGTTAGTGGGATCTGCTCGGGGTCATATTTCACTTCCACCAACAAATGACTTTCAGAACTGCCAGCTAGTGAGAGCCTTGTTAGTGGGGTCTCCTCGAGATCTAATTTTTCTTTCGCCACTGAGTGACTTCCAAATGTGCCAACTAGTGAGAGTCTGGACAGCGGGATCTTCTCTGGGCCCAATTTTTATTCAGCCACTAAGTGACTTCCATACCTGCCAACTAGTGGGAGTCTGGTTAGCGGGATCTGCTCGAGGGCCAATTTTCCTTCCACCAACGAGTGACTTCCATACCTGCCATCTAGTGAAAGCCTGGTCAGTGGGATATGCTCGGGGCCAATTCTTTCTTAAATCACATACATTATACAACAGTAATGAAAAATACATTGGACAAGAGACAATAATATGCCAAGACAATTTTATTTATTTATAAAAGTTCATGTATAAAAGAATTTCAAATCATCACCACTCCAAGTATGACTTAGGGACACCCCCTCCACATTCTGGAGGTGGTACCCTCCTGACTTCAGTGCCTCTTAAACTATATAGGAGCCCTCCTAGTTATGATTGAGCTTCCCCACAACCATCGACCTCCATGTCGCGTCTACTTTGCTTAGGACAAGATCTCCTTCCATGAACTATTTGACTCTGATATGCTTGTCAAAGTAACTGACCATCCGCTGCTTGACTTCCTCCTACATAACGACGGCCAAGTTGCGGAGCTCCTCCGCCGTGTCTAGTGAAAGCCATAACTCACCTTCATTCTCTACTATCCACTCTTCATATCCTTCTCCAGTGACTACCACCCGCAGTGACTTGACCTTGAAATCCACTGGAAGTACGACCTTGCAACCGTGGGAAAGATTGAAGGGGGTCTCCCTATTACCGTGTTGGGGGTAGTCCCCGGAGCCCACAGGACGGAGGGAAGCTGTTCTACCCAGTTCCCCTTAATATTATCTACCTTCTTGTTTAATAAGTTCACGATGATATTTTTCGACACCTCCACCTGCTCGTTTCTCCTTGGGTGGTGGATAGACGCAAACCTGAGGTCTATCCCCAGCTGGATATAAAATCTGACAAACTCCTCACTGGCAAACTACGGTCCGTTGTTTATGAGGATGGCTTGAGGATGTCCGTGTCGGCAGATGATCTCTCCCCACACAATGTTGCGGATCACTTAGGAGGTCACCTTGGTTAGTTCTTTGACTTCTAATGACTTCAAAATGTAGTCGATCATGATCAGGAGGAACCTCCTTTGACCACTTTCCTAGGGAAAAGGTCCTACTAAGTCTATCCCCCAAATTGCAAGGGGCTAAGGTGCTGTGATGCTCCTAAGTCTTTGGGTCAGAAAGAATTGGAGTGGAGCAAACAACTGACACTTTTGACATCTCCGCGTGAACTTCGAAACATCCTTGCTTAGGGTCGGCAAAAAATACCCTTGCCTCATCACCCTTAACTCCAAGGTCCTGCTTCCCGAGTGATTGTTACACTCGCCGTAGTATACTTCCTCAAAGATCTTTGTGGCCTCATCTTCAGCAATGCACCGTACCAATAGCATTGAAAGGGTCTTCCGATACAGACCTCTGTCGAGCAGCAGGTAGTTTGCTAATTTGTGCCTGAAGAATTTTTGATCCAGGACCACCTCTAGAAAACCTACCTGTTGTTAAAAAAAGTTATAAAAGGATTCATCCATGAGGGGTGCTGATCTACCTCCACCAACTCACTTTCCTCGATGGATGGGCAAAACAAATCTGTCCGGTTCACTCCAGCCCGGGGTCTAAATGTGGCCAACCGATCAGCTGGGCCGCTTTCTTTCCACGGTATGTATTGAATGAAAAAGGTTCATAATGCCCCAATGAGCCCCTTCATCTTGGTCAAGTACTTCATGAGGGTGGGCTACCTCGCCTCAAATTCTCCCCTGACCTATGACGTCACCATCATCGAGTTTATAAGCACCTCCACATCTTGTCCCCCAGCTTCTTGTCCAGTCATAGTCCTGCAATCACGGCCTCATACTTTGTCTGGTTGTTTGTGATGGGAAAATGTATTACCACGACCTGCTCTAACCTGGTCTCCTTGGGGATTTCTAACACTACTCTATCTCCTATGGAATGTCTTACTGAGGCCTCATCTACTAGCATCTTCCAGGTGACATGTCGCGGGGATTCTTCGTCTTCTACCTCGATCACATAGTCTGTCAAAAAATCCGCTACCGCTTGTGCCTTCATCGATAGGTGGGGATGAAACAGATATCGAATTCACTCAGCTCCACCTACCACTTAGCAAGTCTTCTTGAATGCTCTAACCCCTTGAAGGTTTTGTGGAGAGGATGATCAGTCACCACTCTGATCAAGTGTGCTTGAAAGTATGGTCTAAGATTCCTAGCTAAGATGAGCAGGGCAAATGACAACCTCTATAGAATCAGATATCGAAGATCTACCTTCTTTAAGACCCTGCTCACAGAGTAGATGGGAAGTTTCTTCTTACACTCATCCTGGACTAAGACGAAGCTCACAATCTCCGCTCTGAATTCGAGGTATAAGGTTATATCTTCCCCCTCCTTCGGTCCTTGGAGACGTGGAGCCTTGGTGAGTTGATTCTTCATGGCTTGGAATGCCTCCTCATACTCCTTTGTCCATTCGAAATTTTGGTCGCCCCACAACACTTTGAAAAAAGGCGAGCATTTCTCTCCTGCCAGAGAGAGGAACCTGCTCAACCTAGAGAGCTTTCCTGTCAAGCACTGAACTTCCTTGGTTCTTCAAGGTGACTCCAGCTCCATTATGGCCTTTATCTTATCAGGATTGGGCTCCACCCCCGCCGTGGTGAGAAGAGGAACCAGAATTTCCCCTACTATCCCCAAAAATGCACTTCAAAGGGTTCAACCGCATCTTGAACTTCTATATGGTGGCAAATGTTTCCTCCAGCTCCCGAAGGTGAGAGCTCACATCCTTGCTCTCCACCATGAGGTCATCTATATACACCTCAAAGTTCCATCCCCTCTGCTCCCGAAAGACTCGGTCCATGATCCTTTGATACATTGCCCCTACATTCTTCAGCCCATAGGGCATCACATTATAATAGTAATACACTTCCCTCATGATGAAGGGGACATCTTTAATATCTAGTTGGTTCATCCTAATCTGGAGATAACCTGAAAAAGCATCCAAGAAACTCATCATAAAAAAACTGACGGTTGAGTCAACCAGTGCATCGATTGGAGACAGAGGATAACAATTCTTAGGGCATGATTTATTTAAAAGAGAAAAATCGACATAGATCCTCCACCGACCATTATTTTTTCACCATTAACACATTGGATACAAAGCCGGGATACTGGATCTCTAATACAAAACCTGCCTTGAGGAGTTTATGTACCTCCTCCCAGATGGGCTCCTTCAGCTTGTGATGCCGGTCCTACTCTTCTTGCGAATGTGGCGTACTTTTGGGTCGAGTTTCAGACAATTGTATGCCACCTCCGCATCGATGTCTGGCATGTCTTCCACGCTCCACGTGAAGATGTCGATGTTCTTCTAGATGCACTCCAATATTTTCTCCCACTCTTCTGTGCTAAGGCCTCCACTGACCCTTACCTCTCTATCTTCCCTGTCCGGGAAAAGACTTCTATCTCCACCACCTCTTCAGATGTCTCTAGCTGAGACTGCTCCTCCCACTCACCCTCTACACTCTCTCCTTGGACGAATGCTTCTTCATCCCTCACCTCCTCTATAACCATCAGCTCAGCCTAATTTTCCAGTAGCTTGTCCGCCCCTATCTCTTGGGCACGGACCTCCTCTTCCACTGCTTCTTCCACCTCCTCCTCTTTTCCCAACACTGCCAACTCCCTCATCACCTCCTCCTCATCCTTTACAGCCTCATTTTCCTGCCTTGCTCATTCCTCCATCTCCCTTTCCACTTCATCAGCCTTTGTTATGCATGCAATGGTGTTGATGACATTCACGTAGTACTGTCTTGCTACCTTGGGATCTCCTCTGATCAAACCTAGACCCCTCTATTGTTGAACTTGAGATATTGATGGAACGACAAAGGGACACAATAAAAGACGCTGATGAGGGGTGCTCAAAATGGTATTATAGCTACTCGGAGCGTCGAAAATGACAAACATGAAATTCCTTGACACTCCCCCAGCATCACATGAAGCCCAACTCCACCCTCAACTTCCTTCCTCTCACCAGAAAATCCGAACAATGCCCAATTCGAGGTCAACACCCTCCTTGCCTCCATTTTTATCGCATAGAAGGCATTCCTGAAGATCACATTCATAGAGATACCATTATCAACTAGAATACTGGAGACCATGAAGTTCTAAATAGCCATGTGGATCACCAAGGCATCATAGAACATATCATTATAGTCTTATATATCCTTTGATGAAAAAGTAATTTTCTCCTCTGGGGGCGGGTTCCGGGAGGTTGAAGAGATTCTCGCTCTGAACATTATCTGGAAAATCCCCTTGCAGGTGGCCTCGATCCCTACCCCATCATGGATCACCCTGGTCCTTCTTCTGGCGTCTATGTCTGTATGGTCCTCGCACGTATCTCTTCCCCTTCTCCCGACAAAACTTCTTCGATCAGCATTGATGGCTTCTGTGATGTCAGACCTTATTGGAACCCCACCTATGTTTAGGGTTGATTTGGGCTAGGTTCACTATTAGGATTATTAGATGACCCAACATGTATAGTCTAGGGTCATAAGTTTTTATCAGGGTCAAGGTTAGTTAACAACCTAGATTGATTAGTTATCACCTTCAGAAGACTTGCAGACGGAAGACCTCCAGAGAAAAGCAGTTTTCTAATAGACAGAAAGTCATTCGAAGTTTAGATGAACAGAGCTCGACTTTCGTCGATCTCTAATCAATGAACTCAGATTTCTTCTCTGAGTTGAGTTCGACGAAAGCCTAGCTAAGATCTACATACTCCGATCTCACCTCAGTAGTTCAGCTCGATGAAAGAGTATCTCTGTTCGACGAACTTGGAGCTCAGTTTGGCAAGTTAATTTTCTAGTCAATGATCTTGGAGCTGAGCTCGACGAAGGAGAGGTTTCAATTCGACAAATTTGGATCTCAGGTCGACGAGAATTTGCTGAGTTCGACTAAATTCTCCCAGTTTCAGTTCGATGAATTTTGGATCTCAAGTCGACGAGAATTTGTTCAGTTAGACTATTTCTCTGATTGATTTCAGTTCGACAAAGGCAGATGATTTTCAAATTATATTATAATATATTCGTAATGCTCTGATAATTAATGCACAATATTCTTATGAATATATCCATTCTATGGCAACATTAATTATGGTCTTCACAGATTTATTACTTGGCTTATTTTATTGGGATAGTTGAGGAAGCTCATTAAAGACAAATTCTAGCCGTTCAACTCCCAGAATTTCTGCAGTCAGTAAAGGAAAGGAATTCAAAATTCAAAGGCTGAAATCTGCATGGAATATATAAGGATTATTTTCAAAAGATTGAAGCAATTTTAGATAGCTGTGACAGAAAGAAGAATTTACAAAAAACTGAAAGAAGAATAGCTCATATACAACTCAAGTTCTTCACCAGTTTTTGCTTCAGGGCTTTCAAGATACAATCCATCAACATCTGTATAAAAGCTTCCTGAAGATCAGCAAGCAATCTGAAGGCCTACACCTTGAGCAAAGCTTCCATTCTCCTGAACTATTCTACATCTCAGGGGAGCTTTGACAACAACAACAATCCACTAGTCTTCTCAGAACATTGAGAAAGAGAAGGCAATATCAAATTTCTTTTAACTCTACTGTAAAAGAGTTTCTAACTCCCTTCAAAAGTTATCCCTTTGGTTGTTAAGTCTCCTGATCAAAAGACTTAGTTTGGTTTTTGGGCACCTGATCAAAAGCTCAAAGGGTTGCTAGATCTCCCTTGAAAATAGATTTTGTGGTGACAGGGCACCTGAGCAAAAACTTGTGGTGGCAGGACACCTGATCAAAACCCTGTAGTGGATTCCTACCAGGGTAGTAAAAGATTGGATGTACCCAGGTTTATTTGGGAACCACTATAAATTTCTTTGTGTCGTCTGGTTGTGCTCTATTCTTTATTTTGTTGTGCTGTGATATATACATATTTTTCTTATATATATAAATAAATATATATATATATATGTATATATATATCACCTATTTTAATCCACTATAAAAATAACTCAAAGGTTTTAAAACACTCTATTCACCCCCACCCCCTCTAAAGTAAAGATAAAATCTATCTCTCACTTTAAATTGGTATCAGAGAACATCTGATATCACTTTCAATTGATATCAGAGGGCAAGGTTAATTGGTTGTGCAGGATTACACCTGAACCAAAAGATCTTTAATAGATCTCATTTACTCTAGTGTCGTTTTATATCATGGCACAAAATAAGGAGTACTCAAGCGCCAGACCTCCAGTGTGCAATCTAAATAAGTTTGCACTTTAGAAGACAAGGATTATGCTATATATGAATTCAATTGATGAAGATATTTATAATTCTATCTTGACAGGTCCCCCTACACCAACTACAATAACAAGCATAAGTGCAGTTCCACCACCTGAGTGGACTGATGCTCAGAAGAAGCTGAAGACTGCAGATGCCAAAGCCATGAACATTTTGGCTCAAACAATGTCAGATAACATATTTCAAAAAGTTGTTGAATGCTCTTCAGCCAAGGATATCTGGGATTCCTTAAATGCCATGGTTGCTGGTTCAGCAGATGAAAGAAAGTATAGAAGGTTCTACTTGATTTCTCAATATGAGAATTTCAAGAAGGGAGAGTCAGAGTCAGTAGTAGATATGCACAGCAGACTCAGCCAGATTATCAATAAGCTGAAGAACTTGGACAAGAACATCCCATTTACAGAAATTAATGATAAGATTCTTATGTGCTTCCCCAGTACATGGGTGAAAGTTATGGTACCTAAACACCTAGAGGGGGGGGGGGGGGTGAATAGGTGACCTAAACCTTTTTAAAACTTTGTTGGCAGCAAAACAGTTATCTCACAGATTTCTACAGCTAATAGCAATAACAGAATATAAACAGTTAATTCACAGCACAGCACAGCACAGCAGACACACAAATTTATAGTGGTTCCCCAATCTTTGGGTACATCCACTTTCCCCCTTCGCCTATCTAGCAGTGTACTAGATTCGACCAATCTTCTCCACTATCTCAGAACCTAACTAGGTTCCTACACCTCAGGCCCAAAGCCTTACACTCAGCCACAAAGGCCTACACTCAGCAACCCAGGCCTACACTCAGCCAATTAAGGCCTACACTCAGAGTTCTTCAACTCCTACACTCAGGAAACCAAGCCCTACCCTCAGCCTTTATAATATAGGCTTACAATTCTCTCAGATCCAATGGATCCTACAAGTTAAGATTGAATTACAATAACTAACTCTACAACTCAGAAAATAAGAGAGGAGTTGAGAGTTTCTTGAAGAGTTTTTGGAAGAACTTAGTTAGATCCAAACTGACTTAGCTTCCTTCAAAGCTTCTTGAGTAGAACTGAATTAGTCTGAATACTCTGCAGTTGATCCTTGACCTCTGCTTCTTGAGATCCAAATGATTCTGAATCCTTCTTCTCAGCCTTAGTTCCAAAGACTGAATTCTTGATTGGAGCTCTCTCTCTCCAACTTCTTAGATCTGTAGTTAGACTGCCAGATCTTCTTGTATTGATCCTCTGTGTTTCACTTTTCTGATTACTTGAATAATCTGATCAACCACTTTAATTATTCTCACTACTTGAAAGAACAACTTGTAATTCTTACAATAACATCCACACTTTTGTAAACTGTGAGTGCCATTTTATAGGCTTCCTTCATGGTAACCGGCTGGTCCGATTCATAACAGACTTCTGACTTCTCTGACAGTTGCTGTAGACCGGCTGGATCGGCAGCTGTCATGTCAACCAGTCACTTCTTGAAATTCTCTAACTGTCAGATAGTGTCGAGACTTTCTGTTCTTAAGTATCGACACTTATAGCCAAGTGTCGACACATGCTGTGTAAGTGTCGACACAAGTCTATAAGGTGTCGACACAACTCCTTGTATGTCTCGACACAGATTCTTCTTCAAGTGTCGACACTAAAATTAAGTGTCGACACAAGTACTTGATCTTCTGTAACTTGTTGAATTCTTCTAGGTGTCGACACATCTCCCTTGTGTCGACACAACTTCTTGTGTTGAATTTGTCAAGTGTCGACACTGCTTCTTGGTGTCGACACAAGTATTCAATGTTGTTTCTTCAGCTGAGTGTCGACACTTTCCCTTAGTGTCGACACTTGTACCTAGAATAATTTTGTAAACTTTTCTGTTCTTTGCCAAGTGTCGACACAGCTCCTTGTGTCGACACTTTCTTCAAGTGTAGAGTCTTCAACTAAGTGTCGACACATTGTGCTGGGTGTCGACACTTTATTCAAGTGTTGACTCTTCTGGATGTGTGTCGACACATTGTGCTGAGTGTCGACACATTCTTCATATGTTGACTCTGCTGATTGAGTGTCGACACATTGTGTTGAGTGTCGACACTTGTCCTTAGTCTCTGCAGAATTTTGCTGAGTGTCGACACAACTCCAAGTGTCGACACTTCCTGATGTATACTCAGCTCTTCTAGGTGTCGACACTTCTGCTAAGTGTCGACACAGCTTTTCTGCATACTTCTTCACTGAGTGTCGACACAGCTCCAAGTATTAACACTTTCTGTCTGGTGTCGACTCTTCATCCCAGGTGTCGACACAATGACTCCAAGTGTCGACACTGCTTGTCTGGGTGTCGACACAAGCTTTCTCAAGTGTCGACACTTTCCCTCTGGGTGTCGACACATGGACTTAAAAACTTTTAGCTTCAGTCTAGTGAATACCTAACCTGCACAAGTAACTCAAACACACATCAAATACATTATGATGTATATCATTGAGTTGTGTCAGGCTTCTTCAAATCAGGTACATTTGACCAATGTACCCAACAATCTCCCCCTATTTGGAGAAGTCATAACCCTTAGTCAATGATATACACCACTCATAATTAAGAATTAGAGAATGATGTAAAGCAGGTATATGTCAACAGGGTAAACTTAAACATGTAATAAAGCACACATGTATACTCATTCAGCATTACATAACAAACAAGAATTAGACACATTCTACTGAACAATCATGAAATATATTTATCAAAAATTGTTCTTACATTGTTTTAATACATTTCCATTGTTTTACAAAAATATTGCATATGTAAAAGATTACAACAATGTGTCTTAGTCTAATCTTAGTCTAGTTCTGATCAGGCTCTTTTATAACTATGCCTTTCCCAGCTTGTACTTTGGCCTTTACAGCAGCAGCAGCAGGCTCAGTATCAGCAGTCTTCTTGCCTTTGGAGTCCTTCTTATTTTGTTTTTCAGCCTTGATTTTCAGCCTCTCAAAATAATGATAGGGCTTAGGAAAGTACTTGCTAGGCTCCACAGCTGTAGGAGGTAGCTTTCCTAACTTAGCCTTCCTTCTATACTGGACAATGACTTCCTGCCTAATCTCATGCTTCCTCCATTCTACTTCTGAGAACCATTTGTTCCTCTCATGTGCATTGTCCTTGGCTGCTTTCCAGGCTGTGAGAATGATGTTCCTAGAAGTAGGGCTCCACTGTTCAAAATCAGGTTTTTGCTCAGCTAGTTCCCTGAACTTCTTCTTTGACAGCCTTGTCTCTTCTTCTTTGTCCATAGCCTCTTGCATAGCTGCTGTAACAGGTTGAACAACCTTTTCCAGAACAATATTAGGCTTTCCAGTAGTTGGACTATACATTGTGCTTACTTCTGCATGAACCATGTCAAAATTTGGAGGTGGATAGATCACCTGAGCTACTTCCTGTTGCTCACCTCCAAGATATGCACTTTGAATACCTGATTCAGCTACATTATCATCATCACATAGGGGAGGATAGCCCAGTGTAGCTCTGATGGAGTTAGAAATCCATTTGGCATGGTCAGAGCTAGCTTTGACTAACACCCTCTCCCCCTTTATGACTTCTTGTTCAACATGATCTCTTACATCATCTTTCTGGAACCTGATTTGGCTGTCCAAGTACCTGATGCCATCCTTAAAATAAGGTCTAAGCTTTGTAAGCTGTTCAGAAATGACCTTCTGTGAATCCTTAATTGCAATCTTGACAGCAGCAATTTCATCTTGCAATGCTTTATCAAATTCAGCCTTTGCAGCAGCAGATGTGGAAGATTCAGCTGGCTTATTCTTCAGTTCAGTGACTATAGCATTGTGGGATGCAGTCAAATTATCATTCATTCTCAACTGATTTTCCAGCACATAGCCTTGCTTCAGTGCTATATCATCTACTTGAGACTTTATTTTCTCTTGGTGGGTTGCCAGATAGACCACTGCATTAGCACCCTTTATAAAACAGTCAGTCATCTCCTTTTTATTAAGGTTCATTTCAAACCTTATGGACTTGATTTCCTGTGCCAGATCAGATTGTAGGGTCTTGTGCCCTTCATCAACATAAGTTTCTATAGCCTTCCTTTGTTCATCCATCTTGATTTGCAGTGCAATCAGTAGAGCACTATAGTCAATAGTTGGGGCTTGTTGAACTATGGGCTGTGGGGCAATGGATTGCAAGGCTTTCTTGTAACTCTGACTTCTCCTCTTGAAGACATAGGGTTTCTTCTTTTTAGCTTGTGCAGCCTCATCTTCCTCAGACTCTGAAGTACTGGCTATATTCACCCTGTCCTTAGGGCTTGATGGTTTTTCAGCTTGCACATCTAGTGCCTTCTCAGTGTCTAGCCTTAAAGGCTCATCCTGAACTTCCAAGTTCTCCCCCTCAACAGCAGCACCCTTCTCTTTAGCAGCAGCATTCTTGTCCATGTCAAAATACTCTTGATCTAAATTCAGAAAGAGATCTTCCATTGTGTATTCAGGAGGTGACTGTGCAGGAGAAGTTCTGGATTCATCAACTACTTTATCAGGAACTTTTTGCACAATAGCAGATGTGTCATGTAGAACAACATCTGGTTCTTGATTTGCTTGCTGAGTTTGCTGATGGACATCAGACAAATCAGAATCTATTATAGAAAAATCTAAAGTATTGAGGTCAGAAAGTACCTCTTGGATAATAAGTGTAGCTTGCTCACTCTCCAGTGTAGAGGGTTGTTCTACAGCTGGAGGCTCCCCCTGGCTTGGATCCTTTTGCATGGGGCTAGCTGTAGGCAGCTCCCCCTGGATTTCAGCTGGCTCTTGAGGAGCAGGAGACTTCTCTGCAGCCACTTCCTCATGACTATCAGGAGTGAAAACAACTAGTTCTTCACTACCTGAACTGCTGGAGGACTCCTGTGTCACATGAGCTATCTTCCTCTTCTTCTTAGGAGGTGATTCTTTCTTAGAAACTTATTTCTCAGGGGTGGACAGTTCCTTTGACAGCACCCTTTCCCACCTTGAGAAGATCCTCATGTCCATCTTTCTCATGTGGTTGATTTTGCTACCTGCAACAGTGCTCATTACCTCTGGTATTGTACCAGCCAGGTAGAGACTAAGTATCCTGCCCAGATTGGGCTTCTTCAGACTTTCCTTTATCTTCTCAAAGATAACCATTGACCAGTCTGTTTTGAGGTTGAAGATAATTCTGGTCATAACACTGAACATGGAGGCTGACACCCTGTCATGCCCTCCAGTCTTGCTGAGTATAACCTTTCCCACTATCTCTGACAGAAACTTTCCTTGAGTGTTCATTCCTCTCCTGTTGAATACAGATCCTATCTTCAGCTTAGGATCTAGACCACACCAGGTAAGTGCTTCTTTGGTCTTAGATGTAGTCACTTCCTCTTCTTCTTGAATTTTAGGTAGCTGAAGTACCTTTCTCAGAGATTTGGGTGAAATTTTGACCTTGGTGCCATGAACTCTTGATTTGATCTTGTAACCTGAATCATCTACAGAAGCTCCAGTAAGGAATTCGAGAACTTCCTTCTTCCATATTTTGGTTGGTTCTGAAACCAGGTACTCCAATCCTGAATCGGTGACTAGGGTTACCACCGATTTGATTTCTTGATCGCCATCGTCAAACGCGCCACGAACCAGTTCATAGCCTTCATTGACATTCTCCTCGAGCTTGGGTGCCATTAGGGTTTGTAGAATTAGTCTTTAGAAGAGAGAAATGTCGACACAGTAGTTTGGTCTCGAAACTCTGAAAGCGTGTCGACAAACAAAGACAGAGTCCTATTTATACCTTTCTTGTTTGAAGACGAACAGGCGGGATGGATTACTAAAGATGTGTCGACACTGGCAATAAGTGTCGACACTGACTTATAATGTCTCGACACTCATGTGTCGACACAAGTTTAGTCAACAGATTTTATGTGTCGACACTTGGTTAAGTGTCGACACCACACTACTCGACATGTAGTCGAGACTTTACTTAGAAAATTCTGAGTAAAACTTAAGTGTCGACACCTTATTGGATGTGTCGACACCAACTCGACATGTGTCGACACTAACATTCTGAAGTGTCGACATCAACTTCCTAGATGTGTCGACACCATTTTTCTGAAGTGTCGACACTTACTATTCTGTGTCGACATAGACTTGTCTATGTGTCGACACCTTTTTACTTAGCCAATTTTTAGTTCTGTAAACTTAGTCTAAGTTTATCATACCTAGTTCAATTTTAAACCTATTGAACTTAGCTTCTTCTAAGGGCTTAGTAAACATATCAGCTATCTGATTATCAGTTTTAACATATTCAAGTGCAATATCATTTCTTTCTACATGCTCCCTAAGAAAGTGATATTTAATCTCAATATGTTTAGTTCTACTATGTGATACAGGATTATTAGCTATTGAAATAGCACTTGTAGAATCACAGAAAAGTGGAGTTCTACTTACCTGAAATCCATAGTCTTCTAGCTGATGTTGAATCCACAGAAGTTGAGCACAGCAACTTCCTGCAGCTACATATTCTGACTCAGCTGTGGAGATAGCCACACTAGTCTGCTTTTTGCTGCTCCATGAAATGAGTCTTCCACCTAGGAATTGACAGGATCCAGTAGTGCTCTTTCTATCTTCTTTGCATCCTGCAAAGTCTGCATCTGAATAGCCTGTTAGATCAAAATCTCCATTCCTAGGGTACCAGAGGCCTAGATAAGGAGTGCCCTTTAGATATCTCAAGATTCTCTTGACTGCAGTCAAGTGAGACTCTTTAGGGCAGGCTTGATACCTTGCACAAACACATGTAGCATACATGATGTCAGGTCTACTAGCAGTCAAGTATAGTAGGGAGCCAACTATCCCTCTATACAAGGTTGTCATCTACAGGTTTCCCTGCATCATCCTTGCTTAGAGACATACTTGACCCCATAGGAGTCTTCATGGTACTGGATGAATCCATACCATACTTCCTTATGAGTTCTAGGGTGAACTTAGACTGACATATGGATAGACCACTTCCAGTTTGTTTAACTTGGAGACCCAAGAAAAACTTCAGTTCTCCCATACTACTCATCTCAAATTGACTTTGCATAAGCTTTGCAAACTTTTTGCAAAGGCTACTTTCAGTAGACCCAAATATAATGTCATCTACATATATTTGGACAAGTATGACTTTGCCTCTTGATTCCCTAAGGAATAGAGTCTTATCTATTTTCCCCCTTGAGAACTTGTTCTCAATGAGGAAACTAGATAGGGTTTCATACCAAGCCCTAGGTGCTTGTTTTAACCCATACAATGCTTTCCTAAGTCTATAGACATAATGAGGTAGAGTTGGATCAACAAAACCTGCAGGCTGCTCCACATAGACTTCTTCTTTTAAATTACCATTTAGGAATGCTGACTTCACATCCATTTGGTATACCTTGAATCCTTGATAAGTTGCATAGGCCAAGAACATCCTTATGGCTTCCAGTCTGGCTACTGGAGCAAAGGTTTGATCAAAATCAATACCTTCTTCTTGCCTATAACCTTTAGCAACCAATCTTGCTTTATTCTTAATGATGACTCCTTGTTCATCTAACTTATTCCTGTAGATCCACTTTGTTCCTATCATATTGTGATCTTTAGGTTTAGGAACCAGGTCCCAAACCTTGCACCTCTTGAACTGATTAAGCTCTTCCTGCATTGCTTCAGTCCACTGTGGATCTTGTATTGCTTCTTCAAATTTCTTTGGTTCTATTTGAGACAGAAAACTTGAATATACTACAGCATTCTGATTTCTGCTCCTTGTCTGAACACCTTGTCTTGGATCTCCAATTATCAGCTCTACTGGATGATCTCTTAGATGCCTGTTGGCTGGAGGCATCCTTACTTCTGGTTGAACTTCTTCAGCATCTTCATCAAACTGAGTTCCTTGTACTTCTTCAGCTCCTTGTACATGTAGTTCTCCCCCTGGACATAAGCCATCTCCTTCTACTTGCTGTCTTGCAGCAGGTACATCTTCTATGGTTAGCTTGTCCATCTTCTTAGTAAGACCTGTGGGGCTGCATACATTGCTAGACAACTCATTGTTAATTAGTTGTGTCTCATCAAAAACTACATGCACAGACTCCTCTACAACTTGTGTAGTCAAGTTGTAGACTCTATAAGCCTTACTATTATTGCTGTACCTAACAAACACTCCCTCTTGGGACTTGGCAGCAAACTTAGTTAGGTAAGACTTTCCATTGTTAAGTATGAAGCATTTGCAACCAAAAATCCTGAAATAGGATAGATTTGGTTTCCTGCCTTTCACAACTTCATAGGGGGTCTTGTTTAACCTTTTAGTGATGGTAGCCCATATTTATCACATGGCATGCAGTGTTAACTGCTTCAGCCCAGAAATACTCTGGCAGTGATGAATCACTTAATAGGGTTCTACCAGCCTCTATCAAGGTCCTATTTTTCCTCTCAGCAATGCCATTTCTGCTGAGGTGTTCTAGGTGAAGAGAATTCTTGAAATATCCCAAAGTCTTCACACAGTTTTGTCATGCTTTCAGACTGAAACTCAGTACCATGGTCACTTCTAATTTTGACCACTGTACAGTTCAATTCATTCTGAATTTGCTTAACAAAGCTATAGAAGACACTAGGTGTTTCAGATTTCTGCCTTAAGAAGAACACCCAGGAAAACCTTGAGTAGTCATCAACAACTACAAAGGTATAGACCTTCCTACCTAAGCTGTGAACTGGCATTGGACCAAATAGATCCATATGCAAGAGGTATAAACACCTCACAGCATCTTTGTTGTCTAAGCTTCTAAAGGTGGATTTAGTCTGCTTGCCCTTTTGACAAGCTGAGCAAATGCCATCTTTGACACACTTAACTTGAGGACCATTCCTCACTAACTCTTTGCTAAAGAGTTTGCTAATAGTCTTGTAGTTAAGATGAGCTAGCCTCTTGTGCCACTTGACACAATGAGAGACTGTCTCATCAGCTACAAGACAAACAGGAGAACCATTGTTCTCAATCATAATGTCTAAGCAGTAGACATTCCTCTTTCAATATCCTGTCAAAATGATCTCTTGATCACTTGACCTCTTGATATGACAACCATTTTTAACAAATGAGATGTCATACCCTACATCACTTAACTGACTTATACTAATGAGGTTGTGTTTCAACCCTTTAACATAAGCCACTTGAGTAATGGTAACAAGGTTTGAATAGATGTTACCAAACCTTTTGATGATTCCTTTTTCAGAACCACCAAAGGTCACTTTAGGACCATTTTTGATTGGAATGTAGTCCTTCAGTAGTCCCCTTGTTCCAGTCATATGTCTGGAACATCCACTATCCAAGTACCATGTTGGGGTATGGCCACTTGGATTCACCTGCAAAACAAATTAATGAACCTTAGAACCCAAAGTAAACTTGGGTCCTTGGTGATTGTTAGTTTGCAACTTGACAAAGCTACCTGTTGGCTTTCCACTAGGTAACTTGCTACTCACCTTGGCACTGGCATTGTGCCAATAGTCCATTGCAAAATGGCCAATCTTGCCACAGCACCAGCATTGAAACTTGTTGTACCTTTGCTTAGGTACAACCTTTGCTGTCTTGACTACAGCAGGCTTGTTGAATGTTGGGGCTTTGCCCTTGGACTTGGACTGATCCTTAACAGTCCTAGCTGGTTTAATAAAACCCAATCCAGCCTTTCCTTTATGATGAACAAATTCATCAATCAAGGGTAGCACTGATTTAGGTTTTGAAAACCTAGCAACTAGCTCTCTTTCCTTCTGGAGATTGATCTCCAGTAACTTAATTTGATCATTTTTATAAGTGATAGTTCCCATCTGAATCACAGTAATGTGTTTCAGCCTGGCTACCTCATTGAGCTTTTGATCAAATTCCTTCTCAAAGTCTGTTGCAGCTGCCTTTAGATCAGCAATTTCCTTTTCCTGACTTTTGGCAAGGGACTTGCTTTTCTTATAGGCTTGCAACAGTACTTTATATTCATCTAAGAGCTGATGAATATCTCCCTCAGATTCAGAAACACTTCCATCACTTGATGAAGATGAATCTGACTCTGAACTAGAACTGAAATCTGAACTTTGAATTGGACTTTGTACCTGACTAGGTCCTGGCTGCTCCAGGATTTTGGTACTTTCAGTCAATGCCATCAGTCCTTGGCACTGACACTCTTCTTGTTCATAGATTGATTCCATGATCTGCATAAACTCCTCTTCTTCTTCAGCAAATAGCCCTATGTAGGCTTCAGCATCTGTCTCAGTGTCTGAAGAAGAAATGTCTGAAAGAGTCTTCTCATTCTTTGCAACAAAGGACTTCTCCTTCTTTCCTTTGAAGTGAGTCTTCTTTTTGTCACTGGATTCTTTTCTTCTCTCAGGACAATCTGCAATAACATGACCCTGTCTATTACAGCAGTAACACACTATCCTAGACCCAGTTGCCTTGCTAGTCTTTGTCTTTTTCTTGTCCTTCTTTGAAGGCTTCTTCTCCTGATACTGAACTTCTTTCCCTTTGGAAAATGAAGGTCTGGACCTCCACTGTTTCTTCTTCAGGAATTTCTGAAAATGTCTGGTGAATGCAGCAAAGTCTTCATCACTTTCACTGCTTGTAGACTTTGTGCTAACAGACTCATCAGATTCTGATTCAACTACCTCTGGAGGAGGAGTTGATGACTTAGTCCTGCCCTTTCTAGGTACCTTTGACTTGAAGGCAACAGTCCTTTCCCTGTGCTCAGTCCTTGTTGATTTTTCCTCCTCTTTTCTCACAGACAGCTGCATCTCATAAGACAGCAACTTGCCAAACAGTGTGGGAGGAGGAATTTCTCCCAACTTTGCCATTTCTCTGATGGCACAGATCTTAGTGTCCCAATCTTTGGTTAGGGACATCAAGAACTTATCATTCAATTCATAGTTAGTGAACTCTCTTCCATAGGACATGAGTTCATTAACAATTCTATAGAACTTCTTGTAGCATTCAGTGATGCTATCTCCTCTTCCTTGCCTAAAGCTCTCATACTCTTGATTAAGCAAGGACTTTCTATCTTGCCTAACTTCTTCAGAACCTTCCATATAGACAATGAGGGTATCCCACATTTCTTTTGCTGTTTTACAGTGAATTAGGTTCTGAAAAGTTGCATCATCAATGGCACTTACTATTATGTTTTGTGCCCTTTTGTCCATAGTGGCTAGGACAATTTCATCCTTGGTCATCTCAGAGAAATCCTTTGGAGTCCTCTGATTTGCATCCAATACTGAGATCTTCATGGGCACATATGACCCCTCTTTGACTGTGATGTAGATTCTAGGGTCAGAGGCTTCCATGAACAGCCTTACCCTCTCTTTCCAGATTCCAAAAATCTCTTTTCTGCATATGGGCAGTTTCATTGAACCCAATTCCTTGTGATTCTCTGAAGAACCCATGTTTCTTGATTTTCTTGAAACTGTGTTCTGACTTACACTGAATCTGCCAAACTGGATCTCCTCAGACAGTTAGTCCTTTTTGAGGAACCTCCCTCTGATACCACTTGAAAGTTATGGTACCTAAACACCTAGAGGGGGGGGGGGGTGAATAGGTGACCTAAACCTTTTTAAAACTTTGTTGGCAGCAAAACAGTTATCTCACAGATTTCTACAGCTAACAGCAATAACAGAATATAAACAGTTAATTCACAGCACAAGCACAGCACAGCAGACACACAAATTTATAGTGGTTCCCCAATCTTTGGGTACATCCACTTTCCCCCTTCGCCTATCTAGCAGTGTACTAGATTCGGCCAATCTTCTCCACTATCTCAGAACCCAACTAGGTTCCTACACCTCAGGCCCAAAGCCTTACACTCAGCCACAAAGGCCTACACTCAGCAACCCAGGCCTACACTCAGCCAATTAAGGCCTACACTCAGAGTTCTTCAACTCCTACACTCAGGCAACCAAGCCCTACCCTCAGCCTTTATAATATAGGCTTACAATTCTCTCAGATCCAATGGATCCTACAAGTTAAGATTGAATTACAATAACTAACTCTACAACTCAGAAAATAAGAGAGGAGTTGAGAGTTTCTTGAAGAGTTCTTGGAAGAACTTAGTTAGATCCAAACTGACTTAGCTTCCTTCAAAGCTTCTTGAGTAGAACTGAATTAGTCTGAATCCTCTGCAGTTGATCCTTGACCTCTGCTTCTTGAGATCCAAATGATTCTGAATCCTTCTTCTCAGCCTTAGTTCCAAAGACTGAATTCTTGATTGGAGCTCTCTCTCTCCAACTTCTTAGATCTGCAGTTAGACTGCCAGATCTTCTTGTATTGATCCTCTGTGTTTCACTTTTCTGATTACTTGAATAATCTGATCAACCACTTTAATTATTCTCACTACTTGAAAGAACAACTTGTAATTCTTACAATAACATCCACACTTTTGTAAACTGTGAGTGCCTTTTTATAGGCTTCCTTCATGGTAACCGGCTGGTCCGGTTCATAACAGACTTCTGACTTCTCTGACAGTTGCTGTAGACCGGCTGGATCGGCAGCTGTCATGTCAACCAGTCACTTCTTGAAATTCTCTAACTGTCAGATAGTGTCGAGACTTTCTGTTCTTAAGTGTCGACACTTATAGCCAAGTGTCGACACATGCTGTGTAAGTGTCGACACAAGTCTATAAGGTGTCGACACAACTCCTTGTATGTCTCGACACAGATTCTTCTTCAAGTGTCGACACTGAAATTAAGTGTCGACACAAGTACTTGATCTTCTGTAACTTGTTGAATTCTTCTAGGTGTCGACACATCTCCCTTGTGTCGACATAACTTCTTGTGTTGAATTTGTCAAGTGTCGACACTGCTTCTTGGTGTCGACACAAGTCTTCAATGTTGTTTCTTCAGCTGAGTGTCGACACTTTCTTCAAGTGTTGACTCTTCTGGATGTGTGTCGACACATTGTGCTGAGTGTCGACACATTCTTCATATGTTGACTCTGCTGATTGAGTGTCGACACATTGTGTTGAGTGTCGACACGTGTCCTTAGTCTCTGCAGAATTTTGCTGAGTGTCGACACAACTCCAAGTGTCGACACTTCCTGATGTAGACTCAGCTCTTCTAGGTGTCGACACTTCTGTTAAGTGTCGACACAGCTTTTCTGCATACTTCTTCACTGAGTGTCGACATAGCTCCAAGTGTCGACACTTTCTGTCTGGTGTCGACTCTTCATCCCAGGTGTCGACACAATGACTCCAAGTGTCGACACTACTTGTCTGGGTGTCGACACAAGCTTTCTCAAGTGTCGACACTTTCCCTCTGGGTGTCGACACATGGACTTAGAAACTTTTAGCTTCAGTCTAGTGAATACCTAACCTGCACAAGTAACTCAAACACACATCAAATACATTATGATGTATATCATTGAGTTGGGTCAGGCTTCTTCAAATCAGGTACATTTGACCAATGTACCCAACAATGGGATTCTAGGATCTGGCCAATCAAGGAGGCCAGAAGCGTAAATGAGATTTCTACTGAGTCATTATTAGGCAAGCTCAAGTCTTATGAGTAGCTTATCAAAACCAGGGAAGCAGCTGAACAAAATACTTCTACCTCGGGAAGGAAGGAGCAAAGTATTGCCTTCAAGGCATTTGAGGAATCAGAAGCACTACCTGCTAGTGAAGAACTAATGAGTCTATTAGCTAAAAGATTCTACAAAATGGCTAAGAAGGACTTCAGGAGAAGGTCAACCAGAAATGAGGACAAGCCAAGGTATGATAAGACTCCTATTGAGGAAATTGTTTGCTATAGATAGAGAAAGCTAGGACACATTCTCCCAGTATGTGCAGAGGCTCAAAAGAAGGATAAGAGAACAGAGAAAGAGTCTAAGAAGCACTCAGCAAGCCCTTCTCTAACAAATACAAGAAGAAGGAGAAGGGATTTGTGGCTGAGATATGGAAGTGATTCAGAAGAAGAAACTTCATCCAGTTCTAGTGAGGATGAAGAAGAGGCAAAAGCTAGATAGATCTGCTTAATGGCAATCAATGCCTCTTGCATTAACTCAGAAGCTGCTGATTCAAAAGCAGAAAATTCAAAATCTGAGTCAGAAGAGAACCAGGTAATAACTTCTTTTGATTTCACTTTTGATCAATTTAAAACTGAATTCAAACTCCTATATAATGATTTAATTAAATTTGAGAAGGAAATCAAACTTCTCAGAGAAAAAACAAATTGAATATGATAATCTTTTTTTTGAAAACATCAAACTGAAAGTTAAATTAGACTTAGATTCTCGACAAATAATTTCATTAAAAACTAAATTAAATGAGGCTAAAGAATTTGAAGAATCCCTTAATGGGAGAATCATCAAATTGATGAATATCACAAGCACAGTCAATGTCATGCTTAATGACAAACTGGGCTTGGGGGCTTCATCAAGTCATCCTCTTCTTCTTCTTAAAAAAACATTCTTTCTACTCCTATTAAATTGTTTTTGCTAAAGGCAAAGAAAAAATAGAAGTTAATAATAAAGATACTGAAATCTTACCAAAGAATAAATCAAAGAAAATAAAAATTCACAAAAAAATCATGTTCAACAAAATTCGTTGAACTGAGATCAACGAAATCAGTATTATGCGTCGAACGGCGATCAACGAACTCTGAACCCATAATTTGGGTACAATTACTCATCTGCGGGTGCTCGACGAAATCAACATGTTTCATCGAACACAGATCGACGATCGTGGAATGCAGGAAATGAGTATTATCATTCTGTGAACTGAGATCGACGAAATCAATACTTTTCGTCGAACTCAGTTCGACGAACTCAATTTAATTCGTCAAACTCAAATACTGAAAGCAGAAATTTTAATTACTATCAAACTAATTATAATAGAAACCTAAATTCCTTTAGAAACTTTAATCAACCTAGATCTTTTATTAATCCCTTTACCCAGTGGATAATTTCACCTAGAAGATTTCATCCCTTAGGATATAAAGACCAACCAGAATTTTCTTTCATTTCCAGTTATAAATTTGAGAAGAATCAAGGACCCAAGGTTACCTGGGTCAAGAACACCTAATCTATTTTCATGCAGGTGATGGACTATCCTACCACAGAGCAACAGTGGTACTTGGATAGTGGGTGTTCAAAACATATGACAGGCAGCAAGAGAAATCTAACTGATTACAAGTCAAATCTTGGACCAAAGGTGATCTTTGGAGACTCCAGCTGTGGCCAAACAAAAGGATATGGGAATGTCAAAGTTGGAGCTGTCACCTTTAGGAAGGTAGCCTATGTGAGTGGTCTCAAACATAACCTGATATTCATAAGCCAGTTATGTGATGAAGGTTATCAGGTATAATTTAATCAATCTTGTTGTACCATTACTTCTGATAAAAGCAAAATTATTTTAAATGGAATTAGACAAAGAAATATTTATGTAGTAAATTTTAAACCAGCCAGTACAGAAATCTGTCTATTAATTAGATTAGTAATGCTAATGATTTATGACATAAAAGACTAAGACATATAAATTTAAGAAATATTGCTAAACTATCTAGGGACAACCTTGTTAGAGGATTGCCTTCTAGCCCCTACAAGAACGAAAGTCTCTGCAGGGCTTCTCAATTATGCAAGCAAACTAAAAATAGTTTTTAATCAATTAATAAGAGTGATTCACCCATAATTTTGTATTTGCTACACATGAATCTTTTTGGACCCATTACTGTACAAAGTTTGGGAGGGAAATCTTACACTCTACTTATTGTAGATGACTTTTCTAGATTCACTTGGGTGTTCTTTTTGTGAAACAAGTCAGATAACTTTAAAGTTCTTACCGACTTTCTTAGGAGCATAAAGATTGAGTACTATACTCCAGTTGTATTGATCAGAAGTTATCATGATACTGAGTTTGAATTCCTACTTATTCAAGAATTCTGTGAGAAGGAAGGTATCAGGCATTGCATCTCTGTTCCTAGAACTCCTCAACAAAATGGGGTAGCACAAACGAAAAATATAACCCTTATTGAAGCTGCAGGGACATTACTTGTAGATGCTTACTTGCCCCTATCCTTTTGGGCAGAGGCTGCAAGCATGACAAATTATGTTTTGAATAGAAGTTTAATAAACAAACTTAAGGGCAAGACTCCCTATGAATTGCTTAAAGGGAAGCAACCTAAAATAGATTATTTTAGAGTATTTGGTTGTAGGTGTTATATTCACAATAATAACAAGAAACATCTTAGAAAGTTTGAAGCCAAAGCTGCAGAGGGAATTTTTCTTGGATATTCTCAAGTCAACAATGCTTATAGGGTATTTAACAAATCAACCTTAAAAATGGAAGAATGTGTACATATAACTTTTGATGAAGCTAACATGTGATACAAGGAGAATGATTCTTCTACCAGAGATACATTGCAGGTACCCTTTCTATGTGAGAAATTGGATGACTTAAACCTCACCCAAGAGGTTACATCTCATCCTTCTCCACAGACTGATGAAGAAAGTGAAGAAAAAATTATTGGAACAGTTGAACCAACAGCAGCAAACATAATTTCTCAAGAGGAATTAATTCCCGAAGCTATTGATCAACTAACTCCTCTAACTGATCTTGTCACACTTGGATATCATCTCATATCTCAAGTGATTGGAGACATATCAGTTGGTATGCAAACAAGGCATCACCTCAACCAAGATTTGATACATGCTTATTTCATATATCAGATTGAACCTCAATTCATAAAAGATGCAGAGCAAGATCCCCACTGGATTATTACAAGAGGAGCTCCATCAATTTAAGAGAAGTAGAGTTTGGGATTTAGTTCCAAGACCCAAAGACTACCCAGACATTAGAACTAAATGGGTTTTTAGGAATAAGTTGGATGCTCAAGGATCAATTGTAAGGAACAAAGCAAGATTGATAGCTCAAGGCTATTCACAAGAGGAAGGAATTGATTATGACCAGACCTTTGCCCCTATTGTAAGGCTGGAGGCTATCAGAATATTTCTTGCATATGCAGCATACAAGAAATTCAAAGTTTACCAAATGGATGTCAAAAGTGCATTCCTTAATGTTGAAGTCAAAGAGGAAGTCTATGTGGAGCAACCACCAGGTTTTATCTCTTTAACTCATCCCTCTTTTGTTTTTAAGTTGCATAAAGCTCTATATGGTTTAAAGAAAGCTCCAAGAGCTTGGTATGAGACCCTAGCTAGCTTTCTTTTAGAGCATAAGTTCACTAGGGGCATTGTAGATATGACTTTTTTTATTAGGCATCATAAAATGAAATTTTGATAGTACAAATATATATAGATGACATCATATTTGGCTCTACTGATTCCAAACTATGCAAAAGGTTTTCCGACCTGATGCATTCCAATTTTAAAATGAGAAGCATGGGTGAGCTTTCCTACTTCCTTGGTCTTAAAGTGAAGCAATCCCCTGATGGAATTTTCATCTCCCAATCTAAATATACTAAGGAGCTAATTAAGAGATTTGGGATGTATAATGCCTCAGCTATGAAAACACCCATGACTTCCAATATTGTGATTGATTCTGATGAACAGGGCAAGCCAGTTGATCAAAAAACATATTGTGCTATTGTTGGGTCCTTGTTGTATCTCACAGCTAGTATGCCAGATATAATGTTTGCTACATATCTATGTGCTAGATTTCAAGTGAACCCTAAAGAATCTCATCTTATTTTACTTAAAAGGATTTTGTGATATATAAAGGGTTGTCCAAATCTAGGACTCTGGTATCCAACTGAGTCAGAATTTGAATTAACTGGATTCTCAGATGCTGACTTTATTGTATGTAGATTTGACAGGAAAAGCACATCAGGAACATGCCAGTTCCTTGGTGATAGGCTTGTGTCTTGGTTTTGTAAGAAACAGACATCTGTGTCAACTTCAACTGCTGAAGCTGAATATATAGCAGCTCGCAGTTATTGTTCACAAATTTTGTGGATTCAAAACCAACTTCTGGATTTTGGTTTAAATCTAAATAATTCAACTATATTTTGTGATAGTACCACTGCAATTTTCATTGCACAAAATCCAGTGTATCATAGTAGGACCAAACATATAGAAATTAGACATAATTTCAAAAGAGATTGTGTGGATAAAAATAAAATTAATCCTGTCTTTTTCTCTACTGATTTATAAAGAGCAGACATCTTCACTAGGCCTTTAGATGAGAAGAAACATCTGTTTTTTCTAAATCAGCTAGGCATGATAAATGAGGAGGCATAATTTAATTTTTATTCTGAGTTCAACGATTAGGGCACAGTTCGTCGAACGAAGATCGACGATCTGTGAACTCTTCGTGAAGAGTTCATCGAACTGAGATCGACAAATTTCTCTTTGTGAAACTATTCGTCAAACGGAGATCGACGAATTTTTTTCAGAAAATATTTCGTTGAACGGAGAACGATGATACGTTTTCTCTTCTTCCGGCTTAGATCGACGATCTTATTTTCTATTTTGAGAATTTCGTCGAACTGAGCTCGGAGTTTGTGTTTCTCGCTGGACGGAGTTCGACTTTTTGCCTTCTGAAAACTTATATCTAAGTTTTCATCGAACTAAATCCCGTGCTTTCTTGTTCCCTTGCACTTGATCTTTCTCTTGTTTTTGTAGGAAAATAATGGCGATCTCAGCGGCGGTACTCACCAACATGAAGTTCGATGCTGGTTTTGGTATAGACAATGATTCATTCACTCACTCCAATCAAATCTTCACTGATATTCTGAGATTATTTGAGGAGCAGCAACTAAGGAAGTTTATGACAACTCACATCAAGCTTCCAATCATAGAGATTAAAGAATGGGTTTATACATCCTCCTTACCAGATGTAACAACCCTCATCGGCACAATATCTGAAGAACAGGTTCCCCTAATGCTTGTAATTTTATCTGAACTTGTTGATCTTGTTAATGGAAATGATGATATAGAGATGGATAGGTCTGAATATAATGATATGTTGATTAAGATGGGTCACTCCGCAGGAAACCCTAGCAAGCTTTTGAAGAAAAACTTATCAGTGGAGTACAAGTTTTTGGCTGACATAGTTGGGAAAGTAATCCTGGGTAAACATACTACCTACGATTACATTACAAGGCATCAATTTCTACTGATGAGTGCCTTGGTGAACAAAAAGTCAGTGAATTGGGATTGTATCTTGTTTGATTCCATCAAGAAGATAACTAAAAATGATGTCTGTTATAGGAGGATTCTTGGCTTATTTCTGCAAGCCAGATGCCCACAGCCGTTGGTCTCTCAGACCACCTTCATAAATGCCTCCAAGAGGCTGACCTCATCCCTCTTTGGCAAGTGTGAGAGAGTAATCTCAAAGCCCTGTAGGGTCTCTTCCTCCAGAGTTTCAGAGCACACAAGGACAAGTGATGTCACTCCTCCAAATCCTACAGAAGTTCTTGCTTCTCCTCCACCACCATCTTCTAGACCACCTTAAACTCCTCCATAGCAACAAGAGTCTACCATTGTTATTGAAGAAATACCATCCACTGTCATCCCTCCAGATTCACACATACCATCTACACCTCCTCCATCTCCTCTACCACTCCACCTAGAGACTATCTCATCCACCTCTACAATTCCAACAACAACATCTCCAACCTTTAGTCTGACAACATTATCTCCATCTCTATCTTCATACCTCTCTCCACATCATTCCCCTATCCAGGAAGAAATCCCTACTAAAATACCAATAATCATTCCACCAGCATTCCCATCATTCCAACATATAGACTTCCCTCAAGCATTCTCAGTCTGTCCCAACTGTGGACACCAATCCACTTATACCCCATCTACTCCTGAACCACTTTATCTAAATTTCTCTTACATTGCAACTGATCTTCTTGAATTTATCACTCCTCCTCTGAATAAGATAATAAAGGAAGCTGTTGCGCCTCTTATTTCTACCATTGCTGCTCTCTCTTCCAAAATTGCCTCTTCCTCTTCTGTCCCTTCTTCTAGGGGCCTAGGTTCAGGACTCTCTAAAACCAGGCAGGGGGAAATGTCCAATTAAAAAGCTCCTCCAGCAGCAGCAGCAACTCCAATAGTGATGCATGGAAATCGGCAAGCGCACCGGTCGCACAAGTAATAAAATTTGGGAATAAAACCCCGAGTGTCGGTCTCTTGAGGAATGCAATTAGCATAGAGTGGCGACAGTCAGAAAATATCATTATGAGGGTTATACTTAGAAAAGATTAAAAGGGGGCTTGTGAGATTGTGGTTTCTTGATCTAATAAACTAATTAAGGCTATGCAGGTCGAAGGCACCGCTTCGCAAGGTGAGGTGAGTGTATCGGCCACGATGCTGAACTTCGGTTGGGCGAGTGGACGGAAAGCTAATGGATGGAAGTGTTCTTGTGCGGAGTGCAATCGGGTGAAAAAAGGGTATGGAGTGGATGTGGAGTGGGCAAGGCGCATTCACAACACACAACTCAAAAGAAAATGAAAACTACAAACATCCACTTAGATATAAAGTAAAAATGTAGATCATTACAATATCAAATCATTCCGTACAATGGAGGAAGGGGAAGAGGAGTAAACCAGTAGAGGGTGAAGGTCCACCGCAGGTCGTGGCCGGAATAGCGAGTTGTCAATCCGCTTCCGGGCTCAGTCCGAGGAGGCTTCTGGTACCAACGAGCTGTCACCTCGAAGGCCTTTGAGTCCGTTCTCTAGTCGTCTTCTTCTCCAACTCTGGTGGAAAGCTTGGAGTTGAGCTCATTAATGGCTGGGAGCTTTGCCGGAGGGTTTGGAAAGCTTAGGAATCACCGGCTACAGACTCCTCGATGAAGGTGGAGGTGGATGGAGCAGCTAGAGAAGTAGAAAGACACTTGCCGTGCACTCCCCGATCGCAGAAAATGACCAGCCTTTCCCTAAATCGCGGAGCAGACCCTTAAATACGGAGGCAAAATAAGCAGAGCGCATGATCAGTGGCGCTCGACCAGTGGTCGTGCGCACTATCGGTCGATGATCGTGCGCAATTTCCAATTAAACCTGCAACTTGGACAGAAACATCAGCAGATATGCGCACGATCAGTGGCGCACGACCGATGGTTGTGCGCACTGAATCCACTGATCGTGCGATTGGCTAAGGCAGAACTGGGGAAAAGGAGAATGTAATGTGCACGATCAGTGGCGCACAACCAGTGGTCGTGCGCAGTGAGTCCAGTGATCATGCACAGTGTTCTTGTATCGTCGGGGGTCTCCCGAGCAGTTCCGAAGCACGCACACGACCCATGCACCAACAGAAGAGGAAGATAGACCACCAAAAGTGCACACCACATTCTCAAGACACGACGAGAGAATAAGTAAATCAAACGAAAATACAGAAACAACTAAAGCACACAGAAAACAAGCCTAAAGTGCACTTAATCATGAAATAGGCAAATAAGCAAATATAAGCAATTATAGCTCTCAAGTGCAGTGCTAAGACGATAAAACTGGCCCAGATGAGTTCAAAAATGTTGGAACACCCTATTACTGATTTGGGCAAGGATCACTATGTCTTTAGGAAAATTGTGTTGACCTCCTTGTATAGTTTTTAAGGTCAATTAGATTGAGTTTAAGGGTTAGAATTTAGGCTTGAAAGCTGCCCCCAAGACCCTCAGATCAGATATTCAAATTCAGGAGACTAAGTCATTTTCGTCAAGCTCAGGTCGACGAATCGCCGAACTCAGTTCGACTATGTCTGAGCTCAGTTCAACGAGTCGTCGAACTCCGTTCGACGATCTTCGAGCTCAGTTCGACGTTTCTGTCTCTAGCTGTTTTCCCAGTCTCTGAGCTCAGGTCGACGATAGTTGAGCTCAGATCGACGATTTCTGTTTCTAGTCTAGTTCCAGTCTCTGAGCTCAGGTCGAAGATAGTTGAGCTCAGGTCGACGATTTTCTGGAGAGATCGACGATTCTCAAGATTCAAATTCAGACAGTTATAGAATTCTATCTTATTTATTCCTAGCATTTATTTCAAGGATCTTGTAGCCGTTTTAATTAATTTGGAGCAAGTTTCAAGGGGGATTTAAAGGAATGTTTTCTAGGACTTTCCTCCAGAGACAAAATTTCTTTTAAGGAAGTCATTAATGAGTGGCTAACGGCTATCTTGGAGACCGAGAATCAATTCATTCTTTTCAGATCTAAGGAATAAAAGAGGATATTACTTCTGCTACTCCTAACAACAGATATACACAGAAAAAGAACAGTAACAGACAGACACACAGACAGAATTCTTTTAGAACACACACCACTGAAGGAGATCAACATACAGAAAAGAAGATTTTCTAGATCTCTTTTTCCTCAAGTGTTCAAAGGCTTCATCCATCAAGACTCCAGACACTACACATTTCAGCAACTGGTGGAATCATCCTTTGCTGGAGATCTCATCTACTGAAGGCCTATCACCCTATTGCAAAGCTTCTTTTCCTGAACAACTTCCAGATCTCAGGGGGAGCTTTGACAACATCATCAACAAGTCTTCTCTCTGATTGTTGACAGAGAAGAACATCTCACCTCTTTCTTTTTTCTGCTATAAAAGTCTTTCTCAAAACTCCCTTCAAAATTTTGTGTTGGTTTCTGAGACCTTGTCAAAACTCAGTGGTGGCAAGACACCTGATCAAAAAATCTAGTTTGGTTTTTGAGAACCTTATCAAAAGCTCATTGGTACCCAGGACACCTGATCAACTCATCAATAACAGAGAAGAAGAGCAGAAGGCCGCTTCACTAGCATTCAGAAAAGAGAAATTGATACCTATTCAAAGCTATTGAAGATCAGCCTGAAGATAAGGTCACAGGAAATGAAGAGCTGCTAAGCTTACTGGCCAAAAGGTTTTATAAAATGGCCAGGAAGGACTTCAGGAAAAAGTCATTCAGAGGACATGAAAAGCCAAGGTATGATAAGTCCAATAACAAAGAAATTATTTATTTTGGATGCAGGAAACCAGGCCACATTGAGCCTGACTGTCCAGAAAATCAGAATAAGGGCAAGAAGGACAGGAAAGAAAGGAGAAGAGATAAAGACTTCAGGAAAAATAGCAATGACAAACCCTCCTCTAGCAAGAATAAACATACCAGGAAGGGGTTTGTAGCTGAAACCTAGAGTGAAACAGAAGAAGAATCAGAATCTTCATCCAGCTCAAGTGATGATGAAGATGATGCTGAAGAAAAGGAGTTCTGCATGATGGCTATCAATGCCTCTCAATATAATACTGATGCAGAACAAGAGTCAGAGTCTGAATCAGAAACTCAATCTGAAGAGGATCAGGTAATAGACTCATTTGATTTTAATTCAAAGGACTTCAAATGTGAATTTAAGGCACTTTGTTTAGATCTATTAAAATCTGAGAAAGAAATTATTTCTCTCAGAAATCAACTGTCTGAACAAAGCACCTTAAAATCAGATAACCTCAAACTCTCTGAGGAGTTGGAATGCTGTAGGGAGCAGATAGCCTCACTGAAAAGTGAACTATCAGAGGCCAAGAAGTTTGAAGAATCCCTCAATGGGAGAAGTATCAAACTAATGGACATCACAAGCACAGTGAACTCAAGATTCAATAATACACTAGGCTTGGGTGCTTCATCCAGCCAACCTATAGTATTAACAACCCCAATCAAGTTTATCTCAGATAAAGGTAAGGGAGTTGTAGAGGTGGCTAGGAAGAATTCTGATTTACCTAAGAAAACAAAAGTTCAACAGAAAACGTCGAACGGAGCTCGACGATCGCCGAATGGAGCTCAACGATCTCAGGCTGAATCGTCGAACTCAGGTCGACGATCTCTGAACCCTGAACTCTGGCATAGTCGATCTTCGAACGGAGCTCGACGATCTGACCAAAGATCGTCGAACTCAGCTCAGAGATCGTCGAACAGAGCTCAGAGTTTTGAAAAATCTTTCAAAGGTAAAACAAACTTCAATCCTAGAGGTCCTACATCTCAGAGGTTTAACCCTTATACTGAATGGATAATACCTCCTAGGAGATATCATCCTGAAGGCTATAAGAGTCAACCAGGGATGTCTTTTATTTCAGAATTTAAAGGTTATCAACCTAGGACCAAGGTAAACTGGGTCAAAAATAAATAAATTGTTTTATGTGCAGGTGAAGATCTATCCAACATCAAACCAGCAATGGTATCTGGATAGTGGGTGCTCAAAGCACATGACCGGAAACAAGGAGAACTTCACATCCTTCAAAGCCAAACTTGGACCCAAAGTAATATTTGGTGACTCAAACTTTGGACTAACAAAAGGATATGGTGCAGTCCAGATTGGCTCAGTCACATTCAAGAAAGTAGCTTATGTGGAAGGACTGAAGCACAACTTAATCAGCATCAGTAAACTGTGTGATGAAGGCTACCAAGTGACTTTCAACAAATCCTCAAGCAAAATCAAATCAGAGGACAACACAACTGTGTTGACAGGTAAAAGGAAAGGTAACATTTATCTTGTAGATTTTCTTTCAACAAAGGTAGATATATGCTTGTTCAATTCCATTTGTATACCTAATGAACTTTGGCATAAAAGATTAGGACATATAAACCTTAGAACCATTGCTAGGCAATCCAAGGACAACCTTGTTAGAGGACTACCTTCTGGCCCCTACAAGAAGGAAGGACTTTGCAGGGCTTGTCAATTAGGCAAGCAAACCAAAAATAGCTTCAAGTCACTTAATAAGAGTGATTCACCTAGGATTTTGTATCTGTTACACATGGATCTCTTTGGACCCATTACAGTACAAAGCTTAGGAGGGAAATCTTATACTTTAGTAGTTGTAGATGACTTTTCTAGATTCACATGGGTGTTCTTTCTGAGGAAGAAGTCTGATAACTTTAAGTGTTTGACAGAGTTTCTCAAATGCATACAGAGTGAGTTCAATACTCACATTGCCCTGATCAGAAGTGATCATGGGACAGAAATTGATTCTCTTCTTATGCAAGAGTTCTGTCAGAGTGAAGGGATCATGCACACTTTCTCAGCTCCTAGAACTCCTCAACAAAATGGGGTAGCTGAAAGGAAAAATAGAACCCTTATTGAATCTCCTACTACATTGTTGTCAGATGCTCACCTTCCTCTATTCTTTTGGGCAGAGGTAGTGAACACCTCCAACTATGTGTTGAATAGAAGTTTGATACATAAGCTGAAGGGCAAGACTCCCTATGAATTACTCAAAGGGAAGAAACCTAAAGTAGATTATTTTAAAATATTTGGTTGCATTTGTTACATTCACAATAATGACAAGAAATACATAGCAAAATTTCAAGCTAAAGCTGATGAAGGAGTGTTTCTGGGATACTCCATGATCAGTAAAGCTTATAGGGTGTATAACCAATCTACTCTTAAAATTGAAGAATCTGTTCATGTATCCTTTGATGAATCTAACATGTCTTTTAAGGAGAAGAATGCTTCTACCATAGAATCTTTGCAGGTACACTCTCTTGCTGAACATTTGGACAGGTTACATATTATACAAAAGGATGAATGCAGTGAAGATGAAGAAGATATTCAACATCTTGGAGAGAATCTTCTTGAAGAGCCAGTTGTTGTTCCACAAGAGGAAACAACAACACAGGTTGGTGAACAATCAACACCCACTGTTGATTTAGTAACATCAAGAGACCATCCAATCTCCCAAGTGATTGGAGACATCTCAGCTAGTGTGCAAACCAGAAATCAGGTCAACCAAAACCTGATGCACACCTGCTTTCTTTCTCAAATTGAGCCTCAATCCATTCAAGATGCAGAACAAGATCCACACTAGATCATTGCAATGCAAGAGGAATTACATCAATTTGAAAGGAACAAAGTTTGGGAACTAGTGCCAAGGCCAAAGGATCACTCCATTGTTGGAACAAAATGGGTGTTCAGAAATAAATTGGATGATCAAGGAGTCATTGTAAGGAACAAGGCAAGGCTAGTTGCTCAAGGATACTCTCAGGAAGAAGGGATAGACTATGACCAGACTTTTGCACCAATTGCAATGTTAGAGGCCATAAGAATCTTCTTAGCTTATGCATCACACAAAGGATTCAAAGTATATCAAATGGATGTAAAGAGGGCTTTTCTCAATGGAGACATCACAGAAGAAGTCTATGTTAGACAACCCCCAGGTTTTATTTCTCCAACTCATCCTGATTATGTTTTCAAATTGCATAAAGCATTATATAGTCTAAAGCAAGCTCCTAGAGCATGGTATGAGACCCTAGCATGCTTTCTTCTGAAAAGTGATTTTATAAGGGGTAGAGTAGACCAAACTCTTTTTATTAGAACCCATAAGTCCAATACCTTACTAGTACAAATCTATGTAGATGACATCATCTTTGGTTCTACTGATTCAAATCTGTGCAAAAGGTTTTCCAACCTAATGCATTCTAAATTTGAAATGAGTAGCATGGGTGAGTTTTCCTTCTTTCTAGGATTACAAGTCAAACAGCATGCTGAAGACATATTCATCTCTCAAACCAAGTACGCAAAAGAACTGGTTAAGAAATTTGGTATGTCTGAAGCCTCATGTATGAAAACACCTATGCCTACTAATGCTTTATTAGATGCTGATGAACATGGGAAATCTGTTGATCAGACAACATATAGAGCAATGATTGGCTCTTTATTGTACCTTACAGACAGTAGACCTGACATAATGTTTGCTACATGCATATGTGCTAGATTTCAAGTGAGCCCTAGAGAGTCACACTTAACCTTAGTAAAAAGGATTCTTAGGTATGTGAAAAGTTGTCCAAATCTAGGTCTCTGGTATCCAAAAGACTCAGCATTTGACTTAACTGGATTTTCAGATGCTGATTATGCTGGATGCAGAATAGACAGGAAAAGCACCAGTGGAACTTGCCAGTTTCTTGGTGACAGACTTGTCTCCTGGTTTTTCAAGAAACAAACATCTATATCCACATCAACTGCTGAAGCTGAATATATGGCAGCAGGTAGTTGTTGCTCATAGATCTTGTGGATTCAAAATCAGCTCACAGACTATGAATACAACTTAGAGAAGTCAAAAATATTCTGTGATAACACTAGTGCTATTTCTATAGCACAAAATCCAGTCCTCCATAGTAGGACAAAACATATAGAAATTAGGCATCACTTTTTAAGGGACAATGTTGAGAAAAATAAAATTGAACTTCAATATATCCCAACTTACTTGAAAAGGGGAGATATTTTCACCAAACCATTGGATGAAAAGAAACATACATTCTTCCTGAATCAGTTAGGAATGTTAGATGGAGGAGGTTTAAAATAAGATCCAAGATTTTAAAACTCTAAAAATTGATCAAGAGTAGGCAAACAATTTGATTTTTCTAGTGTCTATAGGTTGTTTCTGCTCTCTGAACTGCGCTTGACGTTTTTCTCAATGATCGTCGAACGGAGATTGACGTTCTTAGAAACCGTCGACCGGAGTTCAGCGCTTTCCAGATAGTTCTAAGCTATCCTCTTCCGGTCAGTGATCGTCGAACGGAGATCGACGCTTTCCAATATCGTCGAACGGAGATCGACGATGTTGCAGACCTTTCAGATTCCTTTAGAAGCCCAGATCATCGAACGGAGTTCAACAATCTTTCCTTTTCTGCGTCGAACCCTAATATAAAATTCATTTTTCGGCCGTCGTTCTCCCTTTGCGCTTTCATACTCTCTGCAGAATTTCCCTTTCCCTCCAAATGTTTCTACACTTGGTCTTTTGTTTATTCATTTTTGCAGGAAAAAATGGCCGTTTCTGTTGCAGTTTTGGCAGCAATGAAATTTGACACTGGATTTGATATCGATATGGACTCGTTTGAGAACAGTGATCAGATTTTCAAGGATATTCTGGATTTATTCAAAGATCAACAGCTAGTACACATTATAACCACAAGGATAAAACTGGCTGCAGATGAAATCAAAGAATGGGTGTATACTGCTCACAATCAAGATCAAAATACAGTGATTGGAACTATATCAGACAATCAGGTATCTCTTACTTCTGCTATATTAACAGAAGTTTTTCAATTAAGTACTGGTCAATATTATCTTGAGTTGTCTGGAGAAGAGTTTTCAAGTATGCTTGATTGGATGGGTCACTCAGCAGCAAACCCTAACAAGCTGCTTAAGAAAAATCTGTCAGTGGAATACAGGTTTCTAGCAGATGTTGTTGGAAAGGTCCTGTTAGCAAAACATTATGCCCATGATACCATATCCAGGTATCAATTATGTTTAATGGGTGCTTTGGTGGATAAGAAACAGTTGAACTGGGGAGAAGTTTTTTTTGACCTAATCAAGAATAAAGTGAATAAGAACTTTGTCAATTTTGAAAGGATTATAGGGCTATTTCTTCTAGCAGATGCCCTGAGCTCCTTGTTTCAAATGGGATGCATATCAATGCCTCTAAGAGGTTAACCTGTGCCCTTTTTGGCAAATGGGACAAGCAAATTGCAAAGCCAAGCAGAGCCTCTGCAGTCATCTCATCTTCAGGCACCAGGACTGCTCCATTCACTTCCCCTCAGGCAACTGCCCCATCAGAAGAACTGCCTGCCTCCTCATCTCCACCTTATCTAGCTACTGTTCCCTCAACAATTATCACATCCACCATAACCATCTCAATTTCATCCCCCATATCCATTCCATCTCCAAACTCAATTCCTTCACCAACACCAATATCCACTGAAGATGTTTTCCATCCATTACATCATTATCCACACATAACCACTGACTCATCATCTCACCTTCCCTCCTTCACTCTCTTAGATGATTCCTATATGGATGATTCTCACTCCTCACCCCTTGAGCCACAATCTTCTTCTCCATCATATCAATAACTACTATAAGAAATCATTGCTCAACCATCCTTCAATCCATCTATCTCCATTCTATTAACTTCCATCTCCACCATTCCTATATCGCAACCATCAATTCTACCATCCACATTCACACTTTCTCCAACCACATCTACAGCTCCTACATCCATCTCTGCCACACTCATCTCTACCTCTACTTAAGCACCACTTGAGCAGTAGATCTCTCATACATAGTAGATAAGCTCTATGAGATGTTAGCTCCAAGGCTATCACTCCTGCTGGAGACCTCCCTAGCTCCACTTCTGAAATCAGTTCAGGAGTTATCTGACAGTCTCTCTTCCCTATATCCTCATCAGGAAATCGCTTCTGTTGGGTGCCTTGATCCAGTATCTACTGAATCTAGGCAGGGGGAAATGCCATATGAAGTAGAGAGATTGCCTACTTCAGAGATTCCAGCTGCTTCAGAGATTCCAGCTCCAGTTCCAGTTATAACAGTTGACCTCAGGTCACTGCTGTCAGAGTTTGATACTATCTACTTCAGCTGTCTTCCAGATCAGAAAAGTGAAGATCTTACTAAGGCCATTGTGCCTATTTCTAGCTGTGAGCCCAGCATAATCTCTTCTTATATAAATTCTTTCAAGGCTGTGGACAGTGCTCCTTCAGTTTCTGTTGCTCTTGCTGCTACTGCTGATGCTGTTTTAGTTTCTAATGATGTGCTTATGACAGCGGCCAATGACTCTGAGCCTGCTGTTTCTGTAGATTTTATTTCTGAAACTGTTATTCCAGTTACATCTGTTAGTACTGTTTTTGGTACTGCTGCTGCTGTTGTTGTTTCTTCTGTTCAATCCCAACAACAAAGAGATTCCATCAAAAGGCTTGATGAACTATATGACAATCCTCAGAGCTCAGATAGTGATCAATTTAGAACTGATTCTGATGATTCCTCTACAGCCATTGCAAGGAAGAGGAAAGCTAGAAGCAAGGCCCTAAAGAGAGTTCCCCAGGAGAAAATTACAGATAAAAATGATATTCCATACTATATCTTGCATGATTGTCCAATTTCAGAACCATGGATGCAGTTTTCCAGGAATCAACTAAAGGCAATGAAGAAAAAGAGGAAATATGATAAATGATCATCTCACTTCAATCCTCCTCCTCCTCCTCCTTTACCAGATGCAGGTACTGGTGGAAGTTCGGCTTATCAGTCATCTGTTGCTAAAAGTCATAGCACCTCTCAGTTTCAAGGAAGATCTCAATCAAGAGAATATCAATCAAGAGGCTACCAGTCTAGAAGAGGACAGTATAGGGGAAATCAAAGAGAATTCAGAGTTTATTGCAAAGGTTATTCTAGGCAGCATCCTTTTCATAGAGAAGGACAAGGTCCCATTGACACTACATCTGGTCCTTTCCCTTATAAGTTAAGAGTTCTAGTTTCTTCCAGAACTACTCCTGATGATTCATCAAACAGATATGAACCTCCTGTTCCATTTGAAGACCCAGAGAATAATCCTACTTCTTGGACAGCAAGAATGAAAGAGTTGGTTGCACTAGATCAAATTAAAAAGGCAAGAGAACAAGGAAAAGATACATCAAGTTTCACTACTCTATCAGAACAGAGAAAGAAAGAACTTGAAAGATATTCCTCCAGCAAATTCTTTGACTCAGAAAGCTATATGAAGCTGCACCCAGAAGCTGTAGTCCCCAGGACAAAACTTCAAACTTTTCTAGATGCAGCTGATGGCACAAGATCCAAGAAAGAAGCTCTTAACCCTAACAGAGAAATAGTTCTCAAAAAGAGCAAGGAAAAGGAATGATTATGTAAGCTGACAGTGTTATCTATTCTGACTTTCTGATGTGAATTTATTTGTGTTTCTGCAATGATGTTTTTGATTTTATATCTGCATTGTATGCGTTTATTTCCTATGTCATGTAAATAGTAATCCTAACACAAATAGGGGGAGATTGTTGGAACACCCTATTACTGATTTGGGCAAGGATCACTATGTCTTTAGGAAATTTGTGTTGACCTCCTTGTATAGTTTTTAAGGTCAATTAGATTGAGTCTAAGGGTTAGAATTTAGGCTTGAAAGCTGCCCCCAAGACCCTCAGATCAGATATTCAAATTCAGGAGACTAAGTTATTTTCGTCGAGCTCAGGTCGACGAATCGTCGAACTCAGTTCGACTATCTCTGAGCTCAGTTCAACGAGTCGTCAAACTCCGTTCGACGATCTTCGAGCTCAGATCAACATTTCTGTCTCTAGCTGTTTTCCCAGTCTCTGAGCTCAGGTCGACGATAGTTGAGCTCAGATCGACGATTTCTATTTCCAGTCTAGTTCCAGTCTCTGAGCTCAGGTCGACGATAGTTGAGCTCAGGTCAACGATTTTCTAGAGTGATCGACGATTCTCAAGATTCAAATTCAGACAGTTATGGAATTCTATCTTATTTATTCCCAGCATTTATTTCAAGGATCTTGTAGCCGTTTCAATTAATCTGGAGCAAGTTTCAAGGGAGATTAAAGGAATGTTTTCTAGGACTTTCCTCCAGAGACAAAATATATTTTAAGGAAGTCATTAATGAGTGGCTAACGGCTATCTTGGAGACAGAGAATCAATTCATTCTTTTTAGATCTAAGGAATAAAAGAGGATATAACTTCTGCTACTCCTAACAACAGATATACACAGAAAAAGAACAGTAACAGACAGACACACAGATAGAATTCTTTAAGAACACACACCACTGAAGGAGATCAACATACAGAAAAGAAGATTTTCTAGATCTCTTTTGCCTCAAGTGTTCAAAGGCTTCATCCATCAAGACTCCAGACACTACACATTTCAGCAACTGCTGGAATCATCCTTTGTTGGAGATCTCATCTACTAAAGGCCTATCACCCTAGTGCAAAGCTTCTTTTCCTGAACAACTTCCAGATCTCAGGGGGAGCTTTAACAACATCATCCACTAGTCTTCTCTCTGATTGTTGACAGAGAAGAACATCTCACCTCTTTCTTTTTTCTGCTGTAAAAGGGTTTCTCAAAACTCCCTTCAAAAGTTTTGTGTTGGTTTCTGAGACCTTGTCAAAACTCAGTGGTGGCAAGACACCTGATCAAAAAATCTAGTTTGGTTTTTGAGCACCTTATCAAAATCTCATTGGTGCCCAGGACACCTGATCAACTCATCCTGCAGTGGATTCCTACCTAGGGGTGGTAGAAGAGTGGATGCACCTAGATTGGTTGGGGAACCACTATAGCTCCTTGTGTCTTCTGGTTGCTATATTTTGTTTGCCGTGTGTTGTGTTTTTATTTCTTGCTTTCATAGTTTTTTATTTACTGCAAGAACCTTACACATATATTTAAATTAAATCTTCCACTGCAAAATAGTTTTTAACTTGAAAATTATTTTAATAAACTCTATTCACCCCCTCTCTAGAGTTAAGGTAGATCTTATCCCCACTTTCAAAAAATTAGTGTAATATTTGGACTCATCACACCCCCAGACTTACCCATTTGCGCATCCCACGCAAATCATTACTCCGTGTACTGTAAAGAAAGCTAGCTGGCTTAGAAACATCAAAATATAGTAGGACAAGAAATCAAATACATCATGCGCATAGAAAATAGAATAGAAAAACTTTTTAATTATACTACGGAGCTTAAATTATTCGACAGAGGTAAAAAAATATTATGTCTACTTAAAATTAGAATTCTGGAGAATCATTCGGTCATGTGTATGAAGAAAGTAGACAGGACACTAAGGTGAGCATTGCCCAAGACCGGGGCTCGTGATCACCTCCAAAGAAATCCATCAATGTCAGGAACCATAACTTGCCCTTTCACACTCTCTCCACGATGCTAAGTAGACTCAAATGTGAATCAGCAGGACTTGTAGGTTTGAATGGGGCTAAGGCTAAGGTGTGGTAGTCAATGATAAACAAGGAGGCTACACGCAACCAAAGCGAGCGAACAAGAGCTAAACCCAAACAACCACTAAGAAATGCATGTGTGACACACCCCCATACATGGCTTGAAAACTGGGTATGCACATGGCCTATCCCGACCAAAAACTAACAGACAAGATGGGGATTGCAATTCTCCTTGTAATAATTTTAATTTTTTTTTCTTTTTTATTCATCTTTTTCTTTTTCATTTTTCTTCTTTTTCATTCAACAATCCCCAAATCTAAAAATTAGCAATTCATGAATTCAACTCCACATCACATGAATCCCAAATATCACAACATATCAAATTTTTGAAATCGATCAAGCTCAAAGTTTTGGTTGCGACAAAAGGGTTGGCTTTTAGGCTTTGGTGAATATAGGTAGAGCTGAAATAAAACGAGGGTAGGCGCAAATTTGGCTTGCAAGTGTCAGCTGCTAGGACTAGGTACAAAAAGGCTCAAACTAGCCAAAATGATGGCCTACCTCATGCTCACTAAAAGTGAGAGTTAGGTCTACAATACTCTAGAGAGGGGTGAATAGAGTATATTTAAATTTTTGGTTAGGTCCCAATACAAGTGCTGCTACAGCTTTTGCTGTAAACTGAAGAAGTGCAGTAAATAGAAAACTGAAATACAGATAATATTAAACCTAATCACAGCCACACAGCAAGAAACAAAAAGAAAAAGATAAGCAACCAGATGACACAAGAAATTTATAGTGGTTCCCCAAATCTGGGTAGTCCACTCTTCTACTACCCTTGGTAGGAATCCAGTCAGGTTTTTGATCAGGTGCCTAACACCAATAGGTTTTGATCAGGTCCCCAAAAACTAACTCAAGTCTTTTAGTGAGGAGACTTGCAACCAGGAATCACTTTTGAAGGGAGATGACAACCCTTTGTACAGGAGGGGGTGAGAGAGTGATTTTGTCTTCTCTGTCAACAATCAGAGAGAAGACTTATGTGGAATGATGTTGGCAAACAGCTCCCCTTGAGATGTAGAATGATTCAGGGAAGATCTGGAGCTTTGCTCCAGGGTGATAGGTCTTCAATCAGAGTTCTTGACAAGCAGTGATGCAGGATCTTCTTGACTGATTTGATATCTGTTGGCCTTGGAAGTCTTGGAGCGAATGTTGAAGAAGAAGACTCTTGATATAGTATGATTATTCTTCTTCTTCTGAATGAATATCACTGCCTATCACTGTGAGCTTTTTGTATATATTCTTCTTGTGTGAAGCTCTTCTGCTACTTTTTGAATTCTTGCAGCGAGTCTGTGTGTGTGTGTGTTTTTCTGACTGAGTATATTCTTGTTCACATGTTCTTTTTTTTTCTCTCTCTGATTCTCGATCTTCTTTTCTTCTATATCTTTTCAAAAATTTGAATCCTCTGTAATTAATGCTGATGCCTTGAGAATAATCGGCATTTAATCATTTCCTCAATTGTCCCGTGGAAAATCAGCAAGTAATATTCCTGAAGAAGACTGTTATTAATGCTTCCTCTAACGGCTACATTCAGAGAATGTTTGAGTCATTAATCTGTCAGGAATTATTGCATTTGAGTGAGGATTGAATGTCAGAAATGGCTAATTCTGGAATCGTCAAACGAATAACAGAATTTGTCGAGCTGAGTTACTAGTTCGTCGAACTGAGATGTTGTATTCGTCGACCAGACAGCTTCTGTTCGTCGAGCTGAGTTCCAAGTTCATCGAGCTGATAACAGAACTTGCATGCTTCAGAACCTTTGCCTTTTCTGTCTGAAGTTCGTCGAGCAGACAATTTCATTCGTCGATTGGAGTTCAGCAACAATTCTGGACTTAGTCAAATATTTTGTGTTGACTGATATTCTGTGTGTCGACATAAGTTGGTGTCGACACATGCCCTAAGTGTCGACATAAATCTTCTGGTTCCAGAATTCATCGAGTAGAGTACCGAGTTCGTCGACTAGAGAAGTTGACTTCGTCGACTTGAGAAGTTGAGGTCCAAATTCGTCGAGCTCAGAATCTTGTTCGTCGACCAAAGCCTGAAGTTTGACTTAGAATAATCTGGAGTTATCCTGCCTTTAGTTTGTTGAAGTATCCCAGTTTTCGTTCGACCAGAGAACGAAGATTGTCGAGCTCAGCTCAGAGAAATATCTAAAGATCGTCGAGCTAAGAATGCCTTTCGTCGACCTGAGTTCGACGAACGTCGAACTCATTTTACTTAGTCTTGAAATCTTTTAAGTCTTTAGTCTCTGATGGTCTTGTTGATAGCTGGTCCATCTGAGGTTGACTCTAAGGACTTGGCCTAGACTCTAGGACACAAATTTGACCCTGGCTATACATGTTGGGTCACATCCTAAGTTAGTGAACCTAGCCCAAATCAACTAGGGATCCAATAATCTCCCCCTATTTGGGTGAGGTCACTAATAGACTCAGAGCATAAACATAAAGATAAACAAAGCAAGAAAAAGATATATCTGGCAGAGAATTACTAACACATGCAGCAGATATATATGTACATAAGCTTTGTTTAAACAGTTAACACAGTTTGAAAGTAAATGAAGAGGAATTAAAACAAAGTAAGGATTACTTCTTCTGCTTCTTCTCCATGGGCTTGTCTTCTTTAGTCTTTTCACCTGGCTTTGCAAACACTATCTCTCTTTTAGGATCCAAAGCCTATGCCTGTGTCATTGTCATGTCAGCTGCCCCAATAATCTTCAGTGATGTAGTTTTGGGGACAACTGCTTCAGGATGTAGCTTCCTGTACTCATCAATATTGAACAATTTATTTTCTTTGTCAAATCTCTTGAGTTCTTCCTTCCTGTATTTGGACATAGTGGAATATCCTGTTATATCTTTGCCTTCAGCTTTTGCTTTATTAATCAAGGATAGACCAACAAGTTCCTGGAACCTGGCCATTTTAGCAATATTTGCTATTTCAGGATCTTCAAAAGGAACAGGAGGTGAATCTGGCCTGTTGGGACTGTCAGTTTTCTGTTCTGTAGAGAGAGTTGGATGTTGCTGCTGATGCTGTTGATGTTGATGTTGCTGTTGTTGATTTCCTGAAGAATGATGCCTTTGCTGACTGCTTCCAGAAGATCCCCCTTGATGTCTCTGATAAGTTTACATAGGGGTAGATCTCTGAGAGCTAGATCCAGTGACACCAGCTGATGGAGGAGGTGGAGGAGGTGGATCTCTTCTATACTTATGAACTGGTGGAGGAGAATATTTTCTACTTCTTTTCTTCTCCTTTTATTGATTTTATGATAAACACATCCATGCTGGCATTCCTTTATAAGGAGTAATATTTTGGAGAATATAGAATGGAGTGTCATTCTTTGGGTTTGGCTTAGCAGCAGGAGGAGGAGGGGCTTTCCTTTTCTTTGACAACATTTTCTTCTTCTTCTTGGCAGTTTCTTCATCTGAATCTTCTTCATCATCATCTTCATCATTATAACTTGCAGAACCCTGAGGGTTATCATATAGAGCATCCAATGCTTTGAAGGCTTTGTCATAAATAACAGTCTTTTCTGTAGCAGGAGCAGAAGTTTCAAAGGCTGCAGTTTCAACAGGAGTTGAAGAAGAGACTATACAAGAATCAGAAGTAACTGGGACAGAGCTTTCAGCTACTTCCTTATTTTCTTCTTCAATGTCAGCCAAGATCAACTCATCTAGATCTGGCATAGGGGAGTCATCCATCACAAAGATTGGTGCTGAGATAGCTTCTAGAGAGGATGGAATGACTGCAGAGGTTGGTGCAGAAACTGGAATTTCAAAACTGTCACATAGTTACTGAGCAACTGCTGGACTGACAGGAGAAGTATAAGGCACAATAGCCAAATGTAGCTTAGTGAATGTTGCTGGAAGAGGATGCATATATACAGTATCAAAAGTTTTCAGCAATGCTTGTAAATTAACTGTGGGATTGAGGATAAAATCACCAACAGTTTCATCAATGTCCATATTAGTATCAATAAAATCAATTAAATCTTTATCTATAGCTGGGGCTGAAGTATCTGAAGCTATAGCTGATGCTTCATCATCAGACATCTCCCCCTGCTTAGGTTCAGTGAGAACTGAGGCCAGACCCCTGACTGAGGAGGGGGCAGCAGTAAGAGCAGATATTTGAGCATATAAGGAGGTAATGGTTGTAGCAAGAGGTGTAATGGCCTCTGCTATGAGTGTTTTAAGAATGGGAGTGATGATGGTGATGATAGAGGAGATGGTAGAGGGGTCCAGTGAGAAAGTGGTAGATGGTGGTGCAGTTGGCGTGGAAGAGGTGGCAACCAGTGATGGAATGGAGGGTGGAACATCAGGGATCTGAAGGTGAGATGTTGATGGGGATGGAAGGGTGGCATCTTGCATCATGGTGTCTGAGGGTAGGATGTAAGATGGTATGGAAGATAAATGTGGGGGAAGTGTAGACTGTGGTGGTGTGGAAATGTAGGTGTCTTGAGGGGATTCAAGAGGTGTGGGTGGTTGATTTGCCTGAAGGGAGGAAGATGGAATATCAATGATGTGGATTGGTACAGATGGGGTGACTAGGGATTGTGTTGTTGTTGGAAGGGGGGCTGGAAGAGAAGATGTGGAAGGAATGCTCTCTTCAGCAGGGTGAGGAGTGGCTTTGACACCCCTTGTGCCTTTAGAAGCTTTGATGGAAGAGGTGGAAGCCTGAGAGGTCTTAGTAATGGTCCTCTCCCATCTGCCGAATAAGGCACAGGTCAGCCTTTTACTGACATTTATGAATATGGTCGGGGAGACCAGGGATTCAGCAGCCTTTTCCTGGAGGAAGATTCCTAGAATTTTTCCAAAATATACTTCCTTCTTAGTATTCTTCTTCTTTATCAAATCAAACAGAAGTTGTGCCGAGTCTATTTGCTTCTTGTTGATAATTGCACATATAACCAGAAACTGTTGTCTGGTGATGTAATTGTGTGCAGTGTGTTTTCCCAGTAGTACTTTACCAACCAAGTCTGCTAAGAATTTATATGGCGCAGACAAGTGTTTATTCAACAGTTTATGGGGATTGTCTCTAGCATATTCCATGAGGTTCAACATCATATCAGACTCTTCCGTTTCAAGTTCGAGGTCATCTTCTCCATTTTTAAATCCGAAAATCTCAATTAAGATTGCGGTGGTTAAAGAAATTGAGTTACCCGCGATGGTGCTTGTCAAGATATTCTATTCTGTGGACGACAATGTGTATACCCATTCTTTGATTTCCATGCTGTGTAGTTTGATCCTCCTAGTCATCAGGGTTTTGAGTTCCTGCTCTTCATGGAGTTCCAGGATATATAGAAAGATTGGATCAGAATGCTGAAACGAGTCGAAATCCACGTCAAAACCTGTGTCAAACTTCATTCCGGCGAGATTACTTTCCAGAGCCACCATTGAGATCACCTGCAAGAAAGACAGAGAAAATGACGATCATGTACAAGGGAACAAAAAGCGCGGGATGGAGGTCGAAGAAAACCTAGATATAAGGTTTTCCTGAATATGAATCGACAAACTCCGTTCCACGAAAATACAATTAATTCTTCGAACTGAGGTCGACGAAATGAGTTAATAATAAGTAATTCGTCGATCTCATTCAGAAGACTTGAAGATAATTCGTCGAACTCCGACCGATGAATATCTTCTGAAGCAAAGTTCGTTGAGCTCCGGTCGACGAAAATTGTTTCACACAGAGAATTCGGCGAACTCCGTTCGACGGATATCTCTCAAACCTTCCCCGGTTCGTCGAACTCCGTTCGACGAACTTTGGAAAATTCGTCGAATGCAGACAGAACTTAAGCTAAGTCTTCTCCATTGATCATTCCCAGCTGATTTAGAAAGAAAGCATGATTTTTCTCATCCAGAGGTTTGGTGAATATATTAGCTTTTTGTAAATCGGTGTAGATATAGACAAGCTTAATCTTATTTTTGTCTACACACTCCCTAATGAAATGATGTCTTATGTCAATATATTTTTTCCTACTATGGTGAACTAGATTTTATGCTATGGCTATAGTACTAGTATTATCACAGAATAGGGTTGAATTATTTAAGTTGAACCCATAATCTAGAAGTTGATTTTGTATCCACAGCATCTGTGAACAACAGCTGTCTGCTGCAATATATTCTGCTTCAGTAGTGGATGTTGACACTGATGTTTACTTCTTACAAAACAAAGATACTAGTCTCATACCCAGGAACTGACAAGTTCCTGAAGTACTTTTTCTATCTACCCTGCATCCAGTAAAATCAGCATCAGAGTATCCAGTTAACCTAAATTCTGATTCAGTAGGATACTATAGGCCTAGATCAGGACAACTCTTTATATATCAGAGTCCACAACAGCATTTGTGGCCATGGGAGTTTTCTTTGCTGAGGCATCAGCCATCCCAAACTTCTTTAGAAGTTCTTTAACATACTTTGCTTGTGAGATGAAGATGCCATCAGGGAGTTGTTTCACTTGGAGACCAAGGAAATATGAAAGCTCTCCCATGCTACTCATTTCAAATTTAGAATGCATGAGGTCAGAAAACCTCTTGCACAATTTTGAATCTGTATAGCCAAATATAATGTTATCTACATAGATTTGTATTAACAATATTTGGTCCTTATGTTGTCTAGTAAAAAGTGTTTTATCTACAGTTCCTCTTGTAAATTTATGCTCTAATAAGAAACTTGCTAAGGTCTTATACCAAGCTCTTAGAGCTTGCATTAAACCATAAAGAGCCTTATTTAATCTAAAAACATTAGAGGGATAAGTTGGAGAAACAAAACCCGGAGGTTGTTCTACATAAACCTCTTATTGTAGCACTCCATTTAAGAAGGCACTTTTCACATCCATTTGAAAGACTTTGAATCTTTTGAATGCTGTATAGGCAAGGAAAATCCTTATAGCTTCCAACCTTTCAACTATTGCAAAGGTCTGATCATAGTCAATTCCTTCCTCTTGCCTATATCCTTGAGCAACAAGCCTAGCCTTGTTCCTCACAATAACTCCTTGGGCATTAAGCTTATTCCTGAAAACCCATTTGGTTCCAATAACTGGATAGTTTTGGGGTATTGGAACCAAATCCCAAACTCTACATCTCTCAAATTGATTTAGTTCCTCTTGTATTGCAAGGATCCAGTAGAGATCTTGCTCAGCATCAAGAATGGTTAGACGTTCAACCTGAGAGAGAAAACAGGCATGCATCAAGTCTTGGTTGAGTTGATGCCTTGTCTGTACACCTGTTGAAATGTCTCCAATTACTTGAGATCTGGGGTGATCCCTAAGTGTGACAAAATCAGTGGGTGGAATTGGTTGTGCAATAATATTTTGAATAAATTCCTCTTATGGAATTATATTTGTGGTTGGTTGAGGCTCATGTTCTTCAGCTTCATCTTCTTCACTATCTTCAATGACCTATGGAGAGGGATGAGTGGGAACCTCTTGGGTGAGGTTTAGTCCATCCAATGTCTCACACAAGTGGGGTACCTGAAAGTTGCTAATGGTAGAAACTTCTTTCTCCTTGCAATACATGTTAGTTTCATCAAAAGAAACATGAATTGACTCTTCTACTTTTAATGTTGATTTATTGAATACCCTATAAGCCTTGCTTACTTGGGAGTATCCTAGAAAGACTCCCACTTCAGCCTTAGCTTCAAACTTTCTAATGTATTTCTTGTTGTTATTGTGTATATAGCAGGTACAACAAAATACTTTAAAATAGTTAATTTTAGGTTTCTTCCCTTTGAGCAATTCATAGGGAGTCCTATTCTTTAGTTTGTGAATTAAACTCCTATTCAGGACATAGTTTGCTGTGCTTACAGCCTCTGCCCAAAAGGTTAGTGGTATGTATGCATCAGCAAGTAATGTACCTGCAGCTTCAATGAGTGTTATATTTTCCTTTCAGCTACCCCATTTTGTTGGGGAGTTCTAGGAGCTGAGAAGCAATGCCTGATACCTTCCTTCTCACAGAACTCATGCATAAGAAGAGACTCAAACTCTGTGCCATGATCACTGCTGATCAATGCAACATGAGTAGAGAACTCAATCTGTATGGTCCTAAGAAAATCTGTAAGAACCTTGAATGTATCTGACTTTGTTCTCAGAAAGAATACCCAACTGAACCTGGAGAATTCATCCACTATAACTAAAGTGTAGGATTTACCTCCTAGGCTTTGTACTGCAATGGGTCCAAAAAGGTTCAAGTGTAGCAAGTACAAGATCCTAGGTAACTCACTCTTATTAATTGATTTGAAAGTAGTTTTAGTTTGCTTGCCTAATTGACAAGCCCTGCATAGACCTTCCTTCTTGTAGGGGGCAGAAGGTAGACCTCTAACAAGGTTGTGCTTAGATAACCTAGCAATATTTTTCAGATTTACATGTCCTAGTCTTTTGTGCCATAAATCATTCTGATTACTAGTTAAATTCAGCAAGCAGATATCAGTTGTGGCAGAAGAAAAATTTACTAGATAAATGTTGCCTTGTCTACTTCCAGTTAAAACAGTTTGGTTGTTTTTATCAATGATAGAGCAAGTAGAAGGGTTAAAGTATACCTGATAACCATTATCACATAATTGACTTATGGAGATGAGGTTATGCTTCAGTCCACTTACATATATCACTTTTCTGAATGTGACAGCCCCTATTCTCACTTCTCCAACTCCTTCTGACTGACCACATTTTGAGTCACCAAAGATATCCTTTGGCCCCAATTTGGACTTGTAGTTGAATAGGATGTCCTTGCTGCCAGTCATATGCTTGGAGCAGCCACTGTCCAGGTACCAAGTTTCATTTACCCCTGGACACTTCTTCACATGCAATATAAATAATTAGTGATTTTTGACCCAGGTTGCCTTGGGCCCTTTGTATGCCTAATAGGAGAAACTAGAAATAACATAAAATTTTGGCTGGGATTTATATCCTAGGGGGTGGTATCTCCTAGGTGGAATGGTCCAGTCAGCTAGGGGATTAAATGATTTCCTAGAAGTTTTTAAGTTTCTGTTAAAGTTAAAGTTTTGGTTAAGTCTTCCTGGGTTCGACAAATTTATGTAAGTTCGTCGACCAGAGTTCGACGAATTGAGTTGAGATCGTCCATCTCTGCCCAGAGAATAAACATGTTCATTCTCTGCGCCCCATGTTCGTTGATCTCTGCTCGACGAACCATACAAAGTTCATCGATCGCAGTTAGACAAATAATGATAACTATGGTTGGCTTTCAGAGTTCGTCGATTTGGGTTCGATGAACTGGCCCCTTTTCGTCGATCCGAGGTCGACAAAAATTGCTGAACTTTGTTTTTATTTGGTTTTCTGTTTTTCCATTTTGTCCTTAGTTTTAATTTGTTCAAGAATTTTATTTACCTTATTTACTTGATCAGTATTCTTCTTTCCTTTCTCAGAAATAAAATTGATGGGTTGTGATAGATGGTTTTTCTGAATATCAGGTGGTTCACTAGATGATGCACCTAATCCTTAACTTACTTTCATTAAATCTAGCATTAGATGTGTTAGTGATTTCTGCTAGTTGTTTGCTTCTTCCATTTAGTGATTCTTCTAGCTGTTTTGCCTTATTTAATTCATCTTTCAGAAGGGTGATTTGTTCACTAAACATATCTATTTCATTTTCAATTTTGTATTTTCTAATACTAAGCTATCATAGTTAACTTGCTTGTCTCTGAGAAGTTTGATTTCCTTGTCAGAGTTGATTAAGTCTAAACACATGATTTAAAATCTCATTTAAAAGATTCAGAATTATAATCAAACCATGATAATACCTGATCAGCTTCTGATTCAGAAGCTTCCTCATTGTCTGAATGTCCTTCTTCTGAGTTGCTTCTTGAGGCATCAATTGGCATGAGACAAACCTCTTTTGATCTCTCTTCTTCTTCATCTTCACTGGAGCTTGAAGATGTTGACTCCTCTTCAGTCTCACTCCAAGTCTCAGCTACAAACCCCTTTTCCTTCCTCTTGTGTTTGCTGGAAGAGGGTTTGCTGGTGAACTACTTTCTGGAATCCTTTTCCTTTTCTCTTCTCTTCTCTTTCTTCTGATTCTCTGGGCACTCAGATAGGAAGTGCCCAGGCTTTCTGCATCCATAACACACCACTTCCTTTGTTGGTGTCTTATCATAGTTTGGCCTGTCATCCTTTCTTGCTGACTTCCTCCTGAAGTCTTTTCTAGCCATCTTGAAAAATCTCTTAGCCAAGAGACTTATAAGTTCTTCATTTGATGTTGAAGATTCTGATTCTTCTGAGGCTTTGAATGCTATGTTCTGATCTCTTTTGGCTGCAGGAGATGTTCTTTGTTCAGCAGCCTCCCTTGTCTTAATTAACTGCTCATAAGATTTTAGTTTTCCAAGTAGAGATTCAGTTGACTTCTCATTCAGGCATCTGGCCTCCTTGTGGGTCAAATTCTTGTGTCCCATGAGCTTGGGAAACACATCAAAATTTTGTCATTCACTTCAGTGAGAGTGATGACCTTATCCAGAGTTTTTAGCTCATTAATAATTGAGCTTAATCTATTGTACATCTCTGACACTGTCTCAGCTTCCAGTTTCTTAAAATTCTCATATTGGGATATGAGATTTGATCTCCTATCATTCCTTTCATCAGATGATCCATTAACCATTTGGTTTAGGGAGTCCCAAATGTCTTTTGCTGATGTACACTCAGCAACCTTCTGGAAAATGTCATCAGACATTGTTTGTGCTAATATGTTCATGGCTTTTGCATCAGCCATCTTGGATTTCCTATAAGCATCATTATAGTCTGGAGGAGGTACTGCAGTCATATTTGTGGAAGTGCTTGGAGGAGCTGCAGGTGCTGGAGGTACTCCTGTTAAGATGGAAGCAAATATATCTTCATCAATAGAATTCATATACAACTTGATTCTTGCCTTCCAGATTCCAAACTTTTGCAAGTTTCAAACTAGAGTTCTAGTGCTTGCATAATCTTTGTTCTGTTGAATGGTTGTGGTTCTACTTTAAAATGTGAACAAAGTGATATATAGATCTAACAAAGGATCTTTGGTTCAAGGATTAACTTGTGCAACCAAAGGAACCTTGCTCTGATACTAATTGAAAGTGAGGGTTAGGTCTACAATACTCTAGAGGGGGGGGGGGGGTGAATAGAGTATATTTAAATTTTTGGTTATGTCCAAATACAAGTGCTGCTACAGCTTTTGCTGTAAACTGAAGAAGTGCAGTGAATAGAAAACTGAAATATAGATAATATTAAACCTAATCACCGCCACACAACAAAAACAAAAAAAATATAAGCAACCAGACGATACAAGAAATTTATAGTGGTTCCCCAAATCTGGGTAGTCCACTCTTCTACCACCCTTAGTAGGAATCCACTCAGGTTTTTGATCAGGTGCCTGACACCAATGGGTTTTGATCAGGTCCCCAAAAACCAACTCAAGTGTTTTGATGAGGAGACTTGCAACCAGGAATCACTTTTGAAGGGAGATGACAACCCTTTGTATAGGAGGGTGTGAGAGAGTGATTTTATCTTCTCTGTCAACAAACATAGAGAAGACTTATGTGGAATGATGTTAGCAAACAGCTCCCCCTGAGATGTAGAATGATTTAGGGAAGATCTAGAGCTTTGCTGCAGGGTGATAGGTCTTCAATCAGAGTTCTTGACAAGCAGTGATGCAAGATCTTCTTGACTGATTTGATATCTGTTGTTCTTGGAAGTCCTGGAGGGAATGTTGAAGAAGAAGACTCTTGATATAGTATGATTGTTCTTCTTCTTCTGAATGAATATCACTTCCTATCACTGTGAGCTTTTTGTATATATTCTTCTTGTGTGAAGCTCTTCTGCTACTTTTTGAATTTTTGTAGTCAGTCTGTGTGTGTCTATATTTTTCTGACTGAGTATATTCTTGTTCACGTGTTCGTTTTTCTCTCTCTGATTCTCGATCTTCTTTTCTTCTATATCTTTTAAAAAATTTGAATCCTCTGTAATTAATGCTGACGCCTTGAGAATAATCGGCATTTAATCATTTCCTCAACTACCCCGTGGAAAATCAGCAAGTAATATTCCTGAAGAAGACTGTAATTAATGCTTCCTCTAACGGTTACATTCAGAGAATGTTTGAGTCATTAATCTGTCAGGAATTATTGCATTTGAGTGAGGATTGAATGCCGGAAATGGCTATGTCTAGAATCGTCGAACGAATAACAGAATTAGACGAGCTGAGTTACAAGTTCGTCGAACTGAGATGTTGTATTCGTCGACCAGACAGCTTCTGTTCGTCGAGCTAAGTTCCAAGTTCGTCGAGCTGATAACAGAACTTGCATGCTTCAGAACCTTTGCCTTTTCTGTCTGAAGTTCTTCGAGCTGACAATTTCATTCGTCGACTGGAGTTCAGCAACAATTCTGGATTTAGTCAAATATTTTGTGTTGACTGATATTCTGTCTGTCAACATAAGTTGGTGATGACACATGCCCTAAGTGTCAACATAAATCTTCTGGTTCCAGAATTCGTCAAATAGAGTACTGAGTTCGTCGACCAGAGAAGTTGACGTCGTCGAACTGAGAAGTTGAAGTCCATATTCGTCAAGCTCAGAATCTTGTTCGTCGACCAAAGCCTGAAGTTGGACTTAGAATAATCTGGAGTTATCCTGTCTTTAGTTTGTTGAAGTATCCCAGTTTTCGTCGACTAGAGAACGAAGATCGTCGAGCTCAGCTCAGAGAAATATCCCAAGATCGTCGAGCTGAGAATGCCTTTCATCGACCTGAGTTCGACGAACGTCGAACTCATTTGACTTAGTCTTGAAATCTTCTAAGTCTTTAGTCTCTCATGGTCTTGTTGATAGCTTGTCCATCTGAGATTGACTCTAAGGACTTGGCCTAGACTCTAGGACACAAATTTGACCCTAGCTACACATGTTAGGTCACATCCTAAGTTAGTGAACCTAGCCCAAATCAACTAGGGATCCAACAGTACTCGACTAACCAGGCACCAATGCTTCTAGAGTAGCTTGGGGCAAGTTCTCAGTCCCCGAAAAAGATGATCCTTCCCCCCGACTCGAGCAATACGAGTCTAGTGACGGCTACACTCATCTCTACACTACCGTTCGATTACTTCAGATTCTACAATTTTAAGTAGCACAAACAAAATTTACTTTTGTAAAATAAATTTAAGTCTATGAGCATGAAGAAAAAGTAATCCTATATTATTTCTATGCAAATCATGAGTACTCTATTAGGAGCAATGCATGAGTTTTGAACAACTATATCCCAAAATCCTAAGTCAGCACCACTTTTTAGAGTTTACACAAAATTAATACATTCGCCCTGAGCTGCGCGCATGGTTAAGTGCGCACTCATGTGGGTGATTCAGCGTGTGCAATTAGTGATCATGAAATAAATAAATGCAGACTATTATGTAATAAACTGCGCTGTGTCGTGATCACAGGCAACTCCACCCCCAGACTAGAATATGACAATACGAAAAAGTAAAACATGTAAATAAAAATAAAGGGCTAGGGGAAGAAGTACCCATGCTCAAAATTGAGCATACCGTTCGTGCGATGAGATATCCAAGTGCGGCAAAGTTACCGCGCCTCAAAAATTTCTGCACCTGCGATTTAAATACATACGCAAAACAAAAGATGGATACACACACACACACACACACACATATATATATATATATATATATATATATATATATATATATATATATATATATATATATATATATATATATATATATATATATATATATATAAAGAGCTCAAAACACAGCACATGACCAAATGATCCAACATGGGTTGTCTCCCAAAAGCCACTTTTGTTCACCGTCCTTAAGGTGGACCATCCTAAAATAGAGACAAAAAAATACATACATATATTTAAAACAAAAGAAACACTACCCTAGATAACTGTTGGGTTTATTGTCTCCCAACAGGACTTATTCAAAATTTGAGCATTTCCTAACTGATTGGCGTATGAAACTTGAAATGCTCAGGCGGTGGTTCATGTTCGCGTTTCGGTAGTGGGTACTGGAACGGAGATAGAACCGAAGCCCCAATACCTGTATACATATACATGTTATGTGTGTTAGGCATGGGCAGAAAGTAACTTGGCAAGCTCGTTGGCTCCAACTCCACTTGCATCTGGTCACTATAAGTCCTAGGCCGCATTACAGGCCCTTGCACTGATTGGACCAGTTCCATGATGTGGTCCTGCAGGGAAGTAGACACGAGAACGGGGTCAAGAAATAAACTAGAAGAATAACATAAAGGAACCTCAATCTTGGGGATGGTCCCAGAGTCATACCCCATTGGTGGAATTGTGGGTGATTCTACACAGCTGTCTAGGCTGATGCAAGAATGTTCTAAAGCTGCATCTGCCTCGCCCGCGCATCGGGTATCCTCACATGGGGTAGAGGTCACAACCTCGGCCACAAAGTCATCCTCCTCGACTGGATCTAATAGAATGCTGGACACTCTAATTTCCACCTGCGAATCAACCTCAACAACACTGTCAGAAAAAGAAAGAATGCTATACAAAGAAGAAGTTGAAGGCACGAAGCTCGGTAGGATGTCGAGCACTGGCTCTTCGCAACTAATAGACTCTATGCTAGGTGATGTATACACTTCAGGAGTATAAATATCCGTGTCGGAATGGGTATAAACACATGTATCAGTGCACATACATAGGATGCCTTCTCCATAACATAGAGATTGCAATGGTGAACAACCCGATATGGAAGGGGTGCTGCCCAAGATTGAAGTGGAGACAATCAGAAGATCCGGTTCGTCATCCACTTCTAGCTCAACCAGGTAAGCAGCGCAATCCTTCAATGCATGATCCCAGCTTCGACAAAAAAGGAACTGCTTAGCCGGCTTCAGCGGTGTAACAGGTGCTAAAGCCGAATAGAAGTAGTGCGGCAATGGCTCCGCGGGTCGGTAGCTAACAGGCTTATGTCTACGATATGTAGACTCTTGAATTTCCTGGCTATTATACTTTTGAGGGCATCTATCACTAGCATGAGAGATGTCTCCATAATGATGGCAACGGATATTGAAATTGGCCCACATTGCGAAGATTTCAAATATAAAGGACACAACTACTTTGCATAGATTCTGAGAATAAAACTAACAATTCCAACTGACGGAATAACAACACAAGAGAAAAGGGATCAAAACAAAACAAAACAAAACAACTCCTAAAAACTACTTTTAGCGACAAAAATAACTCTTATAATGAAATTTTCAGTCATCCTGAGTCGCTCTATAGTTGCATTCCCCGGCAACGGCGCCAAAAACTTGATGTGTGGAAATCGGCAAGCGCACCGGTCGCACAAGTAATAAAATTTGGGAATAAATCCCCGAGTGTCGGTGTCTTGAGGAATGCAATTAGCATAGAGCGGAGATAGTCAGAACATATCGTTATGAGGGTTATACTTAGAAAAGATTAAAAAGGGGGCTTGTGAGATTATGGTTTCTTGATCTAATAAACTAATTAAGGCTATGCGGGTCGAAGGCACCGCTTCGCAACGTGAGGTTAGTGTATCGGCTGCGATGTCGAACTTCGGTTGGGCGAGTGGACCGAAAGCTAATGGATGGAAGTGTTCTTGTGCGGAGTGCAATCAGGTGAAACAAGGGTATGGAGTGGATGTGGAGTGGGCGAGGTGCATTCACAACACACAACTCAAAAGCAAATGAAAACTACAAACATCCCCTTAGATATAGAGTAGAAAATGTAGTTCATTACAATATCAAATCATTCCATGCAATGGAGGAAGGGGAAGAGGAGTAAACCACTAGAGAGTGAAGGTCCATCGCAGGTCGTGGCCAGAATAGCGAGTTGTCAATCCGCTTCCGGGCTCACTCTGAGGAGGCTTCCGGTACCAACGAGCTGTCACCTCGAAGGCCTTTGAGTCCGTTCTCTAGGTCATCTTCTTCTCCAACTCCGGTGGAAAGCTTGTAGTTGAGGTCATCAATGGACGGGAGCTTCGCCGGAGGGTTTGGAAAGCTTCAGAATCACCGGCTACGGACTCTCGATGAAGGTGGAGGTGTATGGAGGGCCTGGAGAAGTAGAACGACACTTCCCGTGTACTCCCCGATCGCAGAAAATGACCAGCCTTGCCCTAAATCGCGGAGCAGGCCCTTAAATATGGAGGCGGAATAAGCAGAGCGCACGATCAGTGGCGCGCGACCAGTGGTCATGCGCACTGTCGGTCGATGATCGTGCGCAATTTACAATTAAACCTGCAACTTGGACAGAAAGATCAGCAGATATGCGCACGATCAGTGGCGCACGACCAGTGGTCATGCACACTAAATCCTCTAATCGTGCGATTTGCTAAGACAGAACTGGGGAAAAGGAGAATGTAATGCGCACAATCAGTGGCGTACAACCAGTGGTCGTGTGTAGTGAGTCCAGTGATCGTGCGCAGTGTTCCTGTATCATCGGGGGTCTCCCGAGCGGTTCCGGAGCACGCACACGACCCATGCACCAGCAGAAGAGGCAGATAGACCACCAAAAGTGCACACCACATTCTCAAGACACGGCGAGAGAACAAGTAAAAGAAACGGAAATACAGAAACATCTAAAGCACACAGAAAACGGGCCTAAAGTGCACTTAATCATGAAATAGGCAAATAAGCAAAAATAAGCAGTTATAGCTCTCAAGTGCAGTGCTAAGACGATAAAACTGGCCCAGATGAGTCCAAAAATCAGTGTAATATTTGGACTTATCAAGCTGCAATAACAATAATTCCAGCAACATCAACAATTCCAGCAACAGAAATAATTGAAATTCTTGAGGATGACACTGATATGATTTGTTTTGAAGAAGAATCAGTTGATGTAGTAATAAAAACTGTTGGTGATTTTATTCTTAATCTAACAGTTGACATCTATTCTTTACTTCATTCATTTGATATAGTTTGCAACAGTCTTCCAGATTTCTCCACTTGCACTAAAGCTATAGTTTGTTATACAACACTTATATATCCTCAAGTATTGGAACAACTTAGGACAAGTTTTGTAGTTAAAGAGAATATTATAGAGCAAATAATAACTCCAGAGCCAAATGCTTTCTCTCCTCCTACATTTGGTTGGGCAGAATCCCCCTTGCCTAATCTTAATGATCTCATGTTTGAGGATATAGATACAAAAATAATAGAGTCAGAAGTACAGCCTTAGGCTGAAGAAGAATATGTAACTGAACAATCACAAGCTCTTCTTGTATTGTCTGATGCTTTGCTTAAATAGATTAATGCTTTGTATGATAATCCTGTAGATGAATCTGATGATGATGATGATGATGATGATGATGATGATGATGATGAATCTGATGAGTCAGATGACTCCAGTTCCAAGAAAAGAAAATTTAAGAAGAGAAAGGCTTTAGTAAAGGCTGCACCAAAACCAAATCCTAAAGCAAATACTCCCTACTACATTCTGCATAACATTACTCTCACTCCAGATACTCCCTGCTGGATGAGACTTTCTATTAATGAACAAAAGAGAAGAAAGAAAATGAAGAGATATAATTCTCCTCCTAAGAATACTTGGAGAGGACCTCCTCCTCCTCCTGCAGCAGGATCAGCAGGAAATACTTCTCAAGTTCAAAGGTCTGCTTCTCATCAATCCAGACCATCTTACAGCAGCAGCAAACAACAACACAGTTCTCAAAGTAGTAAACAACAATACATGAAGCATAGTAGTCAACAACAGAAATTAGAAGAAAATCAGAAAGAGATTCCAGTCCAGAGAGACCTCCCTCTCCAATATATGATCCTAAAATGGATCCTAATTCTAGAATGACTAGATTTAATGAGCTGATAACTCTTTCACAGATCAGAAAAGCCAAGGAAGAAGCCAAAGATACTTCTCAATATTCAACTATGTCTTCTTACAGAAATAAAGAACTGGATAAATATCATGTACAAAAACTTTTCAATGTTGATTCTTATATGTGTTTACATCCTGAAGCAGTTGTGTCAAGAGCTGCTTCTGTAAAATTTCTTGGAGCAGAAGACATGAAGATGACTATAAGAGAACCAATTGATCCCAAGAGAGAGATAATCTTCACTAAACCATCTTCTGAAACTTCACAGGATGCTACAAAGAAAGTTTGACAGATTTTCCACTTTTTTAATTATTATTTGTTGTAAATAATTGACAAGGCACCTTGCTTATATATCTGCTGAAACATTATAATTCTGCCAGATATTATTTTATGCTTTGTGATTTTTTTTATGTTATTCATAGTGACCTCACCCAAATAGGGTGAGATTGTTGGAACCCCACCTATGTTTAGGGTTCATTTAGGCAAGGTTCACTATTAGGATTATTAGATGACACAACATCTATAGTCTAGGATCATAGGTTTTTATCATGGTCAATGTCAGTCAACAACCTTGATTGATTGGTTCTCACCTTCAGAAAACTTAGAGACAGAAGACCTCTAGAGAAAAGTAGTTTTCTAAGAGACATAATGTCGTTCGAAGATTAGCTGAACAGAGCTCGACTTTCGTCGATCTCAAATCGATGAACTCAGATTTCTTCTCTGAGTTGAGTTCGACGAAAGCCTAGCTGAGATCGACGAAGTCCGATCTCACCTCAGTAGTTCAGTTCGACGAAAGACTATCTCTGTTCGATAAACATGGAGCTCAGTTTGGCAAGTTAATTTTCTGGTCAACAATCTTGGAGCTCAGCTCGACGAAGGAGAGGTTTCAGTTTGACATATTTAGATCTGAGATCGACGAGAATTTGTTGAGGTCGACTAATTTCTCCTAGTTTTAGTTCGACGAATTTTGGATCTCAAGTTGAAGAGAATTTGTTTAGTTCGACTATTTCTCTGATTGATTTCAGTTTGACTAAGGCAGATGATTGTCAAATTATATTATAATATGTCTACAATGCTATGATAATTAATGCTCAATATTCTTATGAATATAACTATTCCATGACAGCATTAATTATGGTCTTCACAGAGTTATTACTCTGCTTATTTTATTAGGACAGTTGAGGAAACTCATTAAAGACAAATTCTAGCCGTTTAACTCCCAGAATTTCTACAGTCAGTAAAGGAAAAGAATTCAAAATTCAAAGGCTGAAATCTGCATGAAATATATAAGGATTATTTTCAAAAGTTTGAAGCAATTGTAGATGGTTGTGACAGAAAGAAGAATTTACAGAAAACTGAAAGAAGAATATCTCATATACAACTCAGGTTCTTCATCATTTTTTGCTTCAAGGCTTTCAAGAGACAATCCATCAACATCTGTCTAAAAGCTTCCTGAAGATCACAAGCAATCTGAAGGCCTACACCCAGAGCAAGGCTTCCATTCTCCTGAACTATTCTATATTTTAGGGGGAGCTTTGACAACAACAACAATCCACTAGCCTCCTCAGAACATTGAGAAAGAGAAGACAATATAAAATTTCTTTCTTACTCAACTGTAAAAGGGTTTATTACTCCCTTCAAAAGTTATCCCTTTGGTTGTTAAGTCTCATGATCAAAAGACTTAGTTTTGTTATTGGGCACCTGATCAAAAGCCCAAAGGGTTGCGAGATCTCCCTTGAAAATAGATCTTGTGGTGACTGGGCATCTGAGCAAAAACTTGTAGTGGCAGGGCACCTGATCAAAAATCTGTAGTGGATTCCTAGCAGGGTAGTAGAAGAGTGGATGTACCTAGGTTTATTGTGGAACCACTATAAATTTCCTTATGTCGTCTGGTTGTGCTCTATTCTTTATTTTGTTTTGTTGTGATATATATATATATATATATATATATATATATATATATATATATATATATATATATATATATATATATATATATATATATATATAAATATATATATCACCTATTTTAATACGCTATAAAAATAACTCAGAGGTTTTAAAACACTCTATTCACCCCCTAGAGTAAAGATAAGATCTATCCCTCACTTTAAATTAGTATCAGAGCATATCTGATATCACTTTCAGACCTCTCGCTCTTTTCATTTCCAGAAACTCCGGGTAAGTGGCTGTTATGTGGCCTTCCTCCTAGTGGAGGACACAAGTGTGCAATGCCACCCTGCCCCCTCCTCTTCCTCCTCTTCCATTCTCCCTTCTTCTTCCCTTTCCTCGGACAATCATCATCGCTTGCTGCTACTGCGGGAAGGGAGGCCTTTGGCCCTGTCTCCTCCCCGAAGGGTTGAACCGCCCCTGCCCTGTGGTAATTCTCCCCACCGTGAAACACTCTTACTTGCACCTGAATGGGTCTGCCTTTAGGTCTCTAGGTCAGTCGGTTATTTGGCTCTTGGTATCCCCTTCCTTGTCAATGACATAAATGCTTTACATGATGCCAAAATGGGAGCTGGAACGTGCATTATAACAAACAAACATCTTGGACTTCCCTGCCCATTGGATGGTTGATGGAGAATTTTAACAGTTCGATCCATACAAATTTCAATTCTGATTTGGGGTTTGTCATGCGTAACCATCTCGGGGATCTCTATGCTGCTAAAGGCGTCAAGTGCTATAGCCGTTCGGTCAACATGAATGATTTTAGAAATGCTTGCATGGGCTTGGAGTTGGCACGACGTTTCTTCAATGGAGCAATTGCAATCATCCTAGAGGGAGATTAATTGGACACTTGTACAAAGCAAAACCATATCCTTACGGGGACACCAAAATTTCTTTATCAAAGAGGCTCTTGGAGGCTCCGAGGGTGCTCATCTCCCTTGTCGATCGGGAAGCAAATGGAGCCGCTAACCATGTTGCAAAGATGTCCACTTATTGTGATTTTGATTGGGAAAGAGGTATGACTTAATCCTAAGAGTTGTTATCTATTATTCAGCGTGATTATGCTATGTAGACTGTTCGTTTGCTTTATTATATATTAGGCCCATACCCCATTTCAAGGAATCCTTGTCCTTTGGGCTCATCTCTCCTCCTGGCATCCTACTGCTCGCTTACTCCTTGCTCTCTTATCTATCCTTTCCCTAATCTAACCAGCTTTCTAGCGAGCATTGGGTTCGCTACCTCACCCTCGATCTCTCTTGTCGCTCTCTCCATGAAATCTTCGAAAGACAAGGGGGTCTCTCTTTAGCTCTACCCTGAAGAACCCTTCATGGAGCCCAAGGGTGAAGGATAGCATTAGGGTATACCCCGGCACCTCCTGGACCAAAAGGAACTCCTGGAACCTATCTACATAACTCCCATGCATCTCCTTCGGGCCCTGCTTGATTGAGAACAAGAACTATGCTCCTTTCTTCCTTTTCTTAGAAGTTGAGAACCATAATTGGAACCCTCGATGCAGGTCCTCAAAGAAATAAATCAAAATCATGGGAAGTGGGTGGAACCAGTCCCTAGCCTTCTCTTTTAAGATGATGATAAGGTGTCAGCACTTGAAAGCATCCGACATCTGACTTGTGTGAACAGAAAAAGATAAACCAAAATTTGGACAATAATAGAGTTTTTATTTCCAAAAAATGTAAGTATTACAAAGGTATAGCCTCCCTTTTATAGAATGGAGGAGAAGAGAAAGAATACAAATAACCAATGTGGGACTAAATACATTCATGGTAACAAGCAGCTAGACAGAATCTAACCACATAGGTCGTGCGGTTAGGTTTTTCACCTGACCACATACATAAGAGATGACAAGCCGCCAGAGGAGACCGCCAGACCGCACAACCATCAAGCTTCCAGAGAAAACCTCCGGACTGTCTGGTCTCAAAGCCGCCAGAGTAAAACCACCAGACCGCCCGGTCTCCAGACTCTAATAGAGAGACCGCCAGACCTCACAGCCATCAAGCAGCCAGAGATAAACCGCCAGATCGCCCGGTCTTAAAGCCACCGGAGTGAAACCGCCAGACCTCCCAGTCTCCAGACTCCAACACTCCCCCTCAAGCTGGAGCATATATATCAATCATGCCCAGCTTGTCGCAAATATGAAAAAAAGAAGCGGACACAAGCTTAGTGAAGATATCTGTCAACTCATTGTCTGAAGTAACTAACGGAGTATAAATCTGGTTCTTCAAGATCCCTTCTCCTATGAAATGGCAGTCAACTTCGACGTGCTTTGTTCTCTCATGAAATACCAGATTTTTGGAGATATATATAGCGACCTTATTATTTCACAACATAAGTAGAGGATGGTTATAGACTTCTTCTAAGTCAAGCATGAGAGCCCGTAACCACTTTAACTCACAAGTGGTTGACGCAATACTCTGATATTTAGCTTCTACACTGGACCTGAAGACAATAGATATTTTCTTGCTCTTCCAGCTCACTAGGTTTCCTCACACGAATGTGCAAAATCCCAATGTGGACTTGCGATCACCTTTGTCATTAGAATAACTAGAATCTGAGTAGGCTTCAACCTTCAAATGTCCATTCCTCTGAAACAGTAGTCCATTACCTGGCGCCGCTTTGACAATATTCCAATATCCTCAGGGCAGACTGTAGATGGCTCTCCCTGGGAGCTTGCATGAATTGACTTACCTTGTCTATAAAATAGGAGATGTCGGGTCTAGTTACAGTGAGATAAATGAGTTTGACAACAAGACGCCTGTATCTTGTAACTTCTAATAGAGGAGGCGAGTCATCTGTTCATGTTTTATCTTCTTCAGTAGCCATATAGCATCAGGCAAGTTTAGCCCCAGTCAACCCTGTCTCTTTTAGATGATCAAGAGCATACTTACATTGGGAGATGACCAAGGAATTAGGCTTTCGAGAGATTTCTATCTCCAAAAAGTACTTTGGGGAGCCCATATCCTTTGTAACAAGGTGTTGACGGAGATGTTTCTTTGTCAGCGCTATACCAGCCTTATCATCTCCAGTGAGAAGAATATCATCAACATATACAATGAGAACCACCAGACGCAGGGTGGTTTGTAAATAAATAAAGAGTGATCTGCAGAGCTTCTTGTGAACCCAATGGCTGCCACAATGTCGCTGAACTTACCAAACCACGCCTGAGGGCTCTAATTTAGGCCATATGTGGCTTTTTTAGCTTACATACGTGTGTCTCCCCCTGAGCAACATACCCAGAAGGTTGCTCCATGTATACATCCTTTTGTAGATCACCATAGAGGAAGGCATTCTTGACATCAAGTTGAGAAATGGGTCAATCCCTATTGACGACAACAGACAGGAGAACCCGAATAATGCTGAGATGAGCAACGGTAGTGTTGGATCCCTAGTTGATTTGGGCTAGGTTCACTGACTTAGGATGTGACCCAATATGTATAGCCAGGGTCAAATTTGTGTCCTAGAGTCTAGGTCAAGTCCTTAGGCTCAACTTCAGATGGACCAGCTTTCTTCAAGACCATCAGAGACTCCAGACTTAGAGGATTTCAAGACTAAGTAAAGTGAGTTCGACGTTCGTCGAACTCAGCTCGACGAAAGGAGTTCCGTGCTCGATGATCGTGAGACAATTCTTAGTGCTGAGCTCGACGATCTTAGTTCTCTGTTCGACGAAGACTGAGTTTCTACATCAAGCCAAAGTCAGGATAACTTCAGAATTTTTCTAAGTCCAACTTCAATCTTTGGTCGAAGAACTAGATTTTGAGCTCGACGAACTTGGACATCGAGTTCTCAACTTCTCAGGTCGACGAAGTCAACTTCTTAGGTCGACGAATGCAGCTCTCTACTCGACGAATTGTGAAACCAGAATATTTGTGTCGACACTTAGGGCTTGTGTCGACACCAGACAATTCCTGTCGACACCAGAAGACTTATGTCGACACCAGGATATCATTCAACACCAGCTCATGTCGACACCAGAAGTTTTGAGTCGATACCAAGATCAATCAGTCGACACCAGATTATGTAGACACTGAATATCTGCAGATGCAAAATATTTGGCTAAGTCCACAAACTGTTCTCAGCTCGATGAATTTGGATCTCAGCTCGACGAATGAAGATTGTCTGTTCGACGAATGAAGATTGTCTGGTCGACGAACTCTCTCAAGCTAAGCTCAACAAACTCTCTCAAGCTCAGCTCGACGAACTCAAGCTCAGCTCGACGAACTCCAACTCAACTCGACGAATTGTGTTCTTCGTTCGACAATTCCAGACTAGGTCTTCTTCAGTTTTCCCGCCCGTTTCTTGGCGATGATTCCAGAGTTATTAATGCTAGATCTTCTCGGAATGTTGCCGTTAGAACGTGCAATTAATCTTGGACTATTACATGCCATTTTTCCATGAGACAGTTAGGGAAATCATTGATTGTCGCTTCCTTCCCAGGCCGACTGCAATTACTGCTCAAACATTCAAATTTCGAATGTTCTTAGTCAGTCTATAGACAAGAAAAGAAAAGAATCAATCAGTAATAGTACCAGAAGCAATACAGACAATCAGACAGACACTCTCAGATTGCACAGAAGAACAATCATACAGAAAATAAAAGTTCTACTGCAATCAGCCTTGACCAGAGAACAACTTCATCAAGAAGAAGAATAACATTCAAACACTATCAAGAGTCTTCTTCCTTCAATCCTACAGGATAACTTCAAAGGACAACAAATTTCAATCTGTCAAAGGAGTCCCGAAGCAATTTTTGGTCCAGGCATTGTAGGTCTTTGAAGACCTATCACCCTGTAGCAGTGCTCCAGTTTTTCCTGATACACTCAAGATCTCAGGGGGAGCAAAATCTGCTAACATCAATCCACAGTCTTCTCAGTTGTTTTGAGAAAGAGAAGACACCATCACCTTATTTCCAATTCCTGTACAGGGTTTTAATTCCCTTCAAAATTATTCTGGTTGCAAGTCTCCTTCCAAAAGACTTGAGGTTTGGTTTTTGAGTACCTGAACAAAAGCTCATTGGTGTCAGGCACCTGATCAAAAACCTGAGTGGATTCCTACCAGGGTGGTAGAAGAGTGGATGTACCCAGGTTGGGGAACCACTATAAAATTCTTTTGTCGTCTGGTTGCCCTTTATTTTTGTTTTGGCTGTGTTGTTCTGTGATTAATAGGTTGCTGTGCTTATTCTATTTTACTTACTGACTTGTTCACTTAGGATTACAACAAAAGTTGTAAAAAGTTTTTAGTGAGCACAATACTCTATTCACCCCCCCTCTAGAGTATTTCAGATCTAACCTGCACTTTCAATTGGTATCAAAGCGAGGTTTGTTAAAATACCACACCTTAGTGGTTGTACAGGCTAACACCTGAACCACAAAGATCCCTCTAGTTAGATCTTGTTGTTTTGATTTTGTTATTAGATTTATTTCTTCACAGACATGGCCCAAAACAAAGACTATGCAAGCATCAGACCTCCAATGTGCAATCTTAACAAGTTTGCCATCTGGAAGATAAGAATCAGGTTATACATGAATTCTATTGATGAGGATATTTTTTCTATTATCTTGACAGGAGTACCTCCAACACCTACAGCTTCTACAAGCACCTCAACAAACATGACTGCAGTTCCTCCTCCAGAGAACAATGAAGCTTACAAGAATGCCAAAATGGCAGATGCTAAGGCAATGAATATCTTGGCCCAGACTATGTCAGATGACATATTCCAGAAGGTGGCTGAGTGCACCTCAGCCAAGGCCATTTGGGACTCCCTTAACCAAATGGTAGCTGGCTCAGCAGATGAGATAAAAGACAGGAGAACCAATCTCATAACCCTGTATGAGAACTTCAAAAAGGATGAGATAGAATCAGTGGCTGATATGTACAACAGGTTGAGCTCAATCATCAATGAGCTCAAAACCTTGGATAAGGATATCACCCTGACAGAAATGAATGACAAGATATTGATGTGCTTCCCTAGCTCTTGGGACTCCAGAATCTGGCCAATCAAAGAAGCCAGAAGCCTAAATGAGATATCAACTAAATCTCTACTAGGCAAATTAAAATCCTATGAGCAACTGATCAAATCAAGAGAAGCAACAGAATAGAAGGCAACAACTCCAGTTAGAAAGGAGCACATCATAGCCTTCAAAGCATCTAAGGAAAGTGAGACATCAACTTCCAATGAGGAACTCATGAGCCTCTTTGCAAAAAGATTCTACAAGATGGCTAGAAAGGATTTCAGAAGGAAGTTATCCAGACAGGATGACAAGCCCAAGTATGACAAGACACCAACCAAGGAGGTTGTGTGCTTTGGATGTAGAAAGCCTGGAAATTACATCTCAGAATGTCCAGAAAATCAGAAGAAGGAGAAAAATAAAGAAAGAGACTCCAGAAGAAAACACAGCAGCAGACCCTCTTCCAGCAAGTATAAAAAGAAAGAAAAGGGCTTTGTTGCTGAGACATGGAGTGGCACAGAGGAATAATCATCCTCTTCCAGTTCAAGTGAAGAAGAGGAAGAAGCAAGATCCAAGGACGTTTGCCTAATAGCAATTGATGCCTCCAGGAGCAATTCAGGATCAGAAGGAGAATCTGAAGATGAAGCAGCCTCAGACTCAGAGGGAGATCAGGTTCTTTCTATTTTTGATTTTAATTCTTATTTATTTAAAACTGAATTCAAAACTATGTGCTTAAACTTAATCAATTCAGAAAAAGAAATAAAAACTCTTAGAGAAAGACTAGGAAGTCATGAATCTGTTAACTCAGAAAACATTAAACTACAAGATCAACTAACCTTAGCTAATGAACAAATAATTAAATTAAAATCTGAATTATGTGAGGCCAAACAACTTGAGCAATCTCTCAATGGGAGAAGCCTCAAGCTGATGGACATAACAAGCACAGTAAATGCCAGATTAAATGACAAACTGGGCTTGGGTTCTTCATCAAGTTTACCCCCCATAATTAAGAAAAATATTCTTACAACCCCTATTAAATTTATCTCTGCCAAGGGAAAAGAAAAGTTAATAGACAAACCAATGTCAGAAAACAACTCAAAACCCATAGACAAGAGAAACAAAAATCTGAAAACAGCAAATAAAAACAAAGTTCAGCAGCATTCGTCGAACTCAGATCGACGAAATGTGGCCGTTTCGTCGAACCCAGATCAACGAACACTGAACGCAAACTTCAGTTATAACAATTCGTCTAACTGCGATCGACGAACTCTGTATGGTTCGTCGAGCAGAGGTCGACGAACTTAGGGCGCAGAAAATGATTATTGTCATTCTCTGAGCATAGATCGACGATCTCATCCCTATTCGTCGAACTCTGGTCGACGAACTTACAACAATTCGTCGAATCCAGAAAGACCAAACTTAAACAATTTCTCTTACAGAAACTTTAAACCAGCTAATAAGTCATTCAATCAAGTAGCTGATTGGATTATTCCACCTAGGAGATATCACCCCTTAGGTTATAAATCTCAACCTGCATTATCAGTTATATCCAGTTTCTCTTTTCAACCAAATAAAGGATCCAAGGTAACCTGTGTCAAGAACAATTGAGTTTTGTTTTTCATTAAAGGTACAGGTGAAGAGATGTCCAAGGGTAAGTCAGACCTGGTACTTGGACAGTGGTTGCTCCAAATACATGATAGGCAGCAAGGCAAATTTATCCAACTACAAATCCAAGCTAGGACCAAAGGTGATTTTTGGAGATTCAAACAGTGGCCAGTCAGAAGGATATGGAGCAGTCAAGATTGGATCAGTTACATTCAAGAAAGTAACATATGTAAGAGGACTTAAACATAACCTTATATCCATAAGTAAATTATGTGATGAAGGTTATCAGGTACACTTTAACTCTACCTCCTGTTCTATTATTGATAATGAAAACAAAACTGTTTTAATTGGAATTAGAAAAGGAAACATATATCTAGTAGATTTCATTTCTGCCACAACTGATATCTGCTTACTGAATTTTACTAGTAATCAAAATGAGTTATGGCATAAAAGATTAGGGCATGTAAATCTTAAGAATATATCTAGGTTATCTAAAGACAACCTTGTTAGAGGTTTACCTTCTGGCCCCTACAAGAAGGAAAGCCTATGCAGGGCTTGTCAATTAGGCAAGCAAACCAAAACTAGTTTTAAATCCATTAATAAAAGTGATTCACCTAGGATATTGTATTTGCTTCATGTGGATCTATTTGGACCCATTGCAGTACAAAGCCTAGGTGGGAAGTCTTATACTTTAGTGATTATTGATGACTTCTCTAGATTCAGTTGGGTAGCCTTTCTGAGAGCTAAGTCAGATACATTCAAGGTTCTTATAGATTTTCTCAGGACCATACAGATTGAGTTCTCTACTCATGTTGCATTGATCAGAAGTGATCATGGCACAGAGTTTGAGTCTCTTCTTATGCATGAGTTCTGTGAGAAGGAAGGTATCAGGCAGTGCTTCTCAGCTCTTAGAACTCCCCAACAAAATGAGGTTACTGAAAGGAAAAATAGGACACTCATTGAATCTGCAGGCACATTATTGGCAGATGCTTACATGCCTCTATCCTTTTGGGCAGAAGCTGTAAATACTACCAATTATGTCCTAAATAGAAGCCTTATACATAAACTGAAAAATAAAACCCCCTATGAATTACTTAAAGGGAAGAAACCTAAAATCACATACTTTAAAGTTTTTGGTTGTATATGTTACATTCACACAAATAACAAGAGATACAATAGAAAGTTTGAGGCTAAGGCTGAAGAAGGATTTTTCTAGGATATTCCCAAGTAAGCAAGACCTATAGGGTTTTTAATAAATCCACTCTTAAAATTGAAGAGTCTGTTCATGTATCTTTTGATGAAGTAAACATGTCTTATAAGGAGAAAGAGATTTCTACCAATAGCTCTTTGCAGGTTCCCCCACTGTGTGAGTCTATGGATGGACTAAAACTTACCCAAGAGGTATCAACCCATCCTACTCCACAGGTTGCTGAAGATAGTGAAGAAGAACTTCAAGTGGAAGTGGCTGAACTTCCCTCAACATCTAGTACCATTCCTCAAGAGGAATTAATTATAGAAGCTGTTGCTCAACAAACTCCACCAACTGATCTTGTCACACTTAGAGATCACCCCAGATCTCAAGGGGAGATTGTTGGATCCCTAGTTGATTTGGGCTAGGTTCACTGACTTAGGATGTGACCCAACATGTATAGCCAGGGTCAATTTTGTATCATAGAGTCTAGGTCAAGTTCTTAGGCTCAACTTCAGATGGACCAACTTTCATCAAGACCATCAGAGACTCCAGACTTAGAGGATTTCAAGACTAAGTAAAGTGAGTTCGACGTTCGTCGAACTCAGCTCGACGAAAGGAGTTCTGCGCTCGACGATCGTGAGACAATTCTTAGTGCTGAGCTCGACGATCTTAGTTCTCTGTTCGACAAAGACTGAGTTTCTACATCAAGCCAAAGTCAGGACAACTTCAGAATTTTTCTAAGTCCAACTTAAATCTTTGGTCGACGAACTAGATTCTGAGCTCGACAAACTTGGACCTCAAGTTCTCAACTTCTCAGGTCGACGAAGTCAACTTCTCAGGTCGACGAATGCAGCTCTCTACTCGACGAATTGTGAAACTAGAATATTTGTGTCGACACTTAGGGCTTGTGTCGACACCAGACAATTCCTGTCGATACCAGAAGACTTATGTCGACACCAGGATATCAGTCAACACCAGCTTATGTCGACACCAGAAGTTTTGAGTCGACACCAAGATCAATCAGTCGACACCAGATTATGTCGACACTGAATATCAGCAGATGCAGAATATTTGGAAAAGTCCACAAACTGTTCTCAGCTCGACGAATTTGGATCTCAGCTCGACGAATGAAGATTGTCTTTTCGATGAATGAAGATTGTCTGGTTGACGAACTCTCTCAAGCTAAGCTCGACGAACTCTGTCAAGCTAAGCTCGACGAACTCTCTCAAGCTCAGCTCGACGAACTCAGGCTCAGCTCGATGAACGCCAACTCAGCTCGACGAATTGTGTTCTTCGTTCGACGATTCCAGACTAGGTCTTCTTCAGTTTTCCCGTCCCGTTTCTTGGCGATGATTCCAGAGTTATTAATGCCAGATCTTCTCAGAATGTTACCGTTAGAACGTGCAATTAATCTTGGACTATTACATGCCGTTTTTCCATTGGACAGTTAGGGAAATCATTGATTATCGCTTCCTTCCCAGGCCGACTGCAATTACTACTCAAACATTCAAATTTCGAATGTTCTTAGTCAGACTATAGACAAGAAAAGAAAAGAATCAATCAGTAATAGTACCAGAAGCAATACAGACAATCAGACAGACACTCTCAGATTGCACAGAAGAACAATCATACAGAAATCAAAAGTTCTACTACAATCAGCCTTGACCAGAGAACAACTTCATCAAGAAGAAGAAGAAGAAGAACATTCAAACACTATCAAGAGTCTTCTTCCTTCAATCCTACAGGACAACTTCAAAGGACAACAAATTTCAATCTGTCAAAGGAGTCCTGAAGCAATTTCTGGTCCAGGCATTCTAGGTCTTTGAAGACCTATCACCCTGTATCAGTGCTCCAGTTTTTCCTGATACACTCAAGATCTCAAGGGGAGCAAAATCTGCTAACATCAATCCACAGTCTTCTCAGTTATTTTGAGAAAGAGAAGACACCATCACCTTATTTCCAATTCCTGTACAGGGTTTTAATTCCCTTCAAAATTATTCTGGTTGCAAGTCTCCTTTCAAAAGACTTGAGGTTTGGTTTTTGAGCACCTGAACAAAAGCTCATTGGTGTCAGGCACCTGATCAAAAACCTGAGTGGATTCCTACCAGGGTGGTAGAAGAGTGGATGTACCCAGGTTGGGGAACCACTATAAAATTCTTGTGTCGTCTGGTTGCCCTTTATTTTTGTTTTGGCTGTGTTGTTCTGTGATTAATAGGTTGCTGTGCTTATTCTATTTTACTTACTGACTTGTTCACTTAGGATTACAACAAAAGTTGTAAAAAGTTTTTAGTGAGCACAATACTCTATTCACCCCCCTCTAGAGTATTTCAGATCTAACCTGCACTTTTAGGTAGAGAAGGTGTTAAAGTAATCAGTGTCATAAGTCTGAGTGAAGCATTTAGCGACCAATCGTGCCTTATAATGGTCTACACTGCCATCCTGACGGAACTTCACAACAAAGACCCAACGACAACCAACATCGTCAGTGCCCAAAGGAGGAGTAACAAGAGTCCATGTACCCCACTCTATGAGGGTGGCAATTTCCTCATCCATAGTGGCCTTCTAATGAGGAACAACAACGACGTCCTGGTATGCTCGGGTAGTGGCAGTGGCAGAGATAGCCAATGCAAAATTCCTGCGAGAAGGGGTAAGACGAGCATAGGAAATAATGACAGTAAGCGAATGTTGGGTACACACTCGCACCCCTTTGCGAAGAGCAATGGGAAAATCCAGGTTGTCGTGTTCATCAGTGTCCGGAGCATCCGTGGAGGAGAGAGCTGGCCCGGGTGTAACAACCCAAATTTCTCAAACAGGAAATTTTTGGGTGACACGGCCTGGGACACGGGCGTGTACCAGGGCGTGTCAAGCTGGGGTCGACGAGTTGGCCGCGAAGTCTACGAAATTTGGAGTCGATGGTCGTTGAACAGTGGACACGGCCTGTGACACGGGCGTGTCGCAGGGCATGTCTAGGCCGTGTCGACAATCAGCCTTGGTGTCGACGATTTTTTCGCTCGTCGATGTGTCGAGAGGGGGCACACGGCCCAGGACACGGGCGTGTCCCAGGCCGTGTCGTCGAGTGTCGAGATGTCGAGATCGTCGAGTGTCGAGATGTAGGCGTCGAGTGTCGAGAAGTTGCACACGGCCTGTGACACGGGCGTGTCACAGGGTGTGTCAATTTGGGTCGACGAACTCAGCCCGACGAAGGATTTCGACAGGGCGTGTCTTCGTGCCGTGTCTGGGCACACGGCCTGGGACACGGGCGTGTCACAGGCCGTGTGAAGTCTCGGGATGTTTTGGGATTATTTTCGCCAAGGCACACGACCACAGACATGGGCGTGTCTGAAGGCGTGTTGGGTGACACGGCCCATAACATGGGCGTGTTCCATGGGCATGTCACTGGTCTGGATAGGTCGGTTGACCACCGCTTGAGGCACACGGCCTGGGACACGGGCATGTCACAGGCCGTGTCAGGTCAAAATCTGTGTTTTTGGCAAAATCGTGGCCGTCCATTCCTTCAGCCTGGATCCAAAGGCTGAAAGGCCTCCAGCTTTCCTTAAGGCCGTGAATGAGAAAGGATTTCTCATAGTGTATTTTGGCCTTCATCTTTCTACAAGCTTAGAGAGAGAAAGAGAGAGGAAGAAGGAGGAGGAGGAAAGGGGGCTGGTCACCGGTGGTGCTGTAGTTTTCCGACGAGAAAGCCGAAGCCGGCGTTGCGGAGGAAAAGCTCTTACGAGTCTTTCGAGCTAGATTTGAGTTCATTGCACCGAAGCGGTCGTCAAGGGTAACGACTTTTCTTCCTAGCCATGTGAAGGCTTCCTTTTAGCATATCTTTGTGATTCCCCCACCAAGAGGTGGCTGATTTTGTGAGTCGTTTGGGTGATTCATGAAATCCCCTTTGTTGGCATATAGATACGGAAATGGAGTACGGAATAGGCATGCTATGTGAAGCCCATCTGGACAGGTTGGTCTGGATTGGTGATGTTGCATACGAACCAGAGAAGACTCCGTGATAAACGTGTAGTTTAAGGAGTCAACGGGTTATGCCTACGAAAAAGAGTAGCAGGAAGTACTGGAGTGGTAGCCCAGGAAAAATAGCCATGTTATGTTTTTGGGTCCAACCTGTGACCAGGAAAGGCCCTTTGTGATGCTTGATGTCGTAGGGTGTCCACCTGTGAAGCTAGTAACAGGAAGTACTGGCATGGTAGCTAGGAAAGACCCCTGACATTTGTGATTTTGCGGTGTCCACCTGTGAAATGAGTCACAGAAAGTACTGGGAGGCCCAGGAAAGACCCGCTGTTGTGATAAGGAAAGGGGTATCGAGAAATACCCAGGCTTGAATGCCAAGAACAGGATTGGTGAGACCGACCCACGCCTTTGATATAGCCATGAGTACGCTGTACTCGGAGAAGGCAAGGCGATTTGAGCAACGGGGGGTGGAGGATCCGACATGCACTATGTCGGTCCGACGTGAGACCAAAAGGTGCGGTCTGTTGGAGCGCATAGCAAGAGTCTTCGGCCTGCGCGCCATGACATAATGGGGGGCTATGGGCCATCCCGGTGTAGGAAGACTAACTCCGACTGCACGCCATGGAGTAAATGCTCAAGAGATTTACCGTTGGGTTGTGACCCTGATACGGTGGTGGGCAAGAGCTTTTTCAGAACACCAAGAATGTGCCCTGAGTGCACGGACCGTTGGGCCGGGTGGCGAACGGTTGTGATGGCTTGTGTGCGTGAAAGCACATTTTGATGAGATATCTTGCCATACTATGATATGATATGCCTGCAGGGACGATTACCGCTGCCCCGAGAAAAGGGGTAGGGTCGTTATAATTTGGTCAGCTGAATGCTGACCGTTGCTTTTGTTTACCACCGTTGGTGGATTGTTCCTGTACAGGTGCTGGAGAGCCAAGCGGGACGCGTAAAGGCTGATGTTCATGCTGCTGTTGCTGCTACTGCTGCTAGCCCTCAAAGGCTATATGTGTTGCTTTTGTGTGTTTTCTTTTCATGTGGCCGGCCTGCGCGCCAATCTGTTTAGGCCACTTTTGACAGCCATATAAGGCCATAAGGCCAACTCTTTTTACTTGTTGTAAGACATTCCTATATCGTATAAAATGTGGAGTTTTATATTTGGGCATTCATGAGGAGTTCAAGTTGTAGTCTAGGCTTCCGCTAGAATGCTTTGTGATAGGTACAATTACGCTACTCTGGTATCATCCTGTACCTTCACCGCCTGTTTTGTGATATATACTGTGGGGACCCGGCCGGACCTTCTAGAATATACCATATGAACGGATGGGTTGTTACATTTTTGGTATCAGTTGTTTTGGTCTTTCCCTCTCGAAGTCGTGGTCGACTTCTTTTGTGGGGTGGCGAGCACGTGTTTGTGCAAACCAAAGTCTACCAATGAACTCCTGAATGTCCATGATAGGAATGCAAAATTGATGTGTTTGAGGAACCTGCGTGTTCTTATTTTGTGTTGTTTGCTTGGGTACGACCGCTAATGTGTGTGTCTTGTCCACCTTTAGGTGACACGAAGTGGAGCTGGGCCGTTTGAGCCCCAGCGTTCTGATGAAAGTACGGCACCAGCCGCGGTGCCGACACTTCCACCGTCTGCAAACATGTGCGTTTAGTTGCGGAGGCTTTATTTACCATGATCCAAGGCCAGCCACTTAGGCAGGAACAAACGACTGTTAGGCCAGAACAGGTGGCGGCAAGGCCTGAACCTGTAATGGATGTGGCTCCTCGAGCGGCTGAGAAGCAGCTAACGTGGTTTATTAGTTTCCATCCGCCTACGTTCTCGGGAGCGGGAACTCCGACGCAGGCTGAGGATTGGCTATCGCGCGTCAAGCGAGTGATGACGGCGATTGGAACGGCGGAGCATCAGAAAGTTACCTTAGTTACCTTCTTGCTTGAAGGAGAAGCTCGATTATGGTGGGATGAGATGGAGTTGAATCACTTGGCGGGTCGTCCTTTAACTCAAGTATCCATGGAAGAATTCTCCCGACTTTTCCTAGCGAAGCACCTTCCTGCAGCTCAACGGATAGCCATGGAAAATGAATTCCAAAGATTAACACAAGGCGATGGCAGTGTTGACGCATACCTGCATGAATTTACTCGCTTGGGGCGGTATGCGGGTTCTATATTTGCTGATGAGCAGAGGAAGACCAATCAGTTCTATGAAGGACTGAGGGACGAGCTGAGGTTCCTTGTGTCAAGTTCGGTGAACCAAGGTTTCCAAGCGTTGGTAGACACTGCGAGCGCGTTGGAAAAAGATCTGAAAAGGGTGCAAGGGAAGAGAGCTTTGGCTGTGTCGCAACTGGAGTGGAAGGCGACCCGATCGGGGAAACCATTTTATAAGAAGAGATGAGGTAAGAAGTCCAAGCCTAGTGGACAAGCTCCTTCATCAGTTGCAACGGGAGCAACGTCAGGGGCTACCTCCAAGCCAGATACTCGTATCTGCTTCAATTGTGGCCGGATGGGGCATATTGCGCGAGATTGTCGGATGCCGCCAAAGAGTGAAAAGAAGGCGGGAGCATCTTATGCGGAAAAAGGAAAGGCGGTGGTGGATTCCTCTGCCTCGCAGGCGCAACCCCGGGTCTACAATCTTGGCCTGCAGGAGGCTATCAAGCAGAGTGACGTGGTCACAGGTATGAGTTTAGTTTTGCATATGCTATTGTATGCTTTGCTTAGTACCCCTATGTTTGCGGTTTGTGTGTGTGTGACATGTTTGTCACAGTCTTTGTGTTGATTCGGGACACGCTGGCGCGAGCACTGTTTGATACGGGTGCATCGCATTCTTTTCTGTCTAGTGAGTTTATAACGCAGCTTGGGATACCCAGTCGTGTAAAGACAGATAGCGTCAGAGTGGTCTTGCCGAATGGCTGTTGGATGCTTGCGGATCAAGCTTGCGATGTGGCGGTTCAGTTTGGAAGTCGGGATTTCAGTTTAACTGCATTTGTTTTGCCAATATCGGAATTCGACGTGATTTTTGGGATGGATTGACTTGCGGAGCAGCATGCCATGATTGATTGTCAGTCTAAAGAAATCACATTGGGCCAGAATACCGAACAGGAGACAAAGTTCGCGGGTATGCGAGGAGTGGGCGGGACATTGATGTCTGTACTCCAGGTAGTCAAAGCTATTCGGCAGGGTGCAGAGTGTTACTTTGGACTGATTCAGGCTGTTGAGCCTAAGGCCCATGTGAGTGAGGTTCCGATTGTGGCGGAATTTACAGATGTGTTTCCCACGGATCTCCCTGGGCTACCACCCCAGCGGGAGATTGACTTCACGATCGAGTTGGTGCCAGGTGTGAAACCTGTGGCCCGCTCGCCATATAGCGTTACGCCGAAAGAGATGGCTGAATTGAAGGTTCAACTGCAAGAAATGCTGGAGCAAGGTTATATACGCCCAAGCATGTCACCTTGGAGCGCGCCTGTGCTTTTTGTAAAGAAGAAAGACGGTGGGTTGCGGTTGTGTATCGATTACCATGAACTGAATAAGCTGACCGAGAAGAATAAGTATCCGATACCCCGGATTGATGAGTTGTTCGATTAGCTGGTGGGCTCGACCGTCTATTCGAAGTTGGACATGAAGTCTGGTTATTACCAGTTGCGAATTCGGGAAGGTGACATTCCCAAAACCGCATTTGGAACGCATTACGGGCACTATGAGTTCACCGTCATGCCATTTGGACTGTGCAATGCGCCCTCGGTGTTTATGGATTTGATGCACCGTATTTTTCGTGAGTACCTGGATCTATTTGTGATTGTGTTCATTGAAGACATCCTGGTGTACTCGAAGTCGAAAGCTGAGCATGAGACGCACTTACAGTTGGTATTGAATACGTTGAGGCAAAATCAGCTCTATGCCAAGTTCTCAAAGTGCGAGTTTTGGCTATCGTCGGTTGCATTTCTGGGCCATGTGGTGAGTGGAGCGGGCATTGCAGTGGATCCAGTGAAAATAAGGGCCATACAGGAGTGGCCAATCTTGTCTTCCGTGGCCGAAGTCAGGAGTTTTCTTGGACTTGCGGGCTACTATAGACGACTTGTGGAAAACTTCTCGCGGATCGCTTTGCCGCTAACCACATTGACGCGAAAAGATCAGAAGTTCGTTTGGACGCCAGAGTGCGCACGAGCTTTTGAAGAGCTGAAGATTCGGTTGACCACGGCGCCGGTGTTGTCTTCGCCACGTGGAACCGATGGATTTGTGATTTATAGTGATGCCTCAGGGAGCGGCTTAGGCTGCGTTCTTCTGTAAAATGGAAAGGTTATTGCTTATGGCTCACGCCAGCTGAAGGTGCACGTGCGAAATTATCCCGTCCATGATTTGGCATTAGCGGCGGTGATTTTTGCACTCAAGTTGTGGCGACAATACCTTTATGGAGTGAAGGTGGAGATCTATACAGATCACAAGAGCCTAAAGTACCTATTGGAGCAGAAAGACTTGAATATGCGACAACGAAGGTGGTTGGAGTTCCTTGGGGACTACACTTTTGAGATTCACTATACGCCCGGGAAGGGGAATGTTGTCGCAGATGCCTTGAGTCGGCGGGTTCCGGCTAGAGCAAATTGGTTACAAAGGCATGATGAACGTCTTATCCAGGAGCTGGAGGCGTTGGAGATTTATTGTGTTGACAAGAATTCCACTGCCACTGCATGTTTGAACTGGACTGAGGTGCAATGTGACCTTGCAGACCGAGTTCGACGGGCAACGGAGTTGGATGAAGATCTCTTACGCTATGTGAAGGAAGGGACAGAGGGCACATTCACCTGGAATGACAGTCTTTTGCGAAAGGAGGGCCGTTTGTGCGTCCCAAATGTGGGGAAATTGAGGGAAGAACTGATGTATGAAGCGCATTATACAAAGTATTCCATTCACCCCGGGAGCACGAAGATGTTCAACGATATGAAGAAGCTATTCTGGTGGCCAGGGCTCAAGAAAGATGTTGCCCTTTATGTCTCTAAATGCCAAACATGTGCAATGGTGAAGGCGGAATGCCAAAAGCCAGGCGGTTATTTGAAGTCACTGCCGATCCCAGAGTGGAAAATTTGATGATATTTCCATGGATTTTGTGCACGGGTTGCCGAGATCGCAGCGAGGAAATGATTCCATTTGGGTGATTGTTGACCGGCTAACGAAAGTGGCACATTTTCTCCCGAACAGGCGGGAGGATTCAGTGGAAAGTTTGGCAAAGTTATATGTTGACCAGATTGTACGGCTTCACGGTGTTCCTCGGAGCATCGTAAGTGATCGAGATGGGCGATTCACGTCAAATGATTGAAGGCTAGTTCACCGACTGTTGGGCACGAAGTTGACTTTCAGTACGGCCTTTCATCCCCAAACGGATGGCCAAACTGAACGTACCAACAGAACAATGGAGGACATGCTCCGAATGTGTGCCCTTGACTTCGGAAAGAGATGGGAAGATCATCTCTATATGGTAGAGTTTGCATATAATAACAGCTACCAGGAGAGCATTGGGATGACACCATATGAAGCTCTATATGGAAGGAAGTGTCGTACTCCCTTGGCTTGGATAGAAGCGGGTGAAGCTCGGATTTTTAAAACAAATGAGGTTGATGAAGCAAACGCAACCATACGGACAATTCGAGAAAGGTTGCTTATTGCTCAAGATCGACAAGCGAAGTACTACAACGCCAAGCATCGGAACGTGGAATTTGCGGTTGACGATTGGGTCTACTTGAAGATCAAGCCATTCAAAGGTGTCTCCAGGATTCGACGATTGAAAAAGTTGAGTCCAAGATATTTGGGTCCTTTTGAAGTGGTTGAGCGAGTTGGCGAAGCGGCTTATCGGCTAGCTCTGTCGGCAGACTTGGGTGGATTACATGATGTATTTCACATCTCGGTGCTTCGGAAGGCCGTGAAAGATCCAGCTCAAGTGATCGCGGATGATCGTGTGCCGGTGGAGTATGGGCTAACAACGAAAGTGAGACCCATTCAGATCGAAGATCGAGCCGAGAAACAGTTGCGGAACAAGACGGTCGGCATGGTAAAAGTCCGGTGGGACAATTGCGGCCGTGAAGAACTGACATGGGAGCGAGAGCAAACCATGCGAGAAGAATTCCCCGAGCTGTTTTTGTAATCTGTAGAGAGGATGTTGTAACATAAAAATTTGCATGTTGTAACATTTTTCTTGCTGGTTACTGATTGCCTTCCTGTGTCTGAATTTCGAGGATGAAATTTCTTGTAGGAGGTGAGGATTGTAACAGCCCAAATTTCTCAAACAGGAAATTTTTGGGTGACACGGCCTGGGACACGGGCGTGTCCCAGGGCGTGTCAAGCTGGGGTCGATGAGTTGGCCGCGAAGTCGACGAAATTTGGAGTCGACGGTGTTGAACAGCGGACACGGCCTGCGACACGGGCGTATCGCAGGGCATGTCGAGGCCGGGTCGACGATCGGCCTTGGTGTCGGGTTTTGTGCTGCTTAAGGGACACGGCCTGTGACACGGGCGTGTCACAGGGCGTGTTAGGTCGTGTTAAGCCTTTTTCTGGGCAAATCAGGGCCGTTCGTTTCCATTATCCTAGATCCAAGAGCTTAGGCTCTTCCCTGCTGAGATGAGGCCGAGAATGAAGGGATGAAGAAGTATTTAAGCCATTCTGTTCTTCTTCTTCTCATTCTCAAAGAGAGAGAAAGGAAGATCAAGGGAGAAAGGGAAGGAAAGGAGGAAGCCAGCTGTTGGAGGAGCTGCGGAGTGCGGAAGCCAAGATCCGAGTTTGGATTTGTGAAGGCAAAGCCGAGGCAGTGATTTCAATTCGGCTAGGTCATGGCTCCAAAGCGATCTTCAAGGGTAACGATCTCCTTCTTGGACATCGAAGTCCTTTCCTTATGCATATGCATGGAATCCTACACTAAGAAGTGGATGTAGTAAGTGATTCCTTGGTTGAGTCTGCATCTAGTGTTGGAAATTTGGAGTACGATGTAGGCATGCTGTGTGAAGCCCATCTGGATGGGTAGTCTGGATTGGTGATGGTTATGGGTAAACCGAAGAAGACTCTGTATATTTGATGTTGTGTACGATATATGCGTTTAGCCTCTATTGTATGGATGTATGGATGTATGGATGGTGATCTTGGATGCTTTGCGAAAGCTCTAGTTGTGTTGAGAGGTCAATTGGTAGCAACGCCTGGGGAACGCGAGTTAAACCCGGCTTGCTACACCACTAGGGTGGGTTGATCTGGATTAGTTGGGGGTCGATTGGTGGTAATGCCTGGGGAGTCGAGTTAAACCGGGCTTGCTACACCACTACGGTGGGTTGATCTGCTCATGTTTGTTGTGAGGTTAGTACCTCTGAGTGGGATGGATGGAATGTCGCCAGCCTACGGGATTGGTGGACTAGGACCGACCAACCAACAAGTTAAAAACCTCTGGATCGGCGGTGGATGACGGGTATATCTGGTACACCAATAATGTGCCCTGAGTTCACGTAATGTTAGGTGGAGACCGACATTTGTGACATGGTTGTGTTTGGCAGTTTGATAGATAGGAGATATTATGATGGCAATGCATACAGGGAAGGAACCACTGCCCCAAGTAAGGGGTAGGGTCGTTATAATTAGTCATCTAATGCTGACCGTTGCTTTGTTTACCTCTCTTAGGGTGGATGATTGTTTGTAGGTGCTAGTGGATTGAATTGAGCGGAATAAAGTCTTGCTGCGAAGGCCCTTGAAGGCCGTGCAAAGAATGTTTGGATTTCATGTGTGGCCGACCTGCGTGCCGATGTACGGAGATGTAAATTTGTAAAAGTAACCTGTAATGTCTTAAGGCCTTGAGCGTTTGTGTGTTCTATACATTCCTGTTATCTATATATAAATGTGGAGTTTATATATTAGTGGACATTCGCCGTGCTGAGTTCATCTAACCTAAAATGCTATGCTAGAATGCTTTGTGTTAGGCACGAGTAGAATAAGATTTTGATTTCCACACATAATTCTGTCGTTTGTCTATGAAATATGGCATGGGGCCCCGACCGCACCCACCGTTATATTCCTTGTGACAAACGGAGGCGTTACACGTGGCAAGCCAAACTCGGCGAGCATTGTCAACAAATCCTGTTTTGTTGAGGAGTGCGAGGGGCTGAGAATTCATGCTTAATCCTTAACAAGTCACACAAATTTGTGAAATCCTCATTCTCAAACTCTCCTCCATGATCTGACCTAATGCATTTTATTTTTAGTTCCTTCTCATTTTGGAGTCTCGTGCAAAGATTTCAGAATTCGCAAAAAGTGTCAGATTTATTCGCAAGAAAAAATGTCAAGCAAAATCGAGAGTAGTCGTCTATAACAACAAAGGTGTATCACTTTCCACCTAGACTACACGTACTTAGGGGACCAAACAAATCCATGTGAATGAGTTCTAGTGTTCTAATCGTGGAAACGTCATTTTTACTTTTGAATGAGGTTTTAACGAATTTGACCTTTTCTCATGGACCACATAACGAATTTAGACTACTACTAAGTGTGCGGATTCCCCGAACTAGCTTGTTCTTAGATAGTTTAACACATATGCTTATTCCCCGAGTGTCCTAATCTCCTATGCCAAAGATCTAATTCCTCACTCTTGGTAACTAGAAATTTCAAATCAGACACAGATATATCATCAAAACTAACAGTATAAACATTATGAGTTCTGTGAACTGCAAGTAATACACTAGTAGTTTTGGCATCAATAATTTTGCAAGCGTTTGTAGATGACTCAAATATGACATTTTGACCTTTATCACACAATTGGCTAATTGAAATGAGATTGTGCTTAAGTCCATCTACAAACAGAATATTATAAATAAAAAATGTCTTGTTACCTATAGTGCCGCTTCCAAGTATTCGTCCTTTGCTATTGTCCCCAAATGTCACCATGCCTCCCTTCTTCTTCTCCAGGCTAAGGAACTTGTCTTTATCTCCTATCATGTGCTTGGAGCAACCAGAGTACAAGTACCACACGTTCCTTTTATCCTTAGCCTTGCAACACACCTAACAAGAAGATGAGGGTAAAGATCTTTTTACCCATGTTGTCCCACCCATTCGATAGGTAGAATACTTTGGTAGCCAGACTTGAAAATTTTTCGTGGCACCTTTCCTCAAGCACGAGTCAGATGTGTGACCAAACTTATGACAATTTGCACACATAGTGTAAGCAGTGCATGTTGCCTTTATCGAGTTGCTTAAGCTCTTGCTTGAGGATGGGGATAACACTCCAGAAACTTTAACCTTATCTTTAGATTTCTTAAAGTTGTCCTTAGGCTTGGCATGATAGTGATTTTCGCTCGGTGGTGAAGTTGGACTCACATATCCTAGTCCAAATTTCCCAGATCCATGACACTGTGCTACCAACAACATATCCAATGATTTTTGGCCTATTATGAATTTTTGGACAACACAGTTAAGATCATGGATGCTTGACTTTAAGGCGGTGTTCTCAGTAACTAGCATTACACACCGATTGACAAATTGCTTATTGCTTTCCTCTATCTTGGCAAGAGACATTTGAAGTCTTTTCTCCAAGGCATTCTTTTCATTGATGAGACTAGTTGTTCTCAATGATGCCTTGGAGTGACTTGCTTTTAGTTCTTCGATCATTGCCAACATGAGAGGACACTCTAGACATTCGATCTTCTCTTTGCCACTCTTTAATAGTTCATTCTTTAAGTTTTCAAAGTCCTTGATTTTCTTATTCTCATTTCGCATGTACTTCTTCTCAAGAATCACATTATCCAATATCTCACATAATGACCATAAATTTCAAGAAGTTCAGTATATGTGGGTGTGGTTACCTTGGTATCACTCTGGACACTGGACTCATCATCAGATTCTTCTCGACTCCTTCCCACGAGGCATAGATTTGCCTCATCTTTAGAGATAAAATCTGAGGTGCTGGATTCGTCAGATCCTTCTTCATCCCATATGAGCGCCTTATGCACCTTCTTCTTCCCTTTATGTCGGCTTAGCTTTTTTCCTTTTCCTCCTTCTGGAGCCTTGGGCAGTCCCTCTTTAAGTGCCCAAGCTTGTGACAGTGATAACACTTAGGCTGAGACTTCTCATCATCACTTTCTGCTTCCTTCACCGACTTGGTCCACCTTCAGGCTTCTCCATATCCTCTCTTCAGGAATTTCTTAAATTGTCCCTACTTCTTGGGATTCTTCATGTATTTTTTGAACTCCCGAACGTAGAATCTTTCTTCATCCTACTCCTCAGATTCTTCAGCAACCTTTTTCTCCCTTGTAGCCCTGAACGCCAATCCCTTCTTTGTTACTTCACTGAGATATTCTTCCGCTTGAATCTTCAATTCAAGTTTGTGTGACTTCAGATTTTCGATAAGGCTTTCTATCTCCAGGGTGCTAATATCGTGAGATTCAGCGGTTGCAGTCACCTTCGGTTTGAAGCGAGGAGGAAAAGATCGCAGGATATTCCTCACTAGATCACCATTTGAAAAACTCTTCCCAAGTGATCTTGAGGCCTTGAAAATCTTGGTGAATCATGTATACATGATGTCAACCTCCTCATCGATCTCCATCCTGAACTGCTCATATTCAGACTCGAGTCGAAACAACTTTGACTCTTTCACCTGCGATGTACCTTCGTTAGTAAGTTCAAGTAACCGCCATATATCATATGCAGTTTCACTGTTACAAATTCGATTGAATTCAGTTTTATCTAATGCGCAGAATAGAGAGTTCATTGCCTTAGCATTATTCGTGCATCTATGCTTCTCCACGTCATCCCACTTTTCGTTTGGTGTGATTAGGATGGTGTCCCCTATAATGATAGTAGGTGCAATGTATTTCATCTCTATCATGGCCCATACATCCTTGCTTTGAGTCATCAGAAAAATTCTCATGCGTGTTCTCCATTGACTACAGTCACTCCCCATAAAAGAGTGGAGGTCTACTCACAACTTATCCCTTAGAGAATGCGTGAACAGAGTTGGCCATCTTACTTCAGGATTTTAGGCCTCTTAGAAGCAACCTCCCTCAGATACCACTTGTTGGATCTCGTGGCCAACTTTAGAGGGGGGCAGGAGTGAACAAGGTTTCTCGCGTTTATTGCAATTTAAAATATTTAGACCCACAAAATCGAGTTATGAAAGTTATCGCGGGGCGTTAGGGAGCTAACGCGCAGAGGTAAGTCTCGTAACTTATTTTCCTGGGCAGTTATGCTTGAACACCACACACCAGAGATCAAAATATTATTCGCAGGAAACTACTATAGGCAAAAACACAGAAAACAAATTTCATTGCACGATTTAAAATAGCAATAGTTTTTGAACAATTACAACATTGTGATCTCCGTGATGCCGGAGATCGAAGGCGATGAGAAATAAAGACTCATGTGTTTTCTATACCGACCCCTCCACGGACCGGTTGGCTCTATCCATTTCCCTCCACGAAAGGTCCTCAAGCCGACTCTTCACCTCCATGCAAGGAAGGGTCTTAGAGCCCCGCTAGATCCAACCATCTAAATGTTCCTATCCCCAGGACATTTTTTCACGGAATCCTCCTCAGGTTCTGATGACCCTCACCGGATGATTTTCCTCCCCGCAAGATTCAGAAAAGAAAAGATTACATAAATAAGGATGTAGAGAATTTAAAAGATGAAGTTGTCCCTCTTGACAACTTCTCCATTGAGCGATCCGCGCCCGGTATGTGAGATCTTTGTTTGATAGCAACTGATCGGCTCTTCGTATTCAATGTAGATCTTGGATCGCCAGAGTCCTTCATTCACAAAGGGGAGGGAGACGAGTTTCTTCTTCTTCTACAGAGGCTTTTGGAATGAAGCACAAGAAAGATCGACGGAACCCTAGAATGCACGAACTCCCATCTCTTTTCGGTTTTTGGATATCTAAGGCACAGAAACCGAGGCGACCTTTTAGACATCTTCATGAAAGTAGGCTACCACGGACGGTAATACTAGCACCCGACGGTAGGTTCACGTTCTTGTTGTGCCAGCTGTCATCTTGATTTGGAATAGTATTTCGATGTGAATGTTTTTACTTTTCATAGAGATAGCGCCCCACAGTAGAAGGTAGCACCATGCGGTAGGACAGTAAGTGGATGAACCGTCTCGAGACTCGTGAAATGGCTAGCGCGGAGCGGTAACCACTATCGCCTGACAGTTGGTTGGTTACTCGAGTAAACCTTCTCGCCACCCGTGAAAAAAGCTAGCGTGGCGCGTTAACAACTAACTCCTGGCAGAAGATCGGTTACTCGAGGAATCCTTCCCGACACTCGTCGAGAGGCTAGCGCGGCACGGTAAATGCTAACGCTTGGTTATAATTTCGCGAGAGGCTGGCAAAAGTAATTTCTTGCGTTAGCGAGGGAGCTAGAACTAGCGCGGAGCGGTAGGTTCCTGAGAGACTCTGCCGATTAAATTCACAACTATCACTCGGCCGTAACTTCTAACGCTCGGCGTTATCATCCATAGGAGACTTCTTCTCTTCACTTGAACCTATCAGGCTGCACACTCTATAAATATAAGATGTGATTAAATGCAGCTGGGATTTGATATTCTCAAACATAGGGAATTTGAAACAGCGATTCCAACTGTGAATGGCCGATTCGAAGACCTTTCTTGGAGGGAAAGGGTGAGAGCTAATTATTCCGTGGAGCGGGTCGGTATAGAAAACAAAAGTGTTTTTCTTTCTCACCGCCTTCGATCTCCGACGACATGGAGATCACAATTTTGTAATTGTTAAGAACTTATTGTTGATTCTATTTTAACAAAGTTAGTTTTTATGTTTTTATTCTTCTGTGCGGTGTACGATCAAATTCTCTCTAGTGTGCGTTGGTCTCCAAAGGTTGATTTGCCAAGTAAAATGAGTTCTGTAACTTACTGCCGCGCATTAGCTACCTAACTCCCCGCGCTATCTTCCAGTACTTATTTTTCTGGACTAGAATAATTTGAAATTTTCTAATTAATAAGCAAAACTTATTCAACCCCATCTAAGGTTGGCAAATAGATCCAACAAGTGGTATCAGAGAAAGGTTATTCCAAAACGGTTCACCACCGGGAATAATGGCCAACCTTGAACACAATTGACTAGGGGGAATGAAAAATTGTACACAGAAAATTCATTAGCACCGCCTCTATTTACAGTATTGAACTATAACGAATGAAAAACACTAATGAGAAAATTCCTTATATTATTAGATATAGAAGTTTGGAACATGAATTGTATCAAGCCACCAAATAATTTAAATAAGCACGAATGTCATCTAAATGCCAAATTCATGAATAGTCTATTTTGTGGGTTTGGTCAAGATATTTTCAAACTAATCTATACGCTTCCTACCGCATATGGTATATGGAATTTTCTTGAGTTAACTTATAGCTCTATTTCTATAGATAATGAAACTGAGCAATTCCATATGGATCCAAGTGAAGAATCAAATGAAGACGTACTTTTAAAGGAGGAAACATCAAACACATCAAGCGAAAGGGAAGATGAAAATATATCGTTGGACGAGGAAATCCAAGAGGAAGATGACAAAGGAACCTTGTGTTCAAATCATGCCTTGTCTAAGAGCGCTATAAGAAAATAAATTTATTTTCTTGTTTGTAATTCTATTTCTACATTGTATGTGCTAGATGGGACTAAACGTAGAATTAAAAAATTGAAAATTTTTATTTCAGAATTTCATTTAGAAAATAAAAATTTAAAAGCACAACTGAATGTAGAACCAAAGATTGATGTATCCCGTCTTTCCTCTAGCTATATAGTTGAAAATATTATACCTTCTTTTGATTGCAAATAATCTAAAGACAAATTGAAGGTCCTTGAAAAAGTGCTAAATATTTTTAAAGAGCGTAATAAAAAACTAATTTATAAAAGTGATGCTTTTTCTAGTAAAGTAGAATCATTAAAATTATCTATTCAAAAATATTCAAGTAATAAAAAATCTGTTATCTCTAGTTTATCTTCAAAGCTATATAAGATTTCTACTAGAATATCAAATCATATTAATTAAATACCTAGTAGATTATGTAATTTTAAAAACATGATAAATCTCATTCACTATTTAACTGACCCCATATAAGTTTAAATGCTCAAAAATTTCCAATAAATAATAATTTTGAAAATAAATATGGAAGTTTGAAATTTAAGAATATTAAATATCCAAAGTATGAATGGAGGCCCAAATTTAAAAATGAAGAACCTATTCCACTTGAAAGGGCACATTCATTATTATCACCCCATGGTTTATTACGCAATGTTTGGGTACCCAAAGGAACCACAACACTTGGCTCCTTTTGAATACCTAAATATCTTATCCATTAATGTCATCCTATTGTGTTAAGTAGAAGCTAATCCAAATGAAATTACTCACTAGTCTACTTCACGATGTGCCTAATTATCTTTTTGTTGTCATGTCCTTTTTGTTTGCTTTTGTTTCTGTTTGTTGTATTTGTATTTTTCTTAAGCTAACATGCCATGGACACCTTAGATATTTTTCTGCTATATGACTTTATCATATTTAGATTAATGATAAATCAATCAAACTAAATAATTTGGAATAAAAGTCATATCATTGCTAAGTGGCAGAAATTTACCTTTTATCATAATTTTATCATGCTGTCTTAGTATGCCTGCGATCATTTACCCATTATGTGTGTCTCACAATAGCGGGGGCATAGGTGTTTGTGCTTTAGAAATGCTAACCTGTAAACCACATCTTGTCCTTAACCGGGGAGTGTTCTAATGGGTCCCTGTGTAGCGCTGGGGGGAAAGTGTGTTAGGATGAGCGGGTTCTTCTGTGTGCACATGGAATTAACACCCCACCTTACGACATTTATGCAGCTCCTCATGCCTATCTGTCACTTAGTACTGGGCTAGGGTGTAGACATATAGCTTAGGTATTGGATTATTATGCATACTTAGGATTCACATATCCAGTGCATGAATATTATTTCACTTATCATGTACGTTATATTCATGCACAATATTCTATCATGCTATCTTGTGTTTGCATCATATATCTTTTTGTGCCTTCATATTTTTAGATAAACACAAGTATTTTTTAAATATATATATATAATTTTAAAATAATTTAAAAGAACAAAAAGTTTATATATCTCTTTGTGTGTTTATTACTTGGTATTTTTTTTCAAAAAAAACAAAAAACAACAAAAATAACAAAAACATGTTTATCTTGTTTATTCGCTTTGTTTTCGTTGTGTAATAGTTTTAAAAATTATATAATAACAAAAAAGACTGTGGATCGTTCATTTCTTCGAACACACATGACGTTAACTTAGACCATAACGACTACATACAATGTTTGAGTTAAGAGTGCTAATCTGTGTGAACATTTTCCCCGGTCATGGTGTGTCGAATCTATAAGTGCTTAGCTAGTGAGTGCGATAAGACTTGTTAGTGTCTGTTGACTATGCCTCTAGGTATGTGTGAGGATTTAGATATGGGAATGCTTCACACTATTCACACATCATTAGACGGAGCGCTCATGTACAAATACTAGGATTACGTGCTATAGCTCATGACATTATATCTTAATACGTTAGAAATACTTTGAATAATAAATGTAACGATATATATGTGCTTATATAAAGATTAAAACTTCGGGCCAAAATATATAATGCTAAAGTCTGATGTATACAAGTTAAAGTGTATCTATCTACATGGATAAATTTCGATTGACTCAAGGCTCCTTGTACTAAAAAAATAAATAAAAGTGATAGCTCAAAGCAAACTAAAAAGAAACTATGCAAGCTATCAAATATCATGTCAAGAACCCCCCAAGCACTACCCACTCCTGATAAGCCTTTAAGAGCATTATGAGGATGAACACCTTGGTTCAAAGATTCATTTCGATCTTGTTAATAGAATCTAACTTAAGCTTAGTTCCCCTAGTTCAAATCTTGGTATAACATAGATATGCAAGTGACATGATCGCTCACTCTATTTCTCTTGTGTTAGCATTTTAAAGGATCGAGATAAAACATGTAAGCTATGATATTTCTTCTTGGTATTGTGACTCTTGTGATGCTACACGTACACTTATCATTGCCGTATTTAAAGCTTCCATGCAAAAGTATTGGACTGAAACTACACTAAATGTTTTTAGCACATAGGTACTAGCACATGATTTACGCTTTTGATGTTTACAATATTTCAAGGTGAATAACTCTATAACTCTCATAGCATTGTAGTCTTACTCGTTTTGTGCTTAGTCCACTCTATGCTCCCCAATCCGTATAATCTCTGCAAAATGATTTCCTCTATGTTCATGTACTCCGCTATTTTGTGTGACCCATGTGCTTCATATTTTCTGAAGTGCAGTTTTTGGGTCACCTCTATGTTTCTCACTCCTTGCTTTATTGATTGTGTGTACTGTCTGCTGTCTATATCATGCTGATCATTTATACTCACCCAACAAGTCTATTTGGTTTGGCCCGGACTTTGATACTATCAAAGGGGTAGAAGAGATTGTTCATGAGTATGAGTCATGGGTTAGGAAGGATCACATGTAAGGGGAGCTTGCTACAATGTGTGCACGTAGATAGTGGGAGCGTGTGTGTAGGAGCTATATAAAGAACCTGAAACCTAAACTTTCATGATTATCTTTTATATATACTCACTCTATTATCATGGATGGGATTTGCTATCTTTTATATATGGGAGATGCTATTTCTCCTGAACATGATTTGAAAATATCAAAAGGGGGAGTTTGTTGGAACAATATTTCACGTTCCCTGTGTTTGAGAATATCAACTCCCAAGTTATATTTGATTATATCTTGTATTTGGTAGAGTTTGTAGGTTTACAGGTGCAAGAAGTTCAAGGAACTCTCCTCAAGAACCTACTACTAAGGGGTAGTAGCTAACACCGGGCGGTAGACTAAATTAATTAGACAGGGCGCTCGGGAAACTACTGGGCCGCGCTAGTCCTACCGCCCGTGCTAGCTCAAGGAATTATTTTAGCCAGATACTTGGGAAACTACCTCTAGACGACAGTGGTTACTGTGCCGTGAAAGCCACTCAACAATTATCGAGACAGATTCGTCGAGTTACTGACCTACCGCGTGGCGCTAACTCCTACTGCGGGCCCTATCTCTATAAAAAGGAAAACTATTCGTTTTTGAGTATTATTCCAAATTTGGAGGATAGCTGGCACAACAAGCGCGTGAACCTACTGGTGGACACTAGTCTTTTCGCTGAAGGTAGCTTATTTTCACGAAGACCTATATAAAGCCGCCTAAGATTCTATGCTCATTACCTAAGATGAGAAAGGACAAGTTCGTGTATTCCAGGGTTCAACCATCTCTCTGCGTTCCGTTCCAATTATATTCATCAAAGGAAAAGAACTCCGCCTCCCTCCCGTTCATGAACGAAGAACTCAGGCAATCCAAGGACTACATTGATTATGAAGAGACGACCAGTTGCAAGCACATGGAGAACTCAAGCATCGGCCGTGGATTGCGACACGGAGAAATCATCAAGAGAGAGACTTTAATCTTAATTTTTTTAAACCTTGTTTTTTGTAATCTTCTTTTTTGTTCATTCTTGTGGTGTGGAAAATCGACCGATGAATGATGATTTTTGTGGGAATTCGTCCCGGGGTTGGGACGTCTTGATCGGGTGATCTATCGGGGCTCTAAGACCCTTCCTTGTGTGGAGGTGAAGGGCCGGCTCGAAGACATTTCTTGGAGGGAAAGGGAGAGAGCCAACCAGTCCATGGAGCAGGTCAGTTTTGAAAATAAAAGAGTGTTTCTTTCGCACCGCCTTCGATCTCCGGCATCACGGGGATCACGATTTGGTAATTGTTAAGAACTTATTGTTGATTCTATATAAATAGTGTTAGTTTCTCTGTTTTTATTCTTCTGAGCGATGTACGATCAAATTCTCTCTAGTGTGCGTAGTTCTCGAAAGGGTGATTTGCCCAGGAAAACGAGTTCTGTAACTTACCGCCGTGAATTAGCTACCTAATGCCCTGCTGTAGCTTTCAGTACTTGTTTTTCTGGACTAGAATAATTTGAAATTTTCTAATTGATAAGAAAACCTTATTTACCCCCCTTTATGGTTGGCCACTAGATCCAACAACCACTTCGATCCACAGTACTAGGTAATAGGACATCTCCAGCTCCCTAAACCCTTCTGGAATAGGGGTTGACATGGTTAACTCACTAAAGGGGTCTCCTCCTACCACACGAGTAGGTGGCTCTCACAGGATCACCTCGCTAATCCGGCCCACACACAGCGAGTCGGGGAACAGCTCTCGCCCAACGGGATCCTGTAAGTGGGTCTCGCTTTTCTTCCCACTCTTGATCTGCCTGATCGGGGCATTTTCATCCAGGGTGGGTTGTGCGACCACTAGGACGGCGGGGGTTTAGCACTTGCCACGAGTGTCACTGAGCCAATGGTGTAAGGTTTCAACAACCTCCTTTTTGAAATACTCGAACATTCCTACAGTCGCCAGACTCGGAGGCGGTGGCAACTGCTCTCGGCCGGATCCTTGCCCTTCATCTCCAACCATTGAAATAGTTGAGGTTTTTCTGTGCTGGCCACTCTCCATGCTCATCGCACCAAAGTGTTGACCAAAAATCGGTCTCTGTGTAGTTTAGTGTCCCAAAAGGGTATGACCTCATACCTACTTTCCTATAACTAGCTCACCAGACCAAAGGCTTAGGAAGTTAGGAATAGAAATGAGGTCTCAGCCAGGAGATCCCGCGACACCCCTAGAAGATTAAGAAGCTCGTCCTCTCCCAAGCCAATGCTGAGCTTGTGCACTACTAGATACTGCCTGAAGAAGGAAGATGGCAAGAGAAAGCTATTGAACTCGCACTCCAAAGGTAACTCCTCAGTTTTATTTATAGATTTCCAAACTTGGTCTACCAACAATGTAACTCCATTGTTCAGAATTACTATACACAACCCAATTGTGTCTGCCAACAGTTTAGCTTTGCTGTCCTGGACGGCTATTTGCTGTCCTTTATAGGCATCCAAGTAATTCTGCCTTTGGACCTTGTTGGGTCCATTGCCCACAATGTCCCAGATTTGAAGAAGTCAATCATGTCAATGATATACATAAAGTTGTATTTCATGTATGGTTAAGTTTCTTGTGCAGGGTGAAAACTTGAATAAATGACCAAGTACAATAGTGTCGACACATCTCACAACTATGTCGACACCTTTGTAGGAGAAGTGTCGAGATCAGAAAAATACAGGACAGTAGTGTCAAGACACAACACTTCACTCGACAGTTCAAACAGTAGTGTCGAGATAATTTAGTTATCTCGACACCTTGAAGATCAAGTCAGTGGTGTCGAGACAAGTCAGATATCTAGACACCTTAAAGCTCGGGATATGTTGGGTACATTGGAAAATGTGTACCAGATTTGGAGAAGCCTCACCCAACATAGTGATATACATCAAGGTGTATTTGATGTTGTTTTGAGTTTACATGTGCAGGTTAAGAATATGCATGAAAAGTTTCTAATTCCATGAGTCGACACCTGAAGAAGCTGTGTCGACACTTGTGAAGACTTGTGTCGACACTTGGGAAAAGCTGTGTCGACACCTGAAGTCAATTGTGTCGACACTTGGAGAAGCAGTGTCGACACACAGAAAGTTCAGTCGACACACAGAAAATTCAGTCGACATCAACTGTGTCGACACACAGAAAGTTCAGTCGACATCAATTGTGTCGACACACAGGACTTGTGTCGACACACAGAAAGTTCAATCGACATCAACTGTGTCGACACACAGGACTTGTGTCGACACACACATCAGAATTCTTCAAAGTTAATTGTGCCAAGACAAGAAGTGACTGTGTCGACACACAGGACTTGTGTCGACACATTCTTAGAGAAGCTATATCAAGAAGCAGAGTCGACACGATGAGAGATGTGTCGACATCACCAAGGATTGTGTCGATACTTAGTCTACTTATGTCGACACATGTGAAGTTCAGACTCGACATTTTGCTGACAGAGATAAAGTTTCAAGAAGTGACTAGAATACTTGACAGCTGCCATAACCAACAGGTCTACTGCAACTGTCAGATCTGTCAGAAGTTAGTTAGTAACCGGATCAGCCGGTAACCTTGGATGAAGTCTATATAAAGACATATTCTATCAACAGAACAAGAGGAAGTAAGAATGAAAAAACGAAGTACACGAAATCATAATTACAACAGAAGATCCAACATATACAAGGAAATCCAGTCAGAGATTTTCAAGGGGATCTAAGTGAAGAATTTCAAAAGTTCTTCAGAAGAATTTATAGAGAGAGAGAACTCCAACAATTCAAGTGAAGAAAGAGACTATCATCAACTAGTCTCTTAAAGAGCAGATCCTGAACTATCTGCAAAGAAGAAGTTAGATTGATTTCTGGATTTTAAGAAGGAAGCTGATTGAAGATCATCTTCAGGAAATCCAACCTTATTATGTTCAGATTCAAGAAGCTTTGAAGAAAGCCAAAGATAAGTTGATTTCTGGGTAATCAGATTCTTCAAGAACTGATCAAGAAGACTTTCTACCCATTCTCTCTCATCTTGGGTGAAAGTTAAAACATATTTTATATCTTTTTCTGTAAGATCATTATTGATCCGAGTTGTAAGCCTACTTTATAAAGGCTGAGGTAGGGCTGAGTGCCTGTGGTAGGAGATTTACATCTCTGAGTTGTAGGCCTTGGGAAGGCTGAGGTAGGGCTATGTGCCTGAGGTAGGAGATTTCATTCTCTAAGTTGTAGGCCTGGGTGTAGGCTGAGGTAGGGCTTAAGTGCCTGAGTTATAGGAGTGTGAACTCACTCTGAGTTGTAGGAACCTTGATTGGGTTCTGAGCTGTAAGATCTATTGATCTGAGAAGGAAGGAAGAAGTTAGGCCGAATCTAGCACACTGCTAGATAGGCGAAGGGGGAAAGTGGATGTACCCATTATTTGGGGAACCACTATAAAACTGTGTGCCATCTGTGATTGTGTGTGATTCTGTGATTTCTGTGATGTGGTAGCTGTAGAACTGATTGATTCTATTTGATTATCTGAATTAATATTCTGCCTTAGAGTAAAACGGAATTGCACCTATTCAACCCCCCTCTAGGTGTTTAGGTGATCTTGAAACCAATTCTTTCAAGTGGTATCAGAGGGAGGTTACTCAAAGATAGACTTAATAGTCTGAGTAAGATCTGAGAGGAAGAATAAATTAGAAAAGATGGGTTTAGGAGAAAATCATAAGGAACTTAGTTACATGAAGTTGCCCATTTGCAGGAAGGAAATCTTTGGAATATGGAAAGAAAGGGTCAGATTGTTTATGGAAGTATCTGATCTAAGAATATATATAACTGTTAAGGAAGGGCCTTATATAATAATGAAAGTCTCAGTTCTTGATGCTAATCAGAGGACACTAAAAGATTTTTCTGAAATGACTAATGAAGAGATTGCCTTTGCTACTATGGACAAGAGAGCTCAGAATATTATAGTGAGTTCCATAGATGACTCAACATTTCAAAATCTCATTCACTATAAAACCTCCAAGGAGATGTGAGACACATTGATAGTCTACATGGAGGGATCAGAAGAAGTTAGGCAAGATAGAAAGTCAATGCTTAATCAGGAATATGAGAGGTTCAGACAAAGCAAATCAGACAACATCACTGAGTGTTATAAGAAGTTCTTCAGAATTGTGAATGAACTTATGTCATATGAAAGGATTTTTAGTACATATGAATTGAATGATAAATTCCTTAGATCTTTGACTAAGGATTGGGACACCAAGATCTGTGGCATCAGGGAAGTGGCCAGGCTGGCAGAAATCTCTCCTCCAACACTATTTGGCAAATTGCTTTCTTATGAAATGCAACTCATGACCAGAAAGGAGGAAGAGAAAAGTACTAAAGTTGACCATAGAGAAAAGTACTAAAGTTGACCATAGAGAAAAGTCAGTGGTCTTGAAGGCAGAAGCCACAAGAAAGGATAAGAGAATGTCTCCATCTCCTTCTAAGAAAGCTGCAGAAGTGATCTCTGAAAATTCTGATGGTCACACCTCAGACAACAATCATTCTGATGAGGACTTTGCTGCCTTCACAAGGCAGTTTTAGAAATTTTTGAAGAAGAAGCAGTGGAGAACTAAGCCATCCTCCTCTCAGTCCAAGGATGAGTATTATCAGAAAAGAAAGTGAAAGAATTAGTGTCTAACCACCTAGAGGGGGGGGGGGGTGAATCGGTGTAATTCTCTCTTTCTTTAAGGTAGAAAATTTGTCCTGTTAATTAATCAGAATCTGCTAATTCTATTGCTAACTCAGCACAACATTCACAGAAACATTCAATTACAGAGTGCACACAGTTTTTATAGTGGTTCCCCAAGGTCTGGGTACATCCACTTTCCCCCTTCGCCTATCTAGCAGTGTGCTAGATTCGGCCTAACTTCTTCTCTTCACCTCAGATCCGCAGATCTTACAGCTCAGAACTGTATCAAGGTTCCTACAACTCAGAGTGTGTCCACACTCCTACAACACAGGCACACAACCCTACCTCAGCCTTCAACAAGGCCTACAACTCAGAGATAACAATCTCCTACAACTCAGGCTCACAACCCTGCCACTCAGAGACCTAAATCTCCTACAACTCAGCCGTTATATAACAGGCTTACAACTCAGATCTAGAATAGATCCTATAGAAAATAGATTTTACAAAGTGTTTTATCACCACCCAGGTAGAGAGAGAAGGGTTGGATGGTTTCTTGATCAGTTCTTGGAAGAAACTGATGGCAGAGAACAACCTCTCTTAGCTTTCTTCAAAGCTTCTTGAATCTGAACTCAGTAGGGTTGAATCTCCTGTGAAGTTGATCTTCAATCAGCTCCTTTCTTGATATTCAGATCACAATCTGAATCCTTCTTAGCAGCCTGGTTCAGCAACTGCACTTGTGTAGATGGAGCTCTCTCTCTCCTACTTCTTCTTAGATTTTCTGATGAAAATCTTCTTTAGTCTTCTATTTTAACTGTTATTTTTTGTCTATATATGTTTCTGTTGAAAGAGAAAGCCTTTTTATAGACTTCCTCCATGGTAACCGGCTGATTCAGTTTCTAACAAACTTCTGACAGCTCTGACAGTTGCAGAAGACCGGTTGGAAATGGCAGCTGTCCAATCATCCAGTCACTTCTTCAAATACTGTCTCTGTTTGAAAATGTCGAGACTGAACTTCATCATGTGTCGACACAAGTAGACTAAGTGTCGACACAAGTGAACTAAGTGTCGACACAAGTCGTGGTGGTGTCGACACATCTCCTTTATTGTTGATACTTCTTCTCGACACAGCTTCTCTAGAATGTGTCGACACTGATTCTGTGTGTCGACACAATCACCTTTCTTTAACTTTGTTGAATCTCTACTGTGTGTCGACACAAGTCCTGTGTGTCAACACAGTTGATGCCGACAAAGTCTTCAGTGTGTCGACACTGCCTCTTGGTGTCGACACAATTGATGTCGACTAAGTATTCCTGTGTGTCGACACTGTCTTTTGGTGTCGACACAGTTGATGTCGACAATGCTTCTCTGTGTGTCGACACTGGCTCCTGGTGTCGACACATTTGATGTCGACAAAGCTTTTCTGTGTGTCGACTCTGCCTCTGTATGTCGACACAGTTTCTTCTGGTGTCGACTCAGCCTTTCCAAGTGCCGACATAATTAACTCCATGTATCGACACAAGCCTTCATAAGTGTCGACACAGTTTCTCCAGGTGTCGATACATGGTCTTAGAAATTTTTCTGCATTCCTGTATTTACTTAACCTGCACATATAAACTCAAAACAACATCAAATACACCTTGATGCATATCATTGAGTAGGGTGAGGCTTATTCAAATCTGGTACACATTTTTCAATGTACCCAACAATCTCCCCCTATTTGGAGAAGTCATAACCCTTAGTCAATGATATACACCATTCATAACAAATACACATTATGATGTATAAAAATATTATATGACAGGGAAAACTTCTAAACAAAATATATATAATATATCATCACAGAATAGCTATGCTAACATAATGAGCATTCATTAATGTTTTGTTCAAACTACAAAAGTTTCTTTATCAAAAGTTTACATAGATCTTAACACTAAAGATTACAAAGTTGTAAACTCAAGTAAATCTATCCTAAGGCTGCTCAGGCTTCTTGATGACTATGCCTTTGCCTGATTTTATCTTGGCTTGTACAGGAGCATCAGTATCATCAGCTGGCTTCTCGCCCTTAAGATCTTTCTTCTTCTGCTCTTCAGCCCTTATTCTTTGCCTTTCAAAGTAGTGAAAGGGCTTTGGGAAATATTTGCTAGGCTCCTGAGCATTAGGAGGTAGCTTCCCAGCTTTAGCCTTTCTTCTATATTGAACTATGGCTTCTTGCCTGGCTTCATGCTTTTGTCATTCCTATTCTGAGTACCATTTTCCCCTATCATGGGTCTGGTCCTTTACAGCTTTCCAAGCAGTTAATATAATGTTCCTTAATGTTGGACTCCACTGCTCAAAATCAGGCTTCAGCTCTGCCTGTTCTCTGAATCTTTTCTTTGACAATAGAGCTTCTTGCTCTTTGTTCAGAACTTCCTCTGGCACTGACATAACAACTTTCTTAAGGATAATATTTTTATTACCCTCTGGAGGACTGTACATAGACTGTACTTCATGGTGAATCATCTCAAAATCAGCTGGAGGATAAATAACTTGGGCAACTTCAGCTTGTTCACCTCCAAAGAAAGCAGGATGTATACCTGACTCAGCCACATTGTCATCATCACAGAGGGGTGGATATCCAAGTGTGACTCTAATGCTATTTAATATCCATTTAGCATGATCAGATCCAGCTTTGACTAATACTCTCTCCGCCTTTATGACTTCTCTGGCTACATGATCCCTAAGGTCATCCTTTTGAAATCTGATTTGCTCATCAAAAAAATTAACACCATCTTTATAGAATGCCTTTAACTTTAGAAGCTGTCCAGAAATGGTCTTTTGAGATTGCTCAATAGCTATTTTGACAGCAGCTAGGCCTTCCTGTAATTGCTTATCAAACTACGCCTTAGAAAACTCTATCTTAGCTTTAGACTTGTCCTCAGTCTGGGCAGTTGCAACATTCTTCAGTTCTGTAATAATCACAGTATGTGATTCTGTCAGATTATCATTCATTATAATCTGATTTTCTAGAACATATCCTTGCTTGACAGCTATGTCATCAACTTGAGTCTTGATTTTCTCTTGATGTGTTGCTAGAAACACCACAACATTGCCTCCTTTGTGAAAGTAATCTGTCATCTCCTTCTTATGCTGATTGACTTCAAATCTTATAGATTTAATATCTGTAGCCAAGGAGAGTTGTAGATCCTTATGAGTTTCATCCAGATACTTCTCCATGACAATCCTTTGCTCATATAATTTGATCTGTAAGACCACCAACAATGAGCTGTAATCAGCTGTTGGGGTAGGTTGTGGAGCAGCAGTTTGTAATGCCTTCTTGTAGCTTTGGCTTCTCCTTTTAAAGACCATTAGCTTCCTCTTCTTAGCTCTTGTAGCTTCTTCATCCTCAGAATTTGAGGTACTAGCTATATTAACTCTATTCTTAGGACTAGGAGGCAAGTCTTGTGCAGGTCTAGGTTGCTCCCCCTGAGTCCTTTGCTCCTCCTAAGTTCTTATCTTCTCCTCCTTAGTCCTTGCATTCTCCCCTGAGACCTTACTTGCTCTCCCTCAAGGTTAGCTTGCTCCCCCACAAAATCTGCTTTCTCCCTCTCAAATTCAGTTTGTATTATATCTGGAAACAACTCTTCAAGAGTGAATTCTTGTTGAGTAGGGACTGGAGATTCTCTTATCTCTGGTGCATCAGCAACTGCTGATGTATCCTCCATGTTTACATCTTGAGCTTGACTGTGTAGTTGTGTTGGTTGGTCAACATCAATCAAAAATTCAGTTAGTGTGTCATCCTTATCATTAAGAATGGATTTATTAACCTCATGTATTACCTCAAGTATAGTCTGAGTAGCCATATCACTTTCCAAGTATATTGGCCCTTCCTCAATATGAGGCTCCCCCTGCACCTGAGCACTATCTGCAATATCTTGTGCAGAAGTATCTTGTGCTGTAGATTTCTCAGGAATCTCTTGCCTATCTTCCTCAGGCATATCCTTTATTAGGACCCTATCCCATCTGGATATTATCCTGATGTCCATCCTTCTCATGTGATTTATCTTAGTCCCAGCTGACTATTCCATCACTTCAGGTATTGTTCCAGCTAAATACAAGCTCACAATTCTTCCCAGATTTGGCTTCTTCATACTTTCCTTAATCTTCTCAAATATTACTGCTGACCAATCAGTATTTAGTGTGTAGATGATCCTGGTCATCAGGCTGAACATATAGGCTGAAATCCTATCATGCCCCCTGGTTTACAGAGAATCACTTTACCTATGACTTCAGACAAAAACTTCCCTTGCATATTCATGCCTTTCCTGTTCAAAGCTGAGCCAATATTTATGGTGGAATCCAGTCCACACCATTGAAGTGCTTCCCTTAACTTAGAAGCAGGTACATCTTCTCCTTCTTGTGTTCTTGGAAGGTGAAGAACTTTCCTTAAACTCTTCTGGGTGATTTTCACCTTTAATCCATGAACTGTGGATCTAATTTTGAGTCCAGTTTGATCTAGGGTAGCAGCACCAAAGAATTTTAGTGTTTCTTTCTTCCAAATCTTAGTTGGTTCAGATACCAGAAACTCCAACCCATTCTCTGCAATTAGGGTTACAACAGCTTTAATTTCCGGTTCCGCTAGGTCAAAGGCGTTGCGTACCAGCTCATATCCTTCATTGACATTGTCTTCAAGCTTGGGCGCCATTAGGGTTGCGAGAAATCTTGAATGTAGATGAGAGAATTTGTCGATACAAAGTTTTGGTCTGGAATCTATGGTGAGTGTGTCGACAGACAATGTTGTTGACCTATTTATACCTTTCTAAAAATGAAGGTGAAAAGGCATGTCATAAGTCTCTTAATGTGTCGACACTGTTGAAAAGTGTCGACACAGACTTCTAATGTCTCGACATAAGTGTTGGCTTCTATGTGTCGACACTTATACATTTGCGCTCGACGATTAGTCGATACTTCACTCAACGAAAACTGTTGGAACACCCTATTACTAATTTGGGTCAGGATCACTATGTATCTAGGAATCTTTGCTTGACCTCTGTATAGCTTAATAGGTCAATTTGAATTGAGTCTAAGGGTTAGAAGTCTAGGTTTGGGAGCTGCCCTGAAGACCAAGATTTTGTGTTTGGAGACCAAGTCTGATCGTCGAGCTCAGCACGACGATTCGTCGAACTCCGATCGACGATCGTCTAGCTCAACTTCGACAGATCGTCGAACTCCATTCGACGATCGCTGAGCTCAACTTCATTATATCGTCGAACTCCATTCGATGATCGGTGAGCTCAGGTCGACGATTTTGACTCTGCTTTGGATCTTTATCTCTGAGCTCAGTTCGATGATCTTTGAGCTCAGATCGACGATATTTTGCTGCTGTATATTTCCAGATCGCTGAGCTCAGCTCGACGATAGCAGAGCTCAGTTCGACGATTTAAGCTAACTTCCAGGATGATTATAAATTCAAATTCAAATATGTTAAGGAGTTATTCTGCAATTAATTCATAGATTTCCTAGCCGTTTTCATTTAATTCTGGACCAAGTTTCAAGGGATTTTTCAAGGAATATTTCTGTAGACTTTCCCCTAGAAGAGATTTGACAATTAAGGATGCAATCAATGCAGGCTAACGGCTATTCTTCTCAGAGAGAATGTTTTGTTCAGTACCAGAGAATAAAAGACAGAATTTTTTTTATCTCTGATACAGCACACACAATACTGAGAGAGAATACATATTACAGAGACACATTCAAAAATCTTCTGTCACAAAAAATTCTGAAGAACACTCATCCAAGGAGATCATGTTTTCTCAAAATCTTCAGATCTCTGTAGTTTTCAAAGTGTTCAAGGCCAACATATTTCCAGACTCCAGACATTCAACATTTCAGCTATTGCTGAAATCATCTATTGCTGGAGTTCAACCTTTGAAGGCCTATCACCCTCAGCAAAGCTTTTCTTCCTGAAGATCTCAAGGATTCAGGGGGAGCTTTGACACCATCAACAATCCACTTAGTCTTCTCAGTTGTTTGAGAAAGAGAAGACTTCCATCACTCTCTCACCCCCACTCTGTAAAGGGTTTCTCAAACTCCCTTCAAAAGTTTGAGCTTGGTTTTTGAGCACCTTGTCAAAAGCTCATTGGTGGCAAGACACCTGATCAAAAAATCTGCTTTGGTTTTTGAGCACCTTATCAAAAGCTCATTGGTGCCCAGGACACCTGATCAACTCATCCTGCAGTGGATTCCTACCTAGGGTGGTAGAAGAGTGGATGTACCCAAGTTTAGGGGAACCACTATATTTCCTTGTGTCTTCTGGTTTTGCTTGTGTTTATGTTTGTTTCTGGCCTTGATTTTTCTGTGCTTAGTTTTTGTTTAACTTAGTGCTGTGATTAGATTTATTATTGCTTCCCTGCTCACACATATTACAACAATAGTTGTATCAGTTTTTAAAGCACCATATACTCTATTCACCCCCCCTCTAGAGTATATCAGATCTAGTTGCACTTTCAATTAGTATCAGAGCGAGGTTAGTTAAACATACCATACCTGATTGGTTGTACAGGCTAACACCTGAACCCCAAGATCCCAAGTTAGATCTGTTTTTCTTTAGTATTTTATTATTAGATTTTGTTTTCTCAAATCATGACCCAAAACAAAGATTATGCTAGCACCAGACCTCCAGTGTGCAATCTATCCAAGTTTGCACTTTGGAAAGCAAGGATCAGACTTTACATGAATTCTATTGACGAAGATATCTTTAATTATGTTTTGACAGTGTGTCCAAGACCCCCCAGAGAACACATGTATAAATGCTGTTCCACCTCCATCAGGAACAGATGCTGATATCAAGAGATGGAAAGTAGCTGATGTTAAGGCTATGAACATCCTAGCCCAGACAATGTCTGATGACATATTTCAAAAGGTAGCTGAATGTAATTCAGCCAAGGAAATTTGAGACAAGCTCTCAGAAATAGTCTCAGGCTCAGCTGATGAGAGAAAGGATAGAAGATCCCACCTCATCTCTCAATATGAGAATTTCAAGAAGGGAGAGACTGAGTCAGTGGGAGATATGTACAACAGACTAAGTCTAATTGTCAGTGAACTCAGGACATTAGACAAAGAGATCTCTCTAACTGAACTTAATGACAAGATCCTAATGTGCTTCCCCAGCACTTGGGATTCAAGAATCTGGACAATTAAGGATGCCAGAAGTCTAAATGAGATTACCACTGAAGCTCTATTGGGTAAGCTCAAAGCTTATGAGCTACTAATCAAAAATAGAGAGGAAGAACAGAAGGCTGCCTCACCAGCCACAAGAAAAGAGAAGACCATAGCATTCAAGGCAACTGAGGATCTGCCTGAAGATAAAGCTACAGGCAATGATAAACTACTCAGTCTGCTGGCCAAAAGATTTTACAAAATGGCCAGAAAGGACTTCAGAAGAAGATCATACAAGGAGCAGGATAAGCCAAGGTATGACAAGTCCATTAGTAATAATAAAGACATTATTTGCTTTGGTTACAGGAAACCATGGCACATAGTTCCTGACTGTCCAGAGAACAAGAACAAGGACAGAAGGGACAGGAAAGAAAGAAGAAAGGGGAAAGACTCCAAAAGGAATGGCAATGGCAAACTTTCTTCAAGAAAAAACAAGCATACAAGAAAAGGGTTTGTTGCTGAATCCTGGAGTGAGACACAAGAAGAGTCAGAAGCCTCATCCAACTCCAGTGATGATGAGGATGATGCAGAAGAAAAGGAGTTCTGCATGATGACAATCAATGCCTCACAGCACAATTCAGAGGAAGAGGAGTCAGAGTCAGACTCAGAGACTCAACCTGAAGAAGATCAGGTAATTGGTTCTTTTGATTTTAGTTCAGAAGATTTTAAATCTGAATTTAAAGCACTGTGTTTAGACCTGTTAAAGTCTGAGAAAGAGATTATCTCTCTCAGAAATCAATTATCTGAACACAATACTTTAAAGTCAGAAAACCGCAAACTCTCTCAAGAGTTGGAGAGCTGTAGGGAACAGATAGCTACACTGAAAAGTGAGCTCTCTGAGGCCAAGAAGCTTGAAGAATCCCTCAATGGGAGAAGCATCAAGCTGATGGACATCACAAGCAGAGTCAAAATCGTCGAACTGAGCTCTGCTATCGTCGAGCTGAGCTCAGCGATCTGGAAATATACAGCAGCAAAATATCGTCGATCTGAGCTCAAAGATCGTCGAACTAAGCTCAGAGATAAAGATCCAAAGCAGAGTCAAAATCGTCGAACTGAGCTCACCGATCGTCGAATGGAGTTCGACGATATAATGAAGTTGAGCTCAGCGATCGTCGAATGGAGTTCGACGATCTATCGAAGTTGAGCTAGACGATCGTCGATCGGAGTTCGACGAATCGTCGTGCTGAGCTCGACGATCAGACTTGGTCTCCAAACACAAAATCTTGGTCTTCAGGGCAGCTTCCAAACCTAGACTTCTAACCCTTAGACTCAATTCAAATTGACCTATTAAGCTATACAGAGGTCAAGCAAAGATTCCTAGAGACATAGTGATCCTGACCCAAATTAGTAATAGGGTGTTCCAACAATCTCCCCCTATTTGGGTTAGGATTACTATTTACAGACTTTGGAAAAAATTTAAATAACAACATACAAGCAGTAAAACAGAAAAACAACAGCTAGACATGCTGAATCACAGAGATATATATCATCTAGATAATCATCAGAAATCACAGAAAATGTCAGCTTACAATATCATTTCTTTTCCTTGCCCTTAACCATTTTAATCTCTCTGTTGGGATTGAGGGCTTCCTTCTTAGATCTGGTGTCATCTGCTGCACCTAGAGATGTTTGCTGTTTAAGCCTGGGAACCATTGCTTCAGGATGTAATTCCATGTATCTGTCAGCATCAAAGAATTTACTTGAAGCATATCTCTCTAGTTCTTTTTGTCTCTGTTCAGACATAGTAGAAATGTTGGAAGAATCTATTCCTTGTTCTCTGGCCTTCTTAATTTGGTCCAGTGCAGCTAATTCCTTTAATCTGGCAGTCCAAGCAGCTGGATTATTTTCAGGGTCCTCAAAAGGTACAGGTGGCTCATACCTTTTGGAGGGATTGTCTTGAGGAGGCCTGGCAGACACAGTCTCTTTCAGCTTGTAAGGGAAAGAACCAGATGTTGTATCAGTTGAAGTTTGTCTTTCCCTGGAATATGGGTGTTGCCTGGAGTACCCTTTGGAATAGACTTGAATATCTCTTTGATTTCCTCTAGATCCTCCTCTCCTAGAATGCGAACCCCTGGATTGGCTTTCCCTGTGGTAGGATCTGGCATGAGGTTGATAGGGAGCCTAACTTCTGGCTGGGGGTGGACTTGCAGAGCTTCCACCTGCACCTGCATCAGGAGGAGGTGGTGGAGGAGGATGAGAGTGCTGAAATTGGGATGAACACTTCTCATATTTTCTCTTTTTCTTCTTTGCTTTCAGCTGATTTTTAGAGTATTGCATCCAGTGCTCAGAAATAGGACAGTTATGAAGGATATAGTATGGAATGTCATTGTTATCTTTGACTTTAGTAGGAGGTACCCTCTTCATAGCCTTGCTCCTTGCCTTCCTTTTCCTGGCAATGGTAGCAGAAGAATCATCAGAGTCTGTTTTAAATTCATCACTCTCAGAACTCTGGTCATCATAGAGAGCATCTATTTTCTTCATTAGGTCCTTCTTGAGTTGAACAGAAGCAGATGAGGCAGAAGTTGAAACAGCAGCAGCAACAGGTGTTGAGATGGTAACAGCAGGGACAGCAGCAGATGGAGAAGGTGAAGCAGAAACAACAACAGCAGTAGTAGGCCCTAGACAGGTGACAACAGCAGCAACTTCACTAGCAACAATAGAAACAACAGATTCACTAACAACAGAAATAGAAGGAACATCATCAAAGACTGCAGAAGGCTCAAATTCAGTGGCCTCTGTCATAAGAATGTCCTTGGAGATTGGTTCATCAGAAGTGGCAGAAACTTCAGCAGCAGTATCAATATTCTCAGAAGCAACATCAATCCTTTCTTCAGAAGAAGCAGCAGCAGCAATGACTGAATTTACAAAGGAGGTGATCATGCTAGGGTCACAGCAAGAAAAAGGCACAAGTGCCTTGGATAAATCTTCTGGAGGCTGGACAGCATGGACCTCTGGCAGACAGCTAAAGTAAGCAGAATCAAAAACTGATAGCAAAGACCTGAGGTTTATTGCAAGAACTGTAGTTGAAATCTGACTTTCTGGAGGCACAACAACAACAACAAGAGGAGGAGCAGAAGAAGAAGCAGAACTAACAGCAGCAGCAGACAGAGAGCTTACAGAAGCTGCAGCAGCAGCATCATGAAGATTCACTTCATATGGCATCTCCCCCTGCCTAGATGCAGACATGTCTGGATCAAGGCACACTGCTGTAGGTGCTGCCTGAGGGAAGAGGGAAGAGAGCCTGGTAGAAAGGGCTGCCACTGACAGGTGTAGAGGAGCCAAGGAGGTCTCCAACAATAGAGAGAGCCTGGGGGCAAGCAGCTCATACAGCCTGTCAGCAAGGGCTGAGAGGTCTACTTGCTCAAGAGCTGGAGCAGAGGTAGAAGGTATGGAAATAGCTGAAGGTTCTGGAAGTGGAGAGCTGGAGAATTGTGGAAGGGATGGCTGAGGTGTTGGCAAGGTGGAAATGGAGGATAGGGGAATGGAGATGGATGGGGTGAATGTGGGTTGATCTATGATTTGGTGTAGGAGGTCTTGAAATGAAGTGGAGCAGGAAGGTAGTTCAGGAGGAGATGATGGGGAATCATCCATAAAGGAATCATCAAGTAGGGTGAAGGATGGATGAGAGGGTGATGAGGTGACATCTGGTGGAGGGTAGGAGAACAATGGGTGGAATTGGTCTGCTGGTGGAGGTAGAATAGGTTCTGGAGATGGTGTTGATGTTGAAGATGGGCTGGATATGATGATGGTGGATGGAGCTGGAATGGTGGATGGTAGGGGAAGGGATGGAATTGGAGGAGGAGGAGAGGCAGCAACAGCAGACAGGTCATCTGCAGGGGCAGAGACCTGTGGAGGAGTGACTCTTGGAGTCCTTGTGCCTGAAGGGGCACTAGAGGAGGGCCTGCTAGGCTTGCTTATTTGTCTGTCCACTTTCCAAAGAGGGCACAAGACAATCTCTTGGAGGCATTGATATGAACTCCAGAGGAGACCAGCAAGGCAGGGCACCTGTACTGCAGAAATACTCCAAGGATTCTTCCAAAGTTAACAAAACTTTTGTTGATTTTCTTTTTGATGAGGTCAAAGAAAACCTCTCCCCAGTTCAGATTCTTCTTATCCATAAGAGCTCCAATGAGGCAGAGCTGATATCTTGATATTGTATCATGGGCAGAGTGCTTTGCCAGTAGCACTTTCCCAACCACATCTGCCAGAAACCTATACTCTACAGACAGGTTCCTTTTGAAGAGCTTGCTAGGGTTTCCCTCTGGATGACCCATCCTGGCAAGCAGTTCAGAATATTCTTCTCCAGATAACTCAGCAGAATCTTCTCCATTTCTCAATTCAAAAACTTCTGATAGAATGGTTGGGGTCAAGGGTACCTGAGTTCCAGCTATAGACCCAACTATGGTGTTGTTATCTTGATTATGAGCAGTATAAACCCACTCCTTTATTTCATCAGAAGCCAGCTTGATCCTGGTGGTCATTATGGCAGTCAGATTCTGGTCCTTGAACAAACCCAGTATATCTTGAAAAATTTGGTCAGTGGTGCTGAATGATTCTATATCAATATCAAAACCGGCATCAAACTTCATTGCAGCAAGAACAACAACTGACACGGCCATTGGTACCTGCAAAAACTCAACAAACAAAACGACCAAGTGTAGAACTGTTTGGAGGGAAAGAAAAAATCTTGCAGAGAAATCGAAAGCGCAAAAGGGAACGACGGCGAAAAAAGAGTTTTATATTAGGGTTCGACGCAGAATTGGAAAGATCGTTGAACTCCGTTCGACGATCGAGGCTTCTAAAGGAATCTGAAGAGTTTTCAACATCGTCGATCTCCGTTCGACGATATTGGAGAGCGTCGAGCTCCGTTCGATGATCGTTCAGAGAACATAATCTTCGAGCGCCGTTCGACGATCGTTGACCGGAAGAGATAGTTCATACTATCTGAGAAACGCTGAACTCAGTTCGACGATTTAGGAAATCGTCGATCTCCGTTCGATGATCTTGGGGCAAATCGTCGAGCGCAGTTCAGAGATCAGAAAAGCTCTAGACACTAAGAAAAATCAGTATGTTTGCCTAGTATTGGTCAATTTTTAAGCTTTCAAAATCTTGGATATTATTTAAGGCTTCCTCCATCTAACATTCCTAACTGATTTAGGAAGAAGGTGTGTTTCTTTTCATCCAAGGGCTTGGTAAAAATATCTCCCCTTTGTAAATCAGTTGGGATATATTGTAATTCAATTTTATTCTTTTCAACATTATCCCTTAAGAAATGATGCCTAATCTCTATGTGTTTTGTCCTACTATGGAGGACTGGATTTTGAGCTATAGAAATAACACTAGTATTGTCACAAAAGATTTTAGACTTCTCTAAGTTGTAGCCATGGTCTAGGAGTTGGTTTTGAATCCACAGGATTTGTGAACAGCAACTGCCTGCAGCCATATATTCAGCTTCAGCAGTTGAGGTTGACACAGATGTTTGTTTCTTACAAAACCAAGAGACAAGTCTGTCACCAAGGAACTGACAAGTTCCACTGGTGCTTTTCCTGTGAATTCTGCATCCAGCATAATCAACATCTGAGAATCCAGTTAAATCAAATGCTGAATCATTTGGATACCAGAGACCTAGATTTGGACAACTTTTAACATACCTGAGAATGCTCTTTACTAATGTTAGGTGTGACTCTCTAGGGCTTACTTGGAACCTAGCACATATACATGTAGCAAACATTATATCTGGTCTACTAGCTGTAAGATACAGTAAAGAGCCAATCATTGCTCTATATGTGGTCTGATCAACAGGTTTCCCATGTTCATCAGCATCCAATACAGTATTAGTAGGCATGGGTGTTTTCATACAAGATGCCTAAGACATACCAAATTTCTTAACCAGTTCATTTGCATATTTGGTTTGAGAAATAAAGATGCCTTCAGTATGTTGTTTGACTTGCAATCCTAGGAAGAAGGATAGCTCACCCATGCTACTCATCTCAAATTTAGAATGCATTAGGTTGGAAAACCTTCTGCACAATTTGGAGTCAGTAGAACCAAAAATGATATCGTCTACATAAATTTGTACTAGTAGGGTATGAGACTTATGGGTTCTAATGAAAAGAGTTTGGCCTACTCTACCCCTTATAAAACCATTTTCCAGGAGAAAGCATGCTAGGGTCTCATACCATGCTCTAGGAGCTTGCTTGAGACCATATAATGCTTTGTTCAGTCTAAAAACATAATTAAGAAAAGTTGGAGAGATAAAACCTAGAGGTTGTCTGACATAAACTTCCTCTTTGATGTCTCCATTCAGGAATGCACTTTTGACGTCCATCTGATATACTTTGAAGCCTTTATGAGCTGCATAAGCTAGAAATATTCTGATGGCTTCTAATCTTGCAATAGGTGCAAAAGTCTGGTCGTAGTCGATTCCTTCTTCTTGAGAGTATCCCTGAGCAACTAGCCTTGCCTTGTTCCTTATAATTACTCCTTGATCATCCAGTTTGTTTCTGAATACCCATTTTGTTCCAACAATGGAGTGATCCTTAGGCTTTAGCACTAGTTCCCATACTTTATTCCTCTCAAATTGATGCAACTCCTCTTGCATTGCAATGATCCAGTGTGGATCTTGCTCTGCATCTTGAATGGACTGAGGTTCTATTTGAGATAGGAAGTAGGTGTGCAACAGGTTTTGGTTGACCTGATTTCTGGTTTGCACACCAGCTGAGATTTCTCCAATTATTTGGGAAATTGGATGGTCTCTTGATGTTACTAAATCAACAAGGGGTGTTGATTGTTCACCAACCTGTGTTGTTGTTTCCCCTTGTGGTACAACAACTGGCTCTTCAAGTTATGCTTCAATGTGTTGAGCATTCCCTTCATCTTTACTGCTTTCATCCTCTTGAGTAACCTGTAACCTGTTCAAGTCTTCAACTAGAGAATGTTCCTGCAAAGGCTCTATGGTAGAAGAGTTCTTCTCCTTGAAAGACATGTTAGTTTCATCAAATGAAATGTGAACAGATTCCTCAATTTTCAAAGATGATTTATTATAGACCCTATAGGCCTTGTTGATCATGGAGTATCCCAGAAACACTCCTTCATCAGCTTTGGCTTGAAATTTTGCTAAATATTTCTTGTCATTATTGTGAATGTAGCAAATACAACCAAAGACTCTAAAATAGTCAACTTTAGGTTTCTTCCCTTTGAGTAATTCATAGGGAGTCTTTTCCTTTAGTTTATGTATCAGACTTCTGTTCAGCACATAGTTGGAGGTGTTCACTGCCTCTGCCCAAAAGGATAGTGGTAGATGAGCATCTGACAACAATGTAGTGACATATTCAATAAGAGTTCTATTTTTCCTTTCAGCTACCCCATTTTGTTGAGGAGTTCTAGGAGCTGAGAAAGTATGTCTGATCCCTTCACTCTGACAGAACTCTTGCATAAGAAGAGAATCAAACTCTAGGATGATTCTAAATTCAAATTCAAATCTGTTAAGGAGTTATTCTGCAATTAATTCAGAGATTTCCTAGCCGTTTTCATTTAATTCTGGACCAAGTTTCAAGGGATTTTTCAAGGAATATTTCTGTAGACTTTCCCCCAGAAGAGATTTGGCAATTAAGGATGCAATCAATGCAGGCTAACGGCTATTCTTCTCAGAGAGAATGTTTTGTTCAGTACCAGAGAATAAAAGACAGAATTTTTTTTATCTCTGATACAGCACACACAATACTGAGAGAGAATACATATTACAGAGACACATTCAAAAATCTTCTGTCACAAAAAATTCTGAAGAACACTCATCCAAGGAGTTCAATCTTTCTCAAAATCTTCAGATCTCTGTAGTTTTCAAAGTGTTCAAGGCCAACATATTTCCAGACTCCAGACATTCAACATTTCAGCTATTGCTGAAATCATCTATTGCTGGAGTTCAACCTTTGAAGGCCTATCACCCTCAGCAAAGCTTTTCTTCCTGAAGATCTCAAGGATTCAGGGGGAGCTTTGACACCATCAACAATCCACTTAGTCTTCTCAGTTGTTTGAGAAAGAGAAGACTTCCATCACTCTCTCACCCCCACTCTGTAAAGGGTTTCTCAAACTCCCTTCAAAAGTTTGAGCTTGGTTTTTGAGCACCTTGTCAAAAGCTCATTGGTGGCAAGACACCTGATCAAAAAATCTGCTTTGCTTTTTGAGCACCTTATCAAAAGCTCATTGGTGCCCAGGACACCTGATCAACTCAACCTGCAGTGGATTCCTACCTAGGGTGATAAAAGAGTGGATGTACCCAAGTTTAGGGGAACCACTATATTTCCTTGTGTCTTCTGGTTTTGCTTGTGTTTATGTTTGTTTCTGGCCTTGATTTTTCTGTGCTTAGTTTTTGTTTAACTTAGTGCTGTGATTAGATTTATTATTGCTTCCCTGCTCACACATATTACAACAATAGTTGTATCAGTTTTTAAAGCACGATATACTCTATTCACCCCCCTCTAGAGTATATCAGATCTAGTTGCACTTTCAAAAACTGTGTTGATCCTAAGTGTCGACACCACCTCTAGATGTGTCGACACCACTTCTGGATGTGTCGACACTACTTCTCTGAAGTGTCGACACCAATTTTCTAGACGTGTCGACATCATTTCCCTGGAATGTCGACACCACTTCTATGTGTCGACAAAGACAACTACTTGTGTCGACACAATTTTACTTATCCAATTTTGTGAAACTAATCTATGTTCAACATTTCTAATTCAATTTTAAACTTATTGAATTTAGTTTCATCTAGAGGCTTAGTAAACATATCTGCAATTTGATAATCTGTTTTGACAAATTCTAGTGAGATGTCCTCTTTCTCTACATGTTCTCTAAGAAAATGGTATCTAATTTCTATATGCTTAGTCCTACAATGTGAAACAGGATTATTAGCAATAGAAATTGCACTTGTAGAATCACAAAACAAGGGTGTTCTACTTACCTGAATACCATAGTCGTCTAGCTGGTGCTGAATCCACAACAGCTGTGCATAGCAACTTTCTGCTGCCACATATTCAGACTCAGCTGTGGAAATTGCCACACTAGTCTGCTTCTTACTGCTCCAAGACACCAATCTTCCTCCTAGAAATTGACAGGTGCCTGTAGTGCTTTTTCTATCTTCTTTGCAACCTGCAAATCTGCATCTGAATAGCCTGTCAGTAGAAAATCTCCATTTCTAGGGTACCAAAGGCCTAGATTAGGTGTGCCCTTAAGATATCTCAAAATCCTTTTGACTGCAGTCAGATGAGATTCTTTAGGGCATGATTGGTACCTAGCACAGACACATGTTGCATATATGATATCTGTTCTACTAGCAGTCAGATATAGGAGGGAACCAACTATCCCTCTATACAAAGTTTCATCTACAGGTTTCCTTGCATCATCTTTGCTTAGTGACACACTTATCCCCATAGGAGTTCTCATTGTAGTGGATGATTCCATTCCATACTTCTTAATTAATACCAGGGTGAACTTAGATTAGGATATGGACAAGCCATCTTCAGTCTGTCTTACTTGGAGACCCAAGAAGAACTTAAGTTCTCCCATACTGATCATTTCAAATTTTCCTTGCATAAGTTTTGCAAACTTTCTGCAAAGATTACTTTCAGTAGACCCAAGTATTATGTCATCAACATATATTTGGACTAGGATTATCTTTCTTTTGGACTCCCTAAGGAATAGAGTCTTATCTTTTTTCCCCCTTGAGAATTTGTTCTCAATGAGGAAAGTAGGCGGGGTTTCATACAAAGCCCTTGGGGCTTATTTCAACCCATACAAAGCTTTCTTAAGTCTATAGACATAAGAAGGATAGAGTGGATCAACAAAACCTGAGGTCTGTTCCACATATACTTCCTCTTTTAGATTTCCATTTAGGAATGCTGATTTTACATCCATTTGAAATACCTTAAAGCCTTGATATGCTGCATAGGCTAGGAACATCCTAATTGCCTCCAGTCTTGCTACTGTGGCAAAGGTTTGATCAAAGTCAATACCCTCTTCCTGCCTGTATCCTTTTGCAACAAGTCTTGCTTTGTTCTTCACAATGATCCCATTCTTATACAGTTTGTTCCTAAAGATCCACTTTGTTCCAATAATGTTGTGGTCTTTTGGTTTAGGAACTAATTTCCAGACCTTACACCTTCTGAACTAATTCAGCTCCTCTTGTATGGCATCAATCCAATGTGGGTCTAGAACAGCTTTTTCAAATTTCTTGGGTTCCACTTGAGATAAGAAGTTAGAGCACAGAACTGTGTTCAGATTCTTGCTCCTTGTTTGTACTCCTTGTCTTGGATCACCAATTATCTGATTTGCTAGATGATCCTTTAAGTATCTAATAACTGGAGGTAGTCTATCTTCAGGTTGAACACCTCCAATCTCTTCATTATGCTGCACCTCTTGGTTTTCATCAGCATCTGGAGAGTCTTGTACTCCCCCTGGACAACAGCCATCATTTTCCACTTCCTGATTTGCAGTTGAATCTTTTGTAATGGTAAGCTTGTCCATTCTCTCATTTATACCTGTAGAACTGCAAGCACAACTTGGCAACTCACTGTTAATCAGTCTTGTTTCATCAAAGACAACATGTATAGATTCTTCTACAACTTGAGTAATCAAGTTGTAGACCCTATAAGCCTTACTATTGTTGTTGTACCCAACAAATATCCCATCTTGGGATTTGGCAGCAAACTTAGTTAGATAAGACTTTCCATTGTTAAGGACATAACACTTGCAACCAAAGATCCTAAAATAGGATAAGTTTGGTTTTCTGCCCTTCATAATCTCATAGGGAGTCTTTTTGTGACTTTTGGTGATAGTAGCCCTATTGATCACATGACATGCAGTGTTTACTGCCTCAGCCCAGAAATATTCTGGGAGAGAAGAGTCACTCAATAAAGTTCTACCAGCCTCAATCAGTGTTCTATTCTTCCTTTCAGCAATACCATTTTGCTGTGGTGTTCTAGGTGAGGAAAATTCTTGAAAAATCCCAAATTCTTCACACAGTCTTGTCATACTCTCAGATTGAAATTCAGTGCCATGGTTACTTCTGATTTTGACCACTGTACTGTCCAGCTCATTATGAATTTGTTTGACAAAACTATATAAAATACTGGGGTTTCAGATTTTTGTCTCAGAAAGAACACCCATGAATATCTAGAATAGTCATCTACCACCACAAAAGTGTAGACCTTCCTACCTAGACTATGAACTGGCATAGGACCAAATAGATCCATATGCAAGAGTTATAGACACCTTACTGAATCCTTTTTTTCAAGGCTATGAAAGGAAGATTTGGTCTGCTTGCCTTCTTGACAAGCTGAGCATATCCCATCCTTTATACACTTAACTTGATGACCATTCCTCACTAACACTTTGCTAAAGAGTTGGCCAATGGTCTTGTAGTTAAGATGGGCCAGCCTCTTGTGCCATTTAACACAATGAGATGCTCTCTCATCAGCCACAAGACAAATAGGAGAACCATTGTTCTCACACTCAAAGTTGAGACAGTACACATTTCTTTTTCTATATCCTGTCAATATGACCTTTTGATCACTTGATCTTTTGATATGACATCCATTCTTAATAAATGAAATGACATATCCTAAATCACTCAGCTGACTTATGCTTATAAGGTTGTGTTTAAACCCTTCACATAGGGCACTTGAGTGATAGTAATCTGGTTATTAGAAATGTTACCAAATCCTTTGATGATTCCTTTTTCAGAACCACCAAAGGTTACCTTAGGCCCATTCATGATAGGTGAGTAGTCCTTCAGCAATCCCCTTGTTCCAGTCATGTGCCTGGAACATCCACTGTCCAAGTACCATATAGGGGCATGACAAATTGGACTTACCTGCAATAAATATTACCTAACCTTAGAACCAAAATGAGTTTTGGGTTCTTGGTTCATGTTAGCCTGAAATTTAACAAATCTGCCTGTAGCATTTCTAACAGGCAGACTGCTATTCTTCTTGACACTGGAATTGTGCCAACAGTGTAAGGCAAAGTGGCCTATCTTGCCACAACACCAGCACTCAAACTTATTATACCTTTGTTTAAGTACAATCTTAGCTGAATTGTTTACAGCAGGTTTCTTATTTTGTGCTGGGGCTTTGCCTTTTTTAATGAACTTAGAAGTGCATGCAGTTCTCTTAAACCCTAATCTAGCCTTACCCTTTTGTGACACAAAGTCATCTATTAAGGGTAATACAGATTTTGGCTTAGAAAAACTAGCCACAATCTCCTTTTCTTTCTGAAGTCTAATCTCCAGATTTTTAATCTGATCATTCTTGAATGTGATTGTGCCCATTTGAGTAACAATTATGTTTTTCAATCTGGCAATCTCATTCAACTTTTGATCCAGTATTTTCTCTAAATCAGATGAAACCATCTTAAGATCTGCAATCTCCTTAGCCAGAGTTTTGGCCTGGTTTTTGCTTTTCTTTAGTGCTTGCAACAAGTCCCCATATTCATCTATCAGTTGATGAATATCACCTTCAGACTCAGACCCATCTACATCACTTGATGCAGAAGTTGCTGACTCTGACCCAGTACTACAATCTGAATTACTGGAAAAACATTGTACCTTACTAGGACCGGGCTGATCCTGGCACTTGTCTTCTTCTGACACAACCATCAGTCTGTTGCACTAATGGTCTTCTTGTGCATAGATAGAGTTCAGCACTTGTAGAAACTCATCTTCTTCATCCGCTGCATATAGACCAATGTATGCCTTAGCTTCAGATTCTGACTCTGAAGATGATTGGTCTATCAAGCTCTTCTCCTTCTTAGCAACAAAGGATTTCTCCTTCTTGCTCTGAAGTAGAATCTTCTTTTTATCAGCAGACTCTTTTCTTTTGTCTGGACACTCAGCTACAACATGTCCAGGCCTATTACAGCAGTAGCAAATTATCTTTGATGTTGTAGATTTGCTTGGCTTAGACCTGCTCCTGTCCTTCCTAGATGACTTCCTCTTTTGATAATAGTCATCCTTAGGCTGAGATGTGGAAGGCTTAAACTTCCACTGCTTCTTCTTCAGGAAACTCTGAAACTGCCTTGTGAAGGCAGCAAAGTCTGCATCTGAGTCAGTGCTGTCTGAACTTTGGTTGTCTGAATTATCTGAAGCAATTTCAGCAACTATCTTAGCAGGTGATGAAGTCATCCTCCTATTCTTCCTAGTGGCTTCAACCTTGAAGGCCACAGAATTTTCTCTATGCTCCCCTTTTGCACTTTTCTCTTCCTCTTTCCTAGCCATCAGCTACATCTCATATGACAGCAATTTTCCAAACAAAGTGGGTGGAGAGATATCTGCAAGTTTGGCCACTTCCCTAATGACACAAAATATTAGTGTCCCAATCCTTTGTCAAGGATCTTAGGAATTTATCATTCAGTTCATAGGTACTGAAGACTCTTCCCTAGGACATCGACTCATTTACTATTCTATAGAACTTTTTATAACACTCAGTTATACTGTTAGACTTTCCTTGTCTGAAACTCTCATATTCTTGATTCAGCATAGACTTTCTATCTTGTCTGACTTCTTCAGAACCCTCTATGTACACTATCAAAGTATCCCACATTTCCTTGGAGGTCTTGCAGTGAATCAAATTTTGGAAAGTTGCATCATCAATAACACTTACTATGATATTCTGAGCTCTTTTATCCATAGTTGTCAGGATGATCTCATCCTTAGTCATCTCTGAATACTCCTCAGGAATTGTTTGGTTTGTATCTAGAACTGAAATCTTCATAGGAATATAAGGACCTTCCTTTACTGTAATGTAGATCCTTGGATCAGAAGCCTCCATAAACAGCCTGACCCTTTCTTTCCAGATTCCAAATATCTCCTTCCTACATATGGGTAATTTTATAGAACCTAGTTTCTTATGATTTTCTCCTGAACCCATTTTCTTGATCTTGAATTTGCCTTATGGATCTAACTCAGACTGTTAAGTCCTTCTTTGAGCAACCTCCCTCTGATACCACTTGAAATAATTAGTGTCTAACCACCTAGAGGGGGGGGGTGAATAGGTGTAATTCTCTCTTTCTTTAAGGTAGAAAATTTGTCCTGTTAATTAATCAGAATCTGCTAATTCAAAAGCTAACTCAGCACAACATTCACAGAAATATTCAATCACAGAGTGCACACAGTTTTTATAGTGGTTCCCCATGGTCTGGGTATATCCACTTTCCCCCTTCGCCTATCTAGCAGTGTGCTAGATTCGACCTAACTTATTCTCTTCACCTCAGATCCGCAGATCTTACAGCTCAGAATAATATTAAGGTTCCTACAACTCAGAGTGTGTCCACACTCCTACAACACAGGCACACATCCCTACCTAAGCCTTCAACAAGGCCTACACCTCAGAGATAACAATCTCCTACAACTCAGGCTCACAGCCCTACCACTCAGAGATCTAAATCTCCTACAACTCAGCCTTTATATAACAGGCTTACAACTCAGGTCTAGAATAGATCCTACAGAAAATAGATTTTACAAAGTGTTTTATCACCACCCAGGTAGAGAGAGAAGGGTTGGATGGTTTCTTGATCAGTTCTTGGAAGAAACTGATGGCAGAGAACAACCTCTCTTAGCTTTCTTCAAAGCTTCTTGAATCTGAACTCAGTAGGGTTGAATCTCCTGTGAAGTTGAACTTCAATCAGCTCCTTTCTTGATATTCAGATCACAATTTGAATCCTTCTTAGCAGCCTGGTTCAGCAACTGCACTTGTGTAGATGGAGCTCTCTCTCACTCTCTCCTACTTCTTCTTAGATTTTCTGATGAAAATCTTCTTTAGTCTTCTATTGTAACTGTTATTGTTTGTCTATATATGTTTCTGTTGAAGGAGAAAGTCTTTTTATAGACTTCCTCCATGGTAACCGGCTGATCCAGTTTCTAACAAACTTCTGAAAGGTCTGACAGTTGCAGAAGACCGGTTGGAAATGACAGCTGTCAAATCATCCAGTCACTTCTTGAAATATTGTCTCTGTCTGAAAATGTCGAGACTGAACTTCATCATGTGTCGACACAAGTAGACTAAGTGTCGACACAAGTGAACTAAGTGTCGACACAAGCCGTGGTGGTGTCGACACATCTCCTTTGTTGTTGATACTTCTTCTCGACACAGCTTCTGTAGAATGTGTCGACACTGATTCTGTGTGTCGACACAATCGCATTTCTTTAACTTTGTTGAATCTCTGCTGTGTGTCGACACAAGTCCTGTGTGTCGACACAGTTGATGTCAACAAAGTCTTCAGTGTGTCGACACTGCCTCTTGGTGTCGACACAATTGATGTCGACTAAGTATTCCTGTGTGTCGACACCGTCTTTTGGTGTCGACACTGTTGATGTCGACAATGCTTCTCTGTATGTCGACACTGCCTCCTGGTGTCGATACAATTAATGTCGACAAAGCTTTTCTGTGTGTCGACTCTGCCTCTGTATGTCGACACAGTTTCTTCTAGTGTCGACTCAGCCTTTCCAAGTGCCGACACAATTAATTCCAAGTGTCGACACAGCTTTCCTCCAGTGTCGACACAAGCCTTCATAAGTGTCGACACAGTTTCTCCAGGTGTCGACACATGGACTTAGAAATTTTTCTGCATTCCTGCATTTACTTAACCAGCACATATAAACTCAAAACAACATCAAATACACCTTGATGCATATCATTGAGTAGGGTGAGGCTTTTTCAAATCTGGTACACATTTTCCAATGTACCAAATAGAAAGACATATAAAAAGGACAAGAGTAGGTCAAAACCTAGCAAATCAACAACTTCAAAGATTGTGTGCTATTGCTGCAACATACCAGAACATATAGTAGCTGATTGTCCAGACAAAAGAAAGGAATTTGCAGATAAGAAGAAGTCTCAGTATAAGAACAAGAAGGAGAAATCCTTTGTAGCAAAGAAAGAGAAAAGCTGGACAGATCCATCATCTTCAGATTCTGAATCTGATGTTGAAGCTTATATTGGTCTGTTTGCAACAAAAGAAGAGACTGAGTTCTTGCAATTATTGGACTCAATAAATGGAACTGACGATCATCAGTGCAAAGGGCTGATGGCCCTGACTGATGAAGATCACTGCCAGGATCAGCCTGGTCCCAGTATGGTAAAAAGTTTATCTGAAGAGTTTGATTATTACACTGGCTCAGAGTCAGAAGAATCTACATCAAAACATGTGGATGGATCTGAATCTGAAGGAGAAATTCATCAACTTATAGATGAATATGGTGATTTGCTGCAGGAATTTAAGAGATGCAAAAACCTGACAAAAATTCAGGCTAAGGAAATTGCAGCTCTTAAGTTGGCTGCATCTGATTCAGAAAAGCTGCTGGATCAGAAGATGAATGAGATTGCCAAGCTGAAAAACATAACAGTTATTTAGATGGGAACAATCACATTCAAGAGTGATCAAATCAAAAGTCTGGAAGTCAGACTTCAGAAGGAAAATGATCTAGTGGCTAATTTCTCTAAGCCAAAATCTGTCCTACCCTTAATTGATGACTTTGTGTCTCAAAAGGGTAAGGCAGGATTGGGTTTTAAGGGAAATACTAGGGCAGCTAATTCCAAAAGGAAAAAGAAAGCCCCAGTTAAGCCACTTGTCTTCAATCCTCCTAATGCTCTAAGAAAAGTGCAACAGCCTACCAAGAGAAATGATCATGATATCACACATGGTCATGGTAAGCCCGATATTCTGAATGACAAGAGCTCATCAGCACTCAAGCAAAGAAACACTGTACCTAAACAAAGGTATAATAGATATGAGTGCTGGTGTTGTGACAAGGTGGGACACTTTGCCATTGACTGTTGGCATAACACTAGTGTCAGGATGAATGTCAGCTTACCTGGAAGAAGGGATGCTACAAGTTATGCTAAATTTCAGTTTAACTTGATCCAAGGACCCAATAACAATTTGGGTTCTAAGGTTAAGTAATTATTTGTTGCAGGTAATTCTAAGTGGCCATGCCCATTTATGGTACTTGGACAGTGGATGTTCCAGACATATGACTGGAACAAGAGGATTGCTGAAGGACTACTCACCCATATTGAATGGACCTAAAGTAATCTTTGGTGGTTCTGAAAAAGGAATCATCAAAGTTTTTGGTAACATTTCTAACAGCTCAATTACTATCACTCAAGTGTCTTATGTGAAGGGTTTGAAACATAACTTGATAAGTATAAGTCAACTAAGTGATCTTGGATATGACATTTCATTCATTAAGAATGATTGTCATATTAAAAGGTCAAGTGATCAGAAGATCATGTTGACTGGTTATAGGAAAGGAAATGTGTATTGCCTAAACTTTGTGAATGAGAATAAAGATTCTCCTATTTGTCTTGTATCTGATGAGAAAGCTTCTCATTGTGTCAAATGGCATAAGAGGCTAGCTCATCTTAATTAAAAGACTATTGGTCAACTCTTTGATAAAGAGTTAGTGAAGAATGATCCTCAAGTTAAGTGCATTAAGGATGGAATATACTCAACCTGTCAAAAAGGCAAGCAGACCAGATCCTCTTTTCATAGCCTAGAAACCAAAGACTCAGTGAGGTGTTTATACCTCTTACATATGGATTTATTTGGTCCAATGCCAGTTCAGAGCCTAGGTAGGAAAGTCTACACATTTGTGGTTGTAGATGACTATTCTAGATTTTCATGGCTTTTCTTTCTGAGGCAGAAATCTGAAACCCCAACTGTTTTCTGAAATTTGTTAAGCAAATTCAGAATGAACTAAACAATTCAGTGGTCAAAATCAGAAGTGACCATGGAGCTGAATTTCAATCTGAAAATATGACAAAGTTGTGTGAAGAATTTGTGATTCATTAGGAATTCTCCTCACCTAGAACTCCTCAGCAAAATGGAATTACTGAAAGAAAGAATAGGACTCTCATTGAGGCAGGTAGAACTCTATTGAGTGACACTTCTCTCCCAGAATATTTCTGGGCTGAGGCAGTAAACACTGCATGTCATGTGCTCAATAGGGCTTCCATCACTAAGAGCCACAAAAGACACCATATGAGGTTATGAAAGGCAGAAAACCAAACTTATCCTATTTTAGGATCTTTGGTTGCAAGTGCTATGTGTTTAACAATGACAAGTCTTACCTGACAAAGTTTGCTGCCAAATCGCAAGAAGGGATATTTGTTGGGTACAACAACAATAGTATGTACATGTTATATTTGATGAATCAAGACTTATTAACAATGAGTTGCCTAGTAGTTCATGTAGCTCTACAGGTATAAAAGAGAAGATGGACATGCTGACTATTAAAGAAGATCAAACTGCTAGACTGGATGAAGATAAATATGCTTGCTGTCCAGGGGGAGAACAAGTCTCTCTGGATGAAGAAGACACTGAAGTACAACAGAATGAGGAAAATGGAGATAGTCAAACTGCAGAAAGACTTCCTCCAGCAGTTAGACATTTAAAGGATCATCCTGTACACCAGATTATTGGTGATCCTAGATAAGGGATTCAAACTAGAAGCAGGAGCTTGAACACTGTACTATGCTCAAGCTTCTTGTCTCAACAGGAACCTAAAAGATTTGAAGATGCTATACAAGACCCACACTGGATTGATGCTATGCAGGAGGAGTTAAATCAATTCAGGAGATACAAGGTATGTAAGTTAGTTCCTAATCCAAAAGACCACAATATCATAGGAACTAAGTGGATCTTCAGGAACAAGCTAGATGAGAGTGGGATCATAATTAAGGACAAGGAAAGGCTGGTTGCCAAAGGATACATGCAGGAAGAGGGCATAGACTTTGATCAAACATTTGCCAATGTGGCAAGGTTGGAAGCAATCAGGCTATTCCTAGCCTATACAGCTTATCAGGGTTTCAAAGTGTTCCAAATGGATGTTAAATCATCATTCCTGAATGGAGACTTAAAGGAGGAAGTCTATGTAGAACAGCCATCAGGTTTTATTGATCCACTCTATCCTAATTATGTGTAAAGGCTTAGGAAAGCCCTATATAGTTTGAAATAAGCCCCTAGGGCTTGGTATGAAACCTTGTCTACTTTCCTCATTGAGAACAAATTCTCAAGGGGAAAATAGACAAAACTCTATTCCTTAGGGAATCCAAAGGGAAGATAATTCTAGTCCAGATATATGTTGATGACATAATATTTGTTTCTACTGAAAATAAGCTTTGTAGGAAGTTTGCTAAACTTATGCAAGGGAAGTTTGAGATGAGTAGCATGGGAGAACTTAAGTTCTTCTTGGGACTCCAAGTTAGACAGACTGATGATGGCCTGTCCATATCCCAGTCTATGTTCACCCAGGAGTTAATTAAGAAGTATGGTATGTAGTCATCCACTACCATGAGAACTACAATGGGGACAAGTATGTCTTTAAGTAAAGATAATGCAGTAAAATCTGTAGATGACTCATTGTATAGAGGGATAGTTGGCTACCTCCTTTATTTGACTGCTAGTAGACCTGACATCATGTATGCTACATGTGTCTGTTGCTAGGTACCAATCCTGTCCAAAAGAATCTCACTATACTACTGTTAAGAGGATTTTGAGATATCTTAAGGGCACACCTAATCTAGGTCTTTGGTACCCTAAGAATAGAGAGTTTCTACTGACTGGGTATTCCGATGCAGACTTTGCAAGATGCAAAGAATATAGAAAAAGCACAACTGGCACCTGTCAATTTCTAGGAAGAAGATTGGTGTCATGGAGCTGTAAGAAGCAGACTAGTGTGGCAATCTCCATAGCTGTGTCTGAGTATGTAGCTGCAGGGAGCTGCTGTGCACAGCTGTTGTGGATACAACATCAGCTTAAAGATTATGGTATCCAGGTAAGTAGAACCCCATTATTCTGTGATTCTTCAAGTGCTATTTCTATTGCTCATAATCCTGTTTCTCATATTAGAACAAAGCATATAGAAATAAGATATCATTTTTTAGGGATCATGTAGAAAAAGAGGATATATGTTTAGAATTTGTCAATACAAGTTTTCAAATTGCTGACATGTTCACTAAGCCCTTGGATGAAACTAAATTCAATAATTTTAAAATTAAATTAGGTATGCTGAATATAGTTTAGATTGACAAATTTGTCTAAGTAATTTTGTGTCAACACAAAAAGAGGTCTGTGTCGACACAGAGAAATTGTGTCGACACATCTAGAAAATTAGTGTCGACACTTCAAAGGAATAGTGTCGACACATCTAGAATATTGATGTCGAAATTCTAGAGGAGTTGTGTCGACACCTCCAGAAGTTATGTCGACACTTAGAATTAGAGTCGACACAGAATTTCTGTTGAACTAATAAGTATGTCGACAAAGAATTGGTGTCGACACATAGTAGTCAACACTTCTGTCGAGACATTAGCAGTCTATGTCGACACCATCTCATCAGTGTGACACACTAAGTAAATTTTGTCGCGCCTTTTGACCTTCAATGTTTCAACACATAAATAGGTTAAGAACAAAACCTATCAACACGCTCTCCAGATTTTTGAAACTAGATTCTTGTGTTGACAAACTCTTTCTTCTCTATTCAAGATTTCTCACCATCCCAATGACGCCGAAACTTGACGAAAATGTGAACGAGGGTTATGAACTGGTACGGAATGCCTTTGATGATGCTGAACCGACGATTAAAGCTGTGATAGCCCTAATTGCAAAAAATGGATTGGAGTTTTTGACATCAGAACCTTCAAAAATATGGAAGAAGGAAATCCTTGAGTTCTATGGAGCTGCAACTCAGGATTCAACTGGACTAAAGATTAGGTCTTCAGTTCATGGTAATAAAATCAAACTCACCATGAAGAGCACACGAAAAACTCTTCATCTGCCCAAAACTCAAGAAGATGAAGAAGTTACCTCTACCAAGACCAGGGAAGCACTCCAGTGGTGTGGATTAGATCCCACCATGAAAATTGGATCATCCATGAATATAAAAGGAATGAATGTATAAGGAAAATTCCTTTCTGAAGTAGTTGGAAAAGTAATCTTATGCAAACTAGGTGGACATGATAGGGTCTCATCCTACATGTTCAGCCTCATGACCAGGATCATCTACAAAATCAGCACCAATTGGTCTGCAGTCATATATGAAAAGATTAGAGAAAGCATCAAGAAACCTAATATGGGAAGGATATTAAGTTTATACTTGGCTGGAGCAATTCCAGAAGTGATGCAACAGGCTGCTGTAACCAAGATCAATCATGTGAGGAGAATGGATCTAAGGATAATCTCTAGATGAGATAGAGTGCTGGTAAAAGACATGGCTGATGAAGAGAGGCCAGAGAATACTGAGAAATCACCTGCTCAAGACATTAGACTTGATGATCAGATGCAGGAGGAGCCTCATCTTGAGGAATATCCAACACACATAGAAAGTGAAATGGCTACTCAAACTATTCTTGAGGTAATCCAAGAAGTTAATTAAACAATTTTCAATAATGAGTGTGAAACACTAATTGTGCCCTTGATTGATGTTGACCAGAACACTCAACTCAACAATCAAGCACAAGATGTTATCATGGAAGATACATCTCCAACTGCTGATACTCCAGAGTTAAGAGTGCCTCCAGTCCAACCTCAACAAGAGTTTACCCTTGAAGAGTTGTTCCCTGATTTAAAGCAAGTCAGGACTGAGGGGGATCAAGTTAGGACTGAGGGGGAGCAAGTCAGGACTGAGGGGGAGCAGGCTGACATTGAGGGGGAGCAACAAAGACTGAAAAGGAATTGCCTCCTAGTCCTCAGGAAAGAGTTGATATTGTAAGTACCTCAGCTTCTGAAGATGAAGCAGAAATTCAAGCAAAGAAGAGAAAGCTGATGGTTTTCAAAAGAAGAAGCCAAAGCTATAAAAGGGCATTGCAAACTGCTCCACAACCAATTCCTGCACAAGATTATAGCTCCTTATTGGTATCTTTGCAAGTAAAATTAGATGAACAAAGTATAACCATGGAGAAATATATGGATGAGACCCATAAAGATTTGCAATTCTCCTTGTCTCAAGATATAAAATCAATTAGATTTGAGGTAAATCAGAATAAAAAGGAGATGACAGACTGCTTTCACAAAGGAGGTAATCCTGTGATTTTCCTAGCAAAACAACAAGAAGGAATAAAGACTAAAGTTGATGATATAGTTGTTAAGCAAGGCTATGTCCTAGAAAATCAACTAAGGATGAATGATAATCTTGTAGAATCACATAATGTGATTGTTACAGAATTAAATAATACTGCAACTGCACTGACTGAGGCTAGGGCTAAAGATAAATCAGAGTTTGATAAGAAACTTCAAGAGGATTTAGCCACTTTCCAATCTGCACTTCAAGCCTCTCAGAAGATTATATCTGCTCAGCTTCAAAAGTTTAAAGCCTATTATACAGAGGGAAACAATTTTCTGGATACTCAAATCAGGTTCCAAAAGAATGATCTTAGAGATCATATTGAAAGAGAAGTCATAAAGGGGGAGAGGGCGATAGTCAATGCTAGCTCAGAGCATGCTAAATGGATAACAAATGCTGTTAGAGCAACTCTGGGATATCCACCCCTATATGATGATGACAACACAGCTGAGTCAGGAATTCAAGCTGCAGGAAATGAAGGGGGCCAGTAGGAAGTAGCTCAAATCATATATCCCCCTTCGAACTTTGAGCAAATTCAACACCTGGTTGATCAGATGTACAACCCTCCAGAGGGTACTAAAAATATTATCATTGAGAAAGTAGAAATGTTAGAGGAAGATTTGACTAAAGAGTTAGAAGCTCAACTTTCAAAGAAAAGATTTAGAGAACAGGCAGAGTTGAAGCCTGATTTTGAACAATGCAGTCCTACTTCCAGGAATATTATATTGACTGCCTGGAAAGCTGTAAAGGACAAGACCCATGAAAGGGGCAAATGGTTCACTGAGCAAGAATGGCATAAATATGAAGCCAGGCAGGAAGCCATTCTTCAATATAGAAGGAAAAAAAAGCTGGGAAGTTACCTGCTAATGCTTTGGAGCCTAGCAAGTTCTTCCCCAAGCCTTTTCATTATTTTGAAAGGTAAAAGATAAGGGCTGAAGAACAAAAGAAGAAAGATCTGAAAGGAAAGAAGCCAACTGAAGATACTGAAGCTCCAGTACAAGCCAAGATCCACTCAGGCAAATGCATAGTCATCAAGGAGCCAGACCAGCCTTAGAATAGATTAAACTAGATTTTACAACAATGTAATCTTTAGTTGTTAAAAAATCTATGTAAATTAATTGTTGACAACTTTTGGTTGTTTAAACAAAATAATGAATCATGCTCACTGTGTTTGCATCATTCTGTAATGACATATAATACATGTTTTGTTTATATGTTTCCATGTCATGTAATGTTTATATACATCATAATGTGTGTTTATTATAAATGGTGTATATCATTGACTATGGGTTATGACTTCTCCAAATAGAGGGAGATTGTTGGATATATTGGAAAATGTGTACCAGATTTGGAGAAGCCTCACCCAACTCAGTGATATATATCAAGGTGTATTTGATGTTGTTTTGAGTTTACATGTGCAGGTTAAGAATATGCAGGAAAAGTTTCTAAGTCCATGAGTCGACACCCGAAGAAGTTGTGTCGACACTTGTGAAGACTTGTGTCGACACTTGGGAAAAGCTGTGTCGACACCTGGAGTCAATTGTGTCGACACTTGGAGAAGCAGTGTCGACACACAAAAAGTTCAGTCGACACACAGAAAATTCAGTCGACATCAACTGTGTCGACACACAGGACTTGTGTCGACACATAGAAAGATCAGTCGACATCAACTGGGTCAACACACAGGACTTGTGTCGACACACAAAAAGTTTAGTCGACATCAACTGTGTCGACATACAGGACTTGTGTCGACACACACATCAGAATTCTTCAAAGTTAATTGTGCCAAGACAAGAAGTGACTGTGTCGACACACAGGACTTGTTTCGACACATTCTTACAGAAGCTATGTCAAGAAGCAGTGTCGACACCATGAGAGCTGTGTCGACATCACCAAGGATTATGTCGACACTTAGTCTACTTGTGTCGACACATGTGAAGTTCAGACTCGAAATTTTGCTGATAGAGACAAAGTTTCAAGAAGTGACTGGAAGACTTGACAGCTTCCATAACCAACAGGTCTACTGCAACTGTCAGATCTGTCAGAAGTTAGTTAGCAACCGGATCATCCAGTAACCTTGGATGATGTCTATATAAAGACAGATTATATCAACAGAACAAGAGGAAGTAAGAACGAAAAAAAGTACACGAAATCACAATTACAACAGAAGATCCAACATATACAAGGAAATCCAGTCAGAGATTTTCAAGGGGATCTAAGTGAAGAATTTCAAAAGTTCTTCAGAAGAATTTGTAGAGAGAGAGAGCTCCAACAATTCAAGTGAAGAAATAGACTATCATCAACTAGTCTCTTAAAGAGCAGATCCTGAACTATCTGCAAAGAAGAATTCAGATTGATTTCTAGATTTTAAGAAGGAAGCCGATTGAAGATCATCTTCAGGAAATCCAACCTTATTGTGTTCAGATTCAAGAAGGTTTGAAGAAAGCCAAAGACAGGTTGATTTCTGGGTAATCAGATTCTTCAAGAACTGATCAAGAAGACATTCTACCCATTCTCTCTCATCTTGGGTGAAAGTTGAAACATATTTTATATCTTTACCTGTAAGATCATTATTTATCTGAGTTGTAAGCCAATTATATAAAGGCTGAGGTAGGGCTGAGTGCCTGAGGTAGGAGATTTACATCTCTGAGTTGTAGGCCTTGGGAAGGTTGAGGTAGTGCTGTGTGCCTGAGTTAGGAGATTTCATTCTCTAAGTTGTAGGCCTGGGTGTAGGCTGAGGTAGGGCTTAAGTGCCTGAGTTGTAGGAGTGTGGACTCACTCTGAGTTGTATGAACCTTGACTGGGTTCTGAGCTGTAAGATCTGTTGATCTGAGAAGGAAGGAAGAAGTTATGCCGAATCTAGCACACTGCTAGATAGGCGAAGGGAGAAAGTGGATATACCCATCATTTGGGGAACCACTATAAAACTGTGTGTCATCTATGATTGTGTGTGATTCTATGATTTCTGTGATGTGGTAGCTGTAGAACTGATTGATTCTATTTGATTATATGAATTCATATTCTGCCTTAGAGTAAAAAGGAATTGCACCTATTCACCCCCTCTAGGTGTTTAGGTGATCTTGAAACCAATTCTTTCAGGATAGTATTATCGAGACAATGCAACTGTCTCGACACAATGAAGAACTGAGTGTAGACTTAAATATGTCGACTCCTAACAAACTGTAGTGTCGAGACAACTCATCTGTCTCGACACAGCGATGATCTAAAAAGTAGCTAAGTCCACATGCGTTGAGTGGAGTAAGCTCACTCAATGCTAGAGGTAAGGAAAGATGTTGGCTAGCAAGAAATATGGCTAAGTCTACAGGCGTTGAGTGTAGTCTACTCACTCATTGCCATATAGTAAAAAGCTATGAGACAGGCTGAGGTAGTCAACTCCTGAGGAGAAACTGGCTCAAATGTGGCTAAGTCCATAAGCGTTGAGTAAAGTCTATTCATTCAACGCCATAACATCAAAATTGTTGAGTATTGCTCAGTCAGTCAAAGCTACATATAATCTGTGTAAATATTAGACTAAGTCCACAAGCGATGAGTAAAGCTTACTCACTCAATGCCATGTGATAAAAAGTGTTGACTAAACCTTAGTCTGTTAGAGATAGTGTTTCCAACATAGTATTTTGTCTAAGGGCAAAAGCGTTGAGTGAAGGCTATTCAATCAACGCCTAATCAACTGAGAAACTCTTTAAGGATAAATGCGTTGAGTGAAGTCTGCTCACTCAACGCAATGTCAATATAATTGACAGATGCTGAAAGGGTTGTGTGAAGAAGCAACACTCAACGCTTCCTAATAAATAAAATCAGCTAACTCCAGATTCGTTGAGTGAAGGTTTGTCACTCAACGCTAAGTGACTAGAATCATTTCTAAGTGTTATGACATTGAGTAAAGCTTACTCTCTCAACACCAAGAGGTAGAAAGATTTTTCTAAATGTTTTTGCATTGAGTGAAGCTTACTTACTCAATGCATGAGTACTGAAATATTTTCCAAGTGTTTTGGCGTTGAGTGAAGGTTGCTCACTCAACTCCTAGTGACATAATTCTGTGCAAGTATTTTGGCATTGAGTGAAGCTTACTCACTCAACGCTTATACTAAAGATGTTTGATTTTGGCTAAGTCCACAGATGGTGACGTCAGCAAATTCAATAGAGTTCAAATTAAGTGTGTGAAAGCTACAAAACATGACAAACAACGTCGAAATTCTATTGTATGACCTCTTTCGTTAAAGCAAGATGTAGTTGTCTGTTGCTAATGGTCCCCACTACTTCCTGAAGCAGTTAATCGGCGAAAGATATAAAGCGACAACTTTAGATGTTGAACTCAACTTTTTAGGGTTTTATCCAAAACAAAAAAGAGTGACTGAACTTCATCTTCCTCGCCATTACTGCTGAGAAAAAGCATGAAGCCTTCCAGCAGATCAAAAAGTTCAGTTAGCTGAAGCACTTTTATTCTGCTATAACAAGATCAGAAAAACTTCTGATTAAGAAAGAAGATCCTTCAGTCTTCTAGAGGTTCAGTTAGCTGATTGAAGATCTTAAGACCTAGCTGTTCTTCCGTCTTCTTCAGCAAGTTTAGAAGTTACATTTTGAGATTCTTCCATCAGAGGCAGAATTTATTCCTGCTGTTATGAACAAAGATAGAGCTGAGATTACTCAACCCTTGTTGTTGAAAAAAACTTTCTCTATCTCAAATTAATTAAACCATTATTTTCTGTAGGATCCTTTTGGATCTGAGCTGTAGGGCCTTTGGCCTGAGGTTGGGCAAATTTGCCTGAAATGTAGGAGAGTTATACTCTCTGAGTGTAGGATCTAGTTTGTATCTGAGGTAGGGGATCATTTGATAGTTGAGCTGTAGGGCTTTTGAGTCTGAGGTAGGTGAGTCATTCTCACTGAGTTGTTGGGCACTTGTGGCTGAGCTGTAAGATGCATTGGATCTGAGGTAGGGCTTAACAGCCTGAGGTAGGAGAGTCATTCTCTCCGAGGTAGGATCCCTTGTGAATCTGAGGTAGGGATGTCGTCCCAGCCTGAGTTGTAGGGCTTAACAGACTGAGGTAGGTGATCTATTGATCACTGAGTTGTAGGGCCTTTTCCCCGAGCTGTAGGTCTTGGAGGAGACCGAGCGGTCCTACGGGATCGTGGTGTAAGCTCTTTGAGCTGAGTTTTGAAGAAGTGTCTTGTTTAACTGAAAGTTAGAAATGTGGGAGGAGAGTGAATGTACCTATAATCTGGGGAACCACCATAATATCTATGTGTGCTTTTCTGTGTTGTTTTCTTTTACAGGTTCTTGAAAGATAATAACTGTTAACACACTAAGTAACTAATGAAGAAATTAAAAGAAAGTCACAAGACATCAATAATCCTATTCACCCCACCCTCTAGGTTGCAAGCTACCTTGAAAACCAAGACTTTCAAGTGGTATTAGAGGGAGGTTACACAAAAAGGATTTAATAATCTGACTGATCTCCAAATGTAGTTAGGGATCTACACTTTTGTGTTCTGGAGATAATCATAAGGAGCTTGGTTCCATGAAACTCCCCATCTAGAGGAAGGAGTATTTTGGAATCTGGAAAGAATGGGTAAGGCTGTTCATGGAAGCCTCTGACCCTAGAATCTTTGTGACTGTCAGAGAGGGACCCTTCATCCATATAAAGATGTCAGTTATGGATGCCAATGACCAGACTCACAAGACTTATTCAGAAATGACCAAGGATGATTTCATGTTGGTCGCATTAGACAAGAGAGCCCAGAACATCATAGTCACTGTTATTGATGATTCTACCTTTCAGAACTTGGTCCACTGCCAGACCTCCAAAGAGATGTGGAGACACCTTAGTGGTCTACATAGAGGGCACTGAAGAGGTAAGAGATGATAGAAAGTCCATGCTTAACTAATAGTATGAGGCTTTCAGGCAATCCCTTAAAGAGATCATAGCTACTTTCTATGAAAGATTTTTTCAGGATCATTAATGAACTGAGGACCTCTGAGAGGGTCTTCTGTCATTATGAAATAAATGACAAGTTCCTCAGATCTCTCACTAGAGACTGGGATACTAAGATTTGTGCCATACGAGAGCTGGCCAAGCTTGCTGATACTCCTCCCCAAACATTATTTAGAAAGCTGCTCTCCTATGAGATGCAACTAGCTGCTTAGAATGAGGAGGCCACTGGAAAATACCATGCCAAGGAGAAGTCCTTGGCATTCAAGGAAGACAACATTATGAAGAGCAAGGAGAAGATTCCCTCTCCTCCACGAAGACCAGCTGATTCAAACAGCTCCGAGTCAGACGCATCAAAAAGCAGCATGTTAGATGAGGAATTTGCTGCCTTCTCTAGGAACTTTAAGTAGTTGATGAAGAAGAAGCATTAGAAGAGCAGACCTTCCACCTTTTCTCATCATAGGAGGAATCATTCTAAGACTGACAGGTATGATTCTAAATCCAGTAAATATAATTCTTCTAAAGTTGTTTGCTACTGCTGCACCAAACCAGGGCATGTGATAACTAACTACCTACTGAAGAGGAAGGAACCTACTAAGAAGAAACATCACCAACATAAGGGCAAGAAGGAGATGTGCTTTATTGTCAAGAAAGAGAAGAGCTGGACAGACTCATACTCGTCTGAGTCTGAAGAAGAAGAAGCCTATATTTGGCTAGTTGCTACTGCTGTTGAACAAGAAGCTGTAGCAGCAGATGAAGACTATCCTGCTGCCAGGATGGGTATCAGAGCCCCTTTATCACAATCAGACAGTGATTTAGAGGTGGATGAGGAAGATGAAAAAGATACCTACAGCTGTTGTGGGTTGATGACATTGAGAGATGAGGAAACCAGCCAGGATCAGCCTGGTCAAAGGAAGGTAAAATCTCTATGAAGCTCTTCTTCTAAGTCTGGATATGAGACTAGTCCCTGTACAAAAAAATCTTCACCCAGCGGTGAAGATGACTATAAATCAGAAGGTGATGTCAATTAACTGATTGGCAGGTATGGAGAACTTCTGGATGGCTTCAAGAAGTGCAAAAAGTTATCTAAGAAGCAAGCTGTAGTGATTGCCTCTCTACAGCTTGCTACTTCCCAGCTGACTGAAACAACATCTTTGATGGATCAGAAGGACATGGAACTTAGCCAACTTAGGTACTTTAATGACATCCAGATAGGCTCCAACAAGTACAAGAATAGTCTTATCGGGGATCTTGAAGAGAGGCTAGGGAGGGAGAAAAGAATCATGGCTAGTTTATCTAAGCCCAATACAGTGTTGCCCTTGATAGACTCCTTCTCCTCTCAGAACGGTAAGACGAGTTTGGGATTCCAAGAAAGCACAAGAGCTGCTCCTTCCAAAGGGAATTACAAAGCTTTAGCTCCATCTCAGCCTCTTACTTCCATTCCTCCCAATCTATTTAGGAAAGTTCAGTGGCCTTCAAATAGGTATGACTAAGAAAGCATCTTTGGTCACTAGATGAATGACAGATCCACTGGTGTGAACAAAGATGTTCACAGCCAGGGTGGAAGGTATAGCAAAGTGAGTGCCTTTAAGGATGCTTATGAAGAAATTCAAATGGTCCATCATGGAACATTTGTCTTTGGTGCTTCAGCCACCACTCTCAAGAATGTGCCTACAACAAAGGTTCAGAACCATTCAACAAAGAATCAGACTAAAGGTTAGTCCTACAACAAGCCTGGTTTGGTCGTGTCTGATGCTATCAGAAGCATGCTTTCTGAAAAGAAACTTGCTAATGCTGGAACTCAGAGCAGGCAAAACAAGCCAGCTAGAAGACGTACCTTCAGTCAGATCTTTGCTGAAAGGAATCTGAAGAAGGCTGCTGCCCCTCTTCCTACTCTTCATCCAGTAGTTAACCAAACTACTAGGCCTGCAAAGAAAAAAAGATACAACATTCATGAATGTTGGTGATGTGGCAAAGTGGCACCCTTTACTGTAGACTGCTCGCACAATCCAAGAGTGCTAAGAGTAGCTGTTAGTCCACCAGTCTGAAATGCTGCTGGTAGACAAGGTCATTTTTAGACATACATGCACCTAGGACTCAATAGTTATTGAGGTACTAAGGTAAGATAAATTATGTGATGCAGGTTAGTTCAAGTGGCCACACCCATATATGGTACTTGGACAGTGGTTGTTCCAAGCACAAGACTGGGACAAGGAGCAACTTGAAGGAGTACACTCTAGTGAAAGATCGACCCAAGGTTATCTTTGGTGGTTCAGATAGAGGGGTGACTGAGGCTATGGTAAGATTCCCAATGGCATAGTCACCATTACACTAGTGTATTATGTTTAAGGTTTGCAACACAACCTCATAAACATAAGCCAACTTTCTAATCTTAGCTATGTTATTGTCTTCCACAAGGATGAGTACCAGATTAAGAGGTCAAGTGACCAAGAAGTTATCATGACAGGCACTAAGATTGGAAATGTTTACTGTTTAAACTCTCTTTGTGTGGATACAGACTCTCCTATTTATCTAGTAGCAAACGCGAAAGTCTCATATTGTGTCCAATGATGCAAGATGTGTAACGCCCCCACCTGTCACATGACATATAACGGTGGGTCCGGCCGGGGCCCCACGCCATATAGCACAGACAAGCGAAGGAATCACGTGTGGAAATCAAATCTATGCGTGTCCTTAACTCATTCCATTCTAGCGCAGCATTTTTCTTGTTAACATGAACTCAAACCAGAATGTCCACCCATATATAAATACCACATTTATATAAAAACACCAGGAATGTATACAACTCACACACCCTGGCCTTATGGCCTTACAAGTTCCTCTTTCACATCAATGGTTTCGTACATCGGCACTCAGGCCGGCCACACATGAAATCCAACCATGATTCTTCATATAGCTCTCAAGGATTAAGAACACCAGGCTAGCCAATCCACTTATTCTTTCCAAACCGCAGCACCTGCAATTCATCATCCAAACCAACACAGAAAACAAAGTAACGGTCAGCATTGCTGACCCATTATAACGACCCTACCCCCTACCCGGGGTAGTGGTTCCTTCCCTGTATACAGTGCTTCCTTTCTCATCAAGCATCAGCAAACATCACCAAATCACATCATAGCTAGATTATTCTCTTTATTCCACTATCTAACAAACACATCACATCACAAACGCTGGAGTCCACCAACGCTCCGTGCACTCAGGGCACCTTCTTGGTGTACCGGAATCCACCGTCATACACCGCTGTCTCTCGAGGTGTTAACTTGTTGGTTGACCGACCCTAGTCCACCAGCTCGCAGGCTGGCGACATCCCGCCCAAGCCACTCAGAGGTCCATCCTCACAGCATCACAAACAGAGCAGATCGACCCACACTCCGTGGTGTAGCAAGCCGGGTTTATCTAAGCTCCCCAGGCATTGTCTACCCATCGATCCCCCTCCTAATCCGATCGACCCACACCATGTGGTGCAGCAACCCGGGTTTAACTCGGCTCCCCTAGCATTGCCGCCCATCGATCCCTTCCTTAACTAGATCAACCCACCCTAGTGGTGTAACAGGCCGGGTTTATCACGAGCTCCCCAGGCGTGCTACCAATTGATCATCTCATATCCAGGAGCTTCACCAAAGCCTCCTCACAATCAGCACATCCATCCATTCATCACAACAGAAATCCGTTTTGCACATCATCAAAGCCACGGAGTCTTCTCCGTTTACCCATGAACATCACCAATCCAGACTACCGGTTCAGATGGGCTTCACACAGCATGCCTACGCCGTACTCTATATTTCTGGCTCTAAATGCAGACCCAACAAAGGAATCACTTCCGCGGTCCACCTCTTGGTGGAGGATTCCAAGCACATGTATAGAGAAAGGACTTCGATGTCCAAGACGGAGATCGTTACCCTTGAAGATCGCTTCGGCGCCATGAAGTAGCCGGATGGAAATCATCGCCTCGACTCTGCCTTCACGAATCCGCTCTCGGATCTTCGCTCCGCACTCCGCAGCTCCTACAGCAGCTGGAAGACTCCTCCCTTCTCTCTCCCTTAGGCCTTTCCCCTTTCTTTCTTGGAATGAAGATGAAGAAGAAGAAGAAGAGAAGATAAGAGCATTTATCTTCTAATTCTCGGCCTCCTAGACACCTGGACAAAGCCCAGCCCTTGGATCCAGGAAGAGGGAAACAAACGGCTCAGATCTGGCCATAAAAGCTAAGACACGGCCTGACACGCCCTGTGACACGCCCGTGTCACAGGCTGTGTCCCCCTAAGCGGCAGACAACCGACTCAATCCAACCAGTACACGGCCGTGTGACACGCCCGTGTCACGTGCCGTGTACCCGACACGCCCTCAGACACGCCCGTGTCTGAGGCCGTGTTCCTCAACAGAAATAATCCCAAATCAACCCGAGACTTCACACGGCCTGGCACACGGCTTGGCACACGCCCGTGTTCATGGCCGTGTGCACCAGGACACACCCGTGTCCCGCAAACATGCCCTAACCCGAGACGTCGAGTTGAGTTCAACGCCCACTGACACGCCCTGTGACACGCCTGTGTCACAGGCCGTGTCCTCACTAGAAACTCGATACTCGACGATCGTCGCGTAACACTCGTCGAGCTTTCGACACGGCATCCGACACGGCCGTGTCCTGGGCCGTGTGCCCCCTCTCGACGATGTCGAGCGAAAATCGTCGACACCAAAGCCTATCGTCGACACAACCTCGACACGCCCTTCGACACGCCCGTGTCGCAGGCCGTGTCAACGGACACGCCCTGGGACACGCCCGTGTCCCAGGCCGTGTCATCCATGCCTGAACCCGATTTTGCTCAAAATGATTCTCTTGACTTTGGGGTGTTACAATCCTCCCCCCCTTCAAATAATTTCGTCCTCGAAATTTGACTCCAAACAACCAAGAAGGTTGATTTCTGGGTTGAAGAAATGATCAAGAAGACATTCTTCAAGAACTGATCAAGAAGACATTCTACCCATTCTCTCTCATCTTGGGTGAAAGTTGAAACATATTTTATATCTTTACCTGTAAGATCATTATTTATCTGAGTTGTAAGCCAATTATATAAAGGCTGAGGTAGGGCTGAGTGCCTGAGGTAGGAGATTTACATCTCTGAGTTGTAGGCCTTGGGAAGGTTGAGGTAGTGCTGTGTGCCTGAGTTAGGAGATTTCATTCTCTAAGTTGTAGGCCTGGGTGTAGGCTGAGGTAGGGCTTAAGTGCCTGAGTTATAGGAGTGTGGACTCACTCTGAGTTGTATGAACCTTGACTGGGTTCTGAGCTGTAAGATCTGTTGATCTGAGAAGGAAGGAAGAAGTTATGCCAAATCTAGCACACTGCTAGATAGGCGAAGGGAGAAAGTGGATATACCCATCATTTGGGGAACCACTATAAAACTGTGTGCCATCTATGATTGTGTGTGATTCTATGATTTCTGTGATGTGGTAGCTGTAGAACTGATTGATTCTATTTGATTATATGAATTCATATTCTGCCTTAGAGTAAAAAGGAATTGCACCTATTCACCCCCCTCTAGGTGTTTAGGTGATCTTGAAACCAATTCTTTCAGGATAGTATTATCGAGACAATGCAACTGTCTCGACACAATGAAGAACTGAGTGTAGACTTAAATATGTCGACTCCTAACAAACTGTAGTGTCGAGACAACTCATCTGTCTCGACACAGCGATGATCTAAAAGTAGCTAAGTCCACATGCGTTGAGTGGAGTAAGCTCACTCAATGCTAGAGGTAAGGAAAGATGTTGGCTAGCAAGAAATATGGCTAAGTCTACAGGCGTTGAGTGTAGTCTACTCACTCATTGCCATATAGTAAAAAGCTATGAGACAGGCTGAGGTAGTCAACTCCTGAGGAGAAACTGGCTCAAATGTGGCTAAGTCCATAAGCGTTGAGTAAAGTCTATTCATTCAACGCCATAACATCAAAATTGTTGAGTATTGCTCAGTCAGTCAAAGCTACATATAATCTGTGTAAATATTAGACTAAGTCCACAAGCGATGAGTAAAGCTTACTCACTCAATGCCATGTGATAAAAAGTGTTGACTAAACCTTAGTCTGTTAGAGATAGTGTTTCCAACATAGTATTTTGTCTAAGGGCAAAAGCGTTGAGTGAAGGCTATTCAATCAACGCCTAATCAACTGAGAAACTCTTTAAGGATAAATGCGTTGAGTGAAGTCTGCTCACTCAACGCAATGTCAATATAATTGACAGATGCTGAAAGGGTTGTGTGAAGAAGCAACACTCAACGCTTCCTAATAAATAAAATCAGCTAACTCCAGATTCGTTGAGTGAAGGTTTGTCACTCAACGCTAAGTGACTAGAATCATTTCTAAGTGTTATGACATTGAGTAAAGCTTACTCTCTCAACACCAAGAGGTAGAAAGATTTTTCTAAATGTTTTTGCATTGAGTGAAGCTTACTTACTCAATGCATGAGTACTGAAATATTTTCCAAGTGTTTTGGCGTTGAGTGAAGGTTGCTCACTCAACTCCTAGTGACATAATTCTGTGCAAGTATTTTGGCATTGAGTGAAGCTTACTCACTCAACGCTTATACTAAAGATGTTTGATTTTGGCTAAGTCCACAGATGGTGACGTCAGCAAATTCAATAGAGTTCAAATTAAGTGTGTGAAAGCTACAAAACATGACAAACAACGTCGAAATTCTATTGTATGACCTCTTTCGTTAAAGCAAGATGTAGTTGTCTGTTGCTAATGGTCCCCACTACTTCCTGAAGCAGTTAATCGGCGAAAGATATAAAGCGACAACTTTAGATGTTGAACTCAACTTTTTAGGGTTTTATCCAAAACAAAAAAGAGTGACTGAACTTCATCTTCCTCGCCATTACTGCTGAGAAAAAGCATGAAGCCTTCCAGCAGATCAAAAAGTTCAGTTAGCTGAAGCACTTTTATTCTGCTATAACAAGATCAGAAAAACTTCTGATTAAGAAAGAAGATCCTTCAGTCTTCTAGAGGTTCAGTTAGCTGATTGAAGATCTTAAGACCTAGCTGTTCTTCCGTCTTCTTCAGCAAGTTTAGAAGTTACATTTTGAGATTCTTCCATCAGAGGCAGAATTTATTCCTGCTGTTATGAACAAAGATAGAGCTGAGATTACTCAACCCTTGTTGTTGAAAAAAAACTTTCTCTATCTCAAATTAATTAAACCATTATTTTCTGTAGGATCCTTTTGGATCTGAGCTGTAGGGCCTTTGGCCTGAGGTTGGGCAAATTTGCCTGAAATGTAGGAGAGTTATACTCTCTGAGTGTAGGATCTAGTTTGTATCTGAGGTAGGGGATCATTTGATAGTTGAGCTGTAGGGCTTTTGAGTCTGAGGTAGGTGAGTCATTCTCACTGAGTTGTTGGGCACTTGTGGCTGAGCTGTAAGATGCATTGGATCTGAGGTAGGGCTTAACAGCCTGAGGTAGGAGAGTCATTCTCTCCGAGGTAGGATCCCTTGTGAATCTGAGGTAGGGATGTCGTCCCAGCCTGAGTTGTAGGGCTTAACAGACTGAGGTAGGTGATCTATTGATCACTGAGTTGTAGGGCCTTTTCCCCGAGCTGTAGGTCTTGGAGGAGACCGAGCGGTCCTGCGGGATCATGGTGTAAGCTCTTTGAGCTGAGTTTTGAAGAAGTGTCTTGTTTAACTGAAAGTTAGAAATGTGGGAGGAGAGTGAATGTACCTATAATCTGGGGAACCACCATAATATCTATGTGTGCTTTTCTGTGTTGTTTTCTTTTACATGTTCTTGAAAGATAATAACTGTTAACACACTAAGTAACTAATGAAGAAATTAAAAGAAAGTCACAAGACATCAATAATCCTATTCACCCCCACCCTCTAGGTTGCAAGCTACCTTGAAAACCAAGACTTTCAAGTGGTATTAGAGGGAGGTTACACAAAAAGGATTTAATAATCTGACTGATCTCCAAATGTAGTTAGGGATCTACACTTTTGTGTTCTGGAGATAATCATAAGGAGCTTGGTTCCATGAAACTCCCCATCTAGAGGAAGGAGTATTTTGGAATCTGGAAAGAATGGGTAAGGCTGTTCATGGAAGCCTCTGACCCTAGAATCTTTGTGACTGTCAGAGAGGGACCCTTCATCCATATAAAGATGTCAGTTATGGATGCCAATGACCAGACTCACAAGACTTATTCAGAAATGACCAAGGATGATTTCATGTTGGTCGCATTAGACAAGAGAGCCCAGAACATCATAGTCACTGTTATTGATGATTCTACCTTTCAGAACTTGGTCCACTGCCAGACCTCCAAAGAGATGTGGAGACACCTTAGTGGTCTACATAGAGGGCACTGAAGAGGTAAGAGATGATAGAAAGTCCATGCTTAACTAATAGTATGAGGCTTTCAGGCAATCCCTTAAAGAGATCATAGCTACTTTCTATGAAAGATTTTTTCAGGATCATTAATGAACTGAGGACCTCTGAGAGGGTCTTCTGTCATTATGAAATAAATGACAAGTTACTCAGATCTCTCACTAGAGACTGGGATACTAAGATTTGTGCCATACGAGAGCTGGCCAAGCTTGCTGATACTCCTCCCCAAACATTATTTAGAAAGCTGCTCTCCTATGAGATGCAACTAGCTGCTTAGAATGAGGAGGCCACTGGAAAATACCATGCCAAGGAGAAGTCCTTGGCATTCAAGGAAGACAACATTATGAAGAGCAAGGAGAAGATTCCCTCTCCTCCACGAAGACCAGCTGATTCAAACAGCTCCGAGTCAGACGCATCAAAAAGCAGCATGTTAGATGAGGAATTTGCTGCCTTCTCTAGGAACTTTAAGTAGTTGATGAAGAAGAAGCATTAGAAGAGCAGACCTTCCACCTTTTCTCATCATAGGAGGAATCATTCTAAGACTGACAGGTATGATTCTAAATCCAGTAAATATAATTCTTCTAAAGTTGTTTGCTACTGCTGCACCAAACCAGGGCATGTGATAACTAACTACCTACTGAAGAGGAAGGAACCTACTAAGAAGAAACATCACCAACATAAGGGCAAGAAGGAGATGTGCTTTATTGTCAAGAAAGAGAAGAGCTGGACAGACTCATACTCGTCTGAGTCTGAAGAAGAAGAAGCCTATATTTGGCTAGTTGCTACTGCTGTTGAACAAGAAGCTGTAGCAGCAGATGAAGACTATCCTGCTGCCAGGATGGGTATCAGAGCCCCTTTATCACAATCAGACAGTGATTTAGAGGTGGATGAGGAAGATGAAAAAGATACCTACAGCTGTTGTGGGTTGATGACATTGAGAGATGAGGAAACCAGCCAGGATCAGCCTGGTCAAAGGAAGGTAAAATCTCTATGAAGCTCTTCTTCTAAGTCTGGATATGAGACTAGTCCCTGTACAAAAAAATCTTCACCCAGCGGTGAAGATGACTATAAATCAGAAGGTGATGTCAATTAACTGATTGGCAGGTATGGAGAACTTCTGGATGGCTTCAAGAAGTGCAAAAAGTTATCTAAGAAGCAAGCTGTAGAGATTGCCTCTCTACAGCTTGCTACTTCCCAGCTGACTGAAACAACATCTTTGATGGATCAGAAGGACATGGAACTTAGCCAACTTAGGTACTTTAATGACATCCAGATAGGCTCCAACAAGTACAAGAATAGTCTTATCGGGGATCTTGAAGAGAGGCTAGGGAGGGAGAAAAGAATCATGGCTAGTTTATCTAAGCCCAATACAGTGTTGCCCTTGATAGACTCCTTCTCCTCTCAGAACGGTAAGACGAGTTTGGGATTCCAAGAAAGCACAAGAGCTGCTCCTTCCAAAGGGAATTACAAAGCTTTAGCTCCATCTCAGCCTCTTACTTCCATTCCTCCCAATCTATTTAGGAAAGTTCAGTGGCCTTCAAATAGGTATGACTAAGAAAGCATCTTTGGTCACTAGATGAATGACAGATCCACTGGTGTGAACAAAGATGTTCACAGCCAGGGTGGAAGGTATAGCAAAGTGAGTGCCTTTAAGGATGCTTATGAAGAAATTCAAATGGTCCATCATGGAACATTTGTCTTTGGTGCTTCAGCCACCACTCTCAAGAATGTGCCTACAACAAAGGTTCAGAACCATTCAACAAAGAATCAGACTAAAGGTTAGTCCTACAACAAGCCTGGTTTGGTCGTGTCTGATGCTATCAGAAGCATGCTTTCTGAAAAGAAACTTGCTAATGCTGGAACTCAGAGCAGGCAAAACAAGCCAGCTAGAAGACGTACCTTCAGTCAGATCTTTGCTGAAAGGAATCTGAAGAAGGCTGCTGCCCCTCTTCCTACTCTTCATCCAGTAGTTAACCAAACTACTAGGCCTGCAAAGAAAAAAAGATACAACATTCATGAATGTTGGTGATGTGGCAAAGTGGCACCCTTTACTGTAGACTGCTCGCACAATCCAAGAGTGCTAAGAGTAGCTGTTAGTCCACCAGTCTGAAATGCTGCTGGTAGACAAGGTCATTTTTAGACATACATGCACCTAGGACTCAATAGTTATTGAGGTACTAAGGTAAGATAAATTATGTGATGCAGGTTAGTTCAAGTGGCCACACCCATATATGGTACTTGAACAGTGGTTGTTCCAAGCACAAGACTGGGACAAGGAGCAACTTGAAGGAGTACACTCTAGTGAAAGATCGACCCAAGGTTATCTTTGGTGGTTCAGATAGAGGGGTGACTGAGGCTATGGTAAGATTCCCAATGGCATAGTCACCATTACACTAGTGTATTATGTTTAAGGTTTGCAACACAACCTCATAAACATAAGCCAACTTTCTAATCTTAGCTATGTTATTGTCTTCCACAAGGATGAGTACCAGATTAAGAGGTCAAGTGACCAAGAAGTTATCATGACAGGCACTAAGATTGGAAATGTTTACTGTTTAAACTCTCTTTGTGTGGATACAGACTCTCCTATTTATCTAGTAGCAAACGCGAAAGTCTCATATTGTGTCCAATGATGCAAGATGTGTAACGCCCCCACCTGTCACATGACATATAACGGTGGGTCCGGCCGGGGCCCCACGCCATATAGCACAGACAAGCGAAGGAATCACGTGTGGAAATCAAATCTATGCGTGTCCTTAACTCATTCCATTCTAGCGCAGCATTTTTCTTGTTAACATGAACTCAAACCAGAATGTCCACCCATATATAAATACCACATTTATATAAAAACACCAGGAATGTATACAACTCACACACCCTGGCCTTATGGCCTTACAAGTTCCTCTTTCACATCAATGGTTTCGTACATCGGCACTCAGGCCGGCCACACATGAAATCCAACCATGATTCTTCATATAGCTCTCAAGGATTAAGAACACCAGGCTAGCCAATCCACTTATTCTTTCCAAACCGCAGCACCTGCAATTCATCATCCAAACCAACACAGAAAACAAAGTAACGGTCAGCATTGCTGACCCATTATAACGACCCTACCCCCTACCCGGGGTAGTGGTTCCTTCCCTGTATACAGTGCTTCCTTTCTCATCAAGCATCAGCAAACATCACCAAATCACATCATAGCTAGATTATTCTCTTTATTCCACTATCTAACAAACACATCACATCACAAACGCTGGAGTCCACCAACGCTCCGTGCACTCAGGGCACCTTCTTGGTGTACCGGAATCCACCGTCATACACCGCTGTCTCTCGAGGTGTTAACTTGTTGGTTGACCGGCCCTAGTCCACCAGCTCGCAGGCTGGCGACATCCCGCCCAAGCCACTCAGAGGTCCATCCTCACAGCATCACAAACAGAGCAGATCGACCCACACTCCGTGGTGTAGCAAGCCGGGTTTATCTAAGCTCCCCAGGCATTGTCTACCCATCGATCCCCCTCCTAATCCGATCGACCCACACCATGTGGTGCAGCAACCCGGGTTTAACTCGGCTCCCCTAGCATTGCCGCCCATCGATCCCTTCCTTAACTAGATCAACCCACCCTAGTGGTGTAACAGGCCGGGTTTATCACGAGCTCCCCAGGCGTGCTACCAATTGATCATCTCATATCCAGGAGCTTCACCAAAGCCTCCTCACAATCAGCACATCCATCCATTCATCACAACAGAAATCCGTTTTGCACATCATCAAAGCCACGGAGTCTTCTCCGGTTTACCCATGAACATCACCAATCCAGACTACCGGTTCAGATGGGCTTCACACAGCATGCCTACGCCGTACTCTATATTTCTGGCTCTAAATGCAGACCCAACAAAGGAATCACTTCCGCGGTCCACCTCTTGGTGGAGGATTCCAAGCACATGTATAGAGAAAGGACTTCGATGTCCAAGAAGGAGATCGTTACCCTTGAAGATCGCTTCGGCGCCATGAAGTAGCCGGATGGAAATCATCGCCTCGGCTCTGCCTTCACGAATCCGCTCTCGGATCTTCGCTCCGCACTCCGCAGCTCCTACAGCAGCTGGAAGACTCCTCCCTTCTCTCTCCCTTAGGCCTTTCCCCTTTCTTTCTTGGAATGAAGATGAAGAAGAAGAAGAAGAGAAGATAAGAGCATTTATCTTCTAATTCTCGGCCTCCTAGACACCTGGACAAAGCCCAGCCCTTGGATCCAGGAAGAGGGAAACAAACGGCTCAGATCTGGCCATAAAAGCTAAGACACGGCCTGACACGCCCTGTGACACGCCCGTGTCACAGGCCGTGTCCCCCTAAGCGGCAGACAACCGACTCAATCCAACCAGTACACGGCCGTGTGACACGCCCGTGTCACGTGCCGTGTACCCGACACGCCCTCAGACACGCCCGTGTCTGAGGCCGTGTTCCTCAACAGAAATAATCCCAAATCAACCCGAGACTTCACACGGCCTGGCACACGGCTTGGCACACGCCCGTGTTCATGGCCGTGTGCACCAGGACACACCCGTGTCCCGCAAACATGCCCTAACCCGAGACGTCGAGTTGAGTTCAACGCCCACTGACACGCCCTGTGACACGCCTGTGTCACAGGCCGTGTCCTCACTAGAAACTCGATACTCGACGATCGTCGCGTAACACTCGTCGAGCATTCGACACGGCATCCGACACGGCCGTGTCCTGGGCCGTGTGCCCCCTCTCGACGATGTCGAGCGAAAATCGTCGACACCAAAGCCTATCGTCGACACAACCTCGACACGCCCTTCGACACGCCCGTGTCGCAGGCCGTGTCAACGGACACGCCCTGGGACACGCCCGTGTCCCAGGCCGTGTCATCCATGCCTGAACCCGATTTTGCTCAAAATGATTCTCTTGACTTTGGGGTGTTACAATCCTCCCCCCCTTCAAATAATTTCGTCCTCGAAATTTGACTCCAAACAACCAATCAGTCACAACATCACAAACTCATACACCCCAAGCCTCCGCACACACTAACAAATAGACAACACAACAAACATCCCTAGCTTCCACTTGTGCACATTCAACCACATAAGACCTCAAACAAAACGACATAATTGATTGATTTCGGCACAATCACACGTGCACCAAACTATTATAGAGATCGACAACGATAGATATAAACATCATTTACATCAGCCATCAGCTATTATTCATCAAAACATAGTTTACATACACAGCTTTCAGAGCATTGACAGTTCACTTCCGCTCAGCCTCCCGATTTTGAAATTCGCGATTGAAAGATAAATGAAACGCTCGAGGCTGAATTTCACCAACTGAGCTTTGCGGCTCTTGCACTTCCATCGCATGCAAGCGAGGTTGCGTCCGGGGTGCAGATGATTCGGCCACTACTTTCCCTTTTTCTTCATATGACGCACCTGTCTTTTTCTCATTCCCTGGAGGGACATTCCAACAGAATTTTGCTATGTGTCCTTGCTGCCCACATTTATAACATATATGTGTATCCACACGTCCTGGCCCATACGTCGCCCCTGAAGAAACAGTCGACGGAGCTAATTCCACCGGCCTAAATCTTTTCTTCTCTTGTCGGCGAAACTCCGAGTGATCCGGTGGTGACATTTTAAACTCTGACTTTTCCCTTGTCAGTCTCTTATTCTCCTGCACTCGCTTCATATCCTTCTCCAAGGCACGAGCTATATCGACTAACGCCTGAAAATCTTGGCTCACTGAACTCGGAAGTGCCAATCTTAATTCATCCCGCAATCCTTCATAAAACTGATTTGTCTTTCGCGCTTCCTCCGCAAAGGTCGATCCCGCATATCTCCCCAATCTTGTAAACTCATGCAGGTAGGTATCAATATCTCGCTCACCCTGCACCAAACGGAGAAACTCATTTTCCATCGCAATCCTCTGCGACATCGGCACATACTTGGCTAAAAATATTTGGGCGAATTCCTCCATTGAAACTTCCATTAAACCGCGACCTGCCAAGTGGTGCACTTCAATTTCATCCCACCACAATCTCGCATCTCCTTCCAACAGAAAAGTGGCCAACAACACTTTCTGTTCCTCGACCGTCCTGATTGCGGTTAGGATCCTTTTTACTCTTGCCAACCAATCTTCTGCCTGCGTTGGTGAGAGCGCTCCACCAAACGTCGGTGGGTGAAAGTGCATAAAACGTGACAATGCGTCGTCACTCGCTTGCACTTCCACCACCTCGGCAACATGCTCTTGTCTTCCACCAGGTCTTGCTTGTCCAGTTGGTTGTGCTTGTAACACTGCAAGCACTGTCTCCGCTACCACCCGTATGGCCTCTGCCGAGGGAGGCATAGGCGCTTCCACGGGTGCTGCACTTTCATCCGACCGCTGGGGCTCAGACGGCCCAGCTCCATCCCTCGCCACCTATCAATGTACAGAACACCATTAAATTCTTCCAAATCATAACGGTACTGGTACATTGACTACACACGCACGCACATCATGTGCATGACATACATTCCTAGTGGACATTCATGAGTTCAATTATGTTCTCTCCTCCCAAACAATCTAAACCTGGCTCTGATACCACTTTGTAACGCCACCACCTGTCACATGACATATAACGGTGGGTCCGGCCGGGGCCCCACGCCATATAGCACAGACAAGAGAAGGAATCACGTGTGGAACTCAAATCTATGCGTGTCCTTAACTCATTCCATTCTAGCGCAGCATTTTTCTTGTTAACATGAACTCAAACCAGAATGTCCACCCATATATAAATACCACATTTATATAAAAACACCAGCAATGTATACAACTCACACACCCTGGCCTTATGGCCTCACAAGTTCCTCTTTCACATCAATGGTTTCGTACATCGGCACTCAGGCCGGCCACACATGAAATCCAACCATGATTCTTCATATAGCTCTCAAGGATAAAGCACACCAGGCTAGCCAATCCACTTATTCTTTCCAAACCGCAGCACCTGTAATTCATCATCCAAACCAACACAGAAAACAAAGTAACGGTCAGCATTGCTGACCCATTATAACGACCCTACCCCCTACCCGGGGTAGTGGTTCCTTCCCTGTATACAGTGCTTCCTTTCTCATCAAGCATCAGCAAACATCACCAAATCACATCATAGCTAGATTATTCTCTTTATTCCACTATCTAACAAACACATCACATCACAAACGCTGGAGTCCACCAACGCTCCGTGCACTCAGGGCACCTTCTTGGTGTACCGGAATCCACCGTCGTACACCGCTGTCTCTCGAGGTGTTAACTTGTTGGTTGACCGACCCTAGTCCACCAGCTCGCAGGCTGGCGACATCCCGCCCAAGCCACTCAGAGGTCCATCCTCACAGCATCACAAACAGAGCAGATCGACCCACACTCCGTGGTGTAGCAAGCCGGGTTTATCTAAGCTCCCCAGGCATTGTCTACCCATCGATCCCCCTCCTAATCCGATCGACCCACACCATGTGGTGCAGCAACCCGGGTTTAACTCGGCTCCCCTAGCATTGCCGCCCATCGATCCCTTCCTTAACTAGATCAACCCACCCTAGTGGTGTAACAGGCCGGGTTTATCACAAGCTCCCCAGGCGTGCTACCAATTGATCATCTCATATCCAGGAGCTTCACCAAAGCCTCCTCACAATCAGCACATCCATCCATTCATCACAACAGAAATCCGTTTTGCACATCATCAAAGCCACAGAGTCTTCTCCGGTTTACCCATGAACATCACCAATTCAGACTACCGGTCCAGATGGGCTTCACACAGCATGCCTACGCCGTACTCTATATTTTCGGCTCTAAATGCAGACCCAACAAAGGAATCACTTCCGCGGTCCACCTCTTGTTGGAGGATTCCAAGCACATGTATAGAGAAAGGACTTCGATGTCCAAGAAGGAGATCGTTACCCTTGAAGATCGCTTCGGCGCCATGAAGTAGCCGGATGGAAATCACCGCCTCGGCTCTGCCTTCACGAATCCGCTCTCGGATCTTCGCTCCGCACTCCGCAGCTCCTACAACAGCTGGAAGACTCCTCCCTTCTCTCTCCCTTAGGCCTTTCCCCTTTCTTTCTTGGAATGAAGATGAAGAAGAAGAAGAGAAGATAAGAGCATTTATCTTCTAATTCTCGGCCTCCTAGACACCTGGACAAAGCCCAGCCCTTGGATCCAGGAAGAGGGAAACAAACGGCTCAGATCTGGCCAGAAAAGCTAAGACACAGCCTGACACGCCCTGTGACACGCCCGTGTCACAGGCCGTGTCCCCCTAAGTGGCAGACAACCGACTCAATCCAACCAGTACACGGCCGTGTGACACGCCGGTGTCACGTGCCGTGTACCCGACACGCCCTCAGACACGCCCGTGTCTGAGGCCGTGTTCCTCAACAGAAATAATCCCAAATCAACCCGAGACTTCACACGGCCTGGCACACGGCTTGGCACACGCCCGTGTTCATGGCCGTGTGCACCAGGACACACCCGTGTCCCGCAAACACGCCATAACCCGAGACGTCGAGTTGAGTTCAACGCCCACTGACACGCCCTGTGACACGCCCGTATCACAGGCCGTGTCCTCACTAGAAACTCGATACTCGACGATCGTCGCGTAACACTCGTCGAGCATTCGACACGGCATCCGACACGGCCGTGTCCTGGGCCGTGTGCCCCCTCTCGACGATGTCGAGCGAAAATCGTCGACACCAAAGCCGATCGTCGACACAACCTCGACACACCCTGCGACACGCCCGTGTCGCAGGCCGTGTCAACGGACACGCCCGTGTCCTAGGCCGTGTCATCCATGCCTGAACCCGATTTTGCTCAAAATGATTCTCTTGTCTTTGTGGTGTTACAATCCTCCCCCCTTCAAATAATTTCGTCCTCGAAATTAGACTCCAAACAACCAATCAATCACAACATCACAAACTCATACACCCCAAGCCTCCGCACACACTAACAAATAGACAACACAACAAACATCCCTAGCTTCCACTTGTGCACATTCAACCACATAAGACCTCAAACAAAATGACATAATTGATTGATTTCGGCACAATCACACGTGCACCAAGCTATTATAGAGATCGACAACGATAGATATAAACATCATTTACATCAGCCATCAGCTATTATTCATCAAAACATAGTTTACATACATAGCTTTCAGAGCATTGACAGTTCACTTCCGCTCAGCCTCCCGATTTTGAAATTCGCGATTGAAAGATAAATGAAACGCTCGAGGCTGAATTTCACCAACTGAGCTTTGCGGATCTTGCACTTCCATCGCATGCAAGCGAGGTTGCGTCCGGGGTGCAGATGATTCGGCCACTGCTTTCCCTTTTTCTTCATATGACGCACCTGTCTTTTTCTCATTCCCTGGAGGGACATTCCAACAGAATTTTGCTATGTGTCCTTGCTGCCCACATTTATAACATATACGTGTATCCACACGTCCTGGCCCATACGTCGCCCCTGAAGAAACAGTCGACGGAGCTAATTCCACCGGCCTAAATCTTTTCTTCTCTTGTCGGCGAAACTCCGAGTGATCCGGTGGTGACATTTTAAACTCTGACTTTTCCCTTGTCAGTCTCTTATTCTCCTGCACTCGCTTCATATCCTTCTCCAAGGCACGAGCTGTATCGACTAACGCCTGAAAACCTTGGCTCACTGAACTCGGAAGTGCCAATATTAATTCATCCCGCAATCCTTCATAAAACCGATTTGTCTTTCGCGCTTCCTCTGCAAAGGTCGATCCCGCATATCTCCCCAATCTTGTAAACTCATGCAGGTAGGTATCAATATCTCGCTCACCCTGCACCAAACGGAGAAACTCATTTTCCATCGCAATCCTCTGCGACACCGACACATACTTGGCTAAAAATATTTGGGCGAATTCCTCCATTGAAACTTCCATTAAACCGCAACCTACCAAGTGGTGCACTTCAATTTCATCCCACCACAATCTCGCATCTCCTTCCAACAGAAAAGTGGCCAACAACACTTTCTGTTCCTCGACCGTCCTGATTGCGGTTAGGATCCTTTTTACTCTTGCCAACCAATCTTCTGCCTGCGTTGGTGAGAGCGCTCCACCAAACGTCGGTGGGTGAAAGTGCATAAAACGTGACAATGCGTCGTCACTCGCTTGCACTTCCACCACATCGGCAGCATGCTCTTGTCTTCCACCAGGTCTTGCCTGTCCAGTTAGTTGTGCTTGCAACACTGCATGCACTGTCTCCGCTACCACCCGTATGGCCTCTGCTGAGGGAGGCATAGGCGCTTCCACGGGTGCTGCACTTTCATCCGACCGCTGGGGCTCAGACGGCCCAGCTCCATCCCTCGCCACCTATCAATGTACAGAACACCATTAAATTCTTCCAAATCATAACGGTACTGGTACATTGACTACACACGCACGCACATCATGTGCATGACATACATTCCTAGTGGACATTCATGAGTTCAATTATGTTCTCTCCTCCCAAACAATCTAAACCTGGCTCTGATACCACTTTGTAACGCCCCCACCTGTCACATGACATATAACGGTGGGTCCGGCCGGGGCCCCACGCCATATAGCACAGACAAGCGAAGGAATCATGTGTGGAAATCAAATCTATGCGTGTCCTTAACTCATTCCATTCTAGCGCAGCATTTTTCTTGTTAACATGAACTCAAACCAGAATGTCCACCCATATATAAATACCACATTTATATAAAAACACCAGCAATGTATACAACTCACACACCCTGGCCTTATGGCCTTACAAGTTCCTCTTTCACATCAATGGTTTCGTACATCGGCACTCAGGCCGGCCACACATGAAATCCAACCATGATTCTTCATATAGCTCTCAAGGATAAAGCACACCAGGCTAGCCAATCCACTTATTCTTTCCAAACCGCAGCACCTGTAATTCATCATCCAAACCAACACAGAAAACAAAGTAACCGTCAGCATTGTTGACCCATTATAACGACCCTACCCCCTACCCGGGGTAGTGGTTCCTTCCCTGTATACAGTGCTTCCTTTCTCATCAAGCATCAGCAAACATCACCAAATCACATCATAGCTAGATTATTCTCTTTATTCCACTATCTAACAAACACATCACATCACAAACGCTGGAGTCCACCAACGCTCCGTGCACTCAGGGCACCTTCTTGGTGTACCGGAATCCACCGTCGTACACCGCTGTCTCTCGAGGTATTAACTTGTTGGTTGACCGACCCTAGTCCACCAGCTCGCAGGCTGGCGACATCCCGCCCAAACCACTCAGAGGTCCATCCTCACAGCATCACAAACAGAGCAGATCGACCCACACTCCGTGGTGTAGCAAGCCGGGTTTATCTAAGCTCCCCAGACATTGTCTACCCATCGATCCCCCTCCTAATCCGATCGACCCACACCATGTGGTGCAGCAACCCGGGTTTAACTCGGCTCCCCTAGCATTGCCGCCCATCGATCCCTTCCTTAACTAGATCAACCCACCCTAGTGGTGTAACAGGCCGGGTTTATCACGAGCTCCCCAGGCGTGCTACCAATTGATCATCTCATATCCAGGAGCTTCACCAAAGCCTCCTCACAATCAGCACATCCATCCATTCATCACAACAGAAATCCGTTTTGCACATCATCAAAGCCACGGAGTCTTCTCCGGTTTACCCATGAACATCACCAATCCAGACTACCGGTCCAGATGGGCTTCACACAGCATGCCTACGCCGTACTCTATATTTCCGGCTCTAAATGCAGACCCAACAAAGGAATCACTTCCGCGGTCCACCTCTTGGTGGAGGATTCCAAGCACATGTATAGAGAAAGGACTTCGATGTCCAAGAAGGAGATCGTTACCCTTGAAGATCGCTTCGGCGCCATGAAGTAGCCGGATGGAAATCACCGCCTCGGCTCTGTCTTCACGAATCCGCTCTCGGATCTTCGCTCCGTACTCCGCAGCTCCTACAACAGATGGAAGACTCCTCCCTTCTCTCTCCCTTAGGCCTTTCCCCTTTCTTTCTTGGAATGAAGATGAAGAAGAAGAAGAAGAGAAGATAAGAGCATTTATCTTCTAATTCTCGGCCTCCTAGACACCTGGACAAAGCCCAGCCCTTGGATCCAGGAAGAGGGAAACAAACGGCTCAGATCTGGCCAGAAAAGCTAAGACACGGCCTGACACGCCCTGTGACACGCCCGTGTCACAGGCCGTGTCCCCCTAAGCGGCAGACAACCGACTCAATCCAACCAGTACACGGCCGTGTGACACGCCCGTGTCACGTGCCGTGTACCCGACACGCCCTCAGACACGCCCGTGTCTGAGGCCGTGTTCCTCAACAGAAATAATCCCAAATCAACCCGAGACTTCACACGGCCTGGCACACGGCTTGGCACACGCCCGTGTTCATGGCCGTGTGCACCAGGACACACCCGTGTCCCGCAAACACGCCCTAACCCGAGATGTCGAGTTGAGTTCAACGCCCACTGACATGCCCTGTGACACGCCTGTGTCACAGGCCGTGTCCTCACTAGAAACTCGATACTCGACGATCGTCGCGTAACACTCGTCGAGCATTCGACACGGCATCCGACACGGCCGTGTCCTAGGCCGTGTGCCCCCTCTCGACGATGTCGAGCGAAAATCGTCGACACCAAAGCCGATCGTCGACACAACCTCGACACGCCCTGCGACACGCCCGTGTCGCAGGCCGTGTCAACGGACACGCCCTGGGACACGCCCGTGTCCCAGGCCGTGTCATCCATGCCTGAACCCGATTTTGCTCAAAATGATTCTCTTGACTTTGGGGTGTTACAAGATGCTAGCTCACTTGAATTACAAGAATATTGAAAAGCTCTTCAGTCAAGAGCTAGTTAGGAATGGTCCTAATGTGAAGTTCACCAAGGAGAGAATTTGCTCAGCATTCCAAAAGGGCAAGCAAACCAAAGCCTCCTTCAGGGGCATTGAGACCAAATATTCTATGAGATGTTTGTATCTCTTACATATGTACTTGTTTGGTCCTATGTCAGTTCATAGTCTTTGTAGTAAAGTCTACACTCTTGTGTTGGTTGTTGACTATTCCAGGTTTGCTTGGATGTTCTTTCTCAAGAAGAAGAATGAAACCCTTGACATCTTCATGAAGTTTATCAAGAAAATTTAGAATGAGTTTAGCAGTTCAGGGGTCAAAATCAGAAGTGAGCATGGAACTGAATTCCAGTCTGAAAGCATGACAATGTTCTATGAAGAACACGGGATTTATCAAGAATTTTCTTCTCCAATAACTCCCCAACAAAATGAGATTATAAAGAGGAAAAATATGACTCTCATAGAGGCTAGAAGAACATTGTTGAGTGAAACATCTCTCCCAGAATATTTCAAGGCTGAGGGTTGAATACTGCATGTCATGTCCTCAAAAGGCCCTCTATCAGCAAGAACCATAAGAAGACTCCCTATGAGATCTTGAAAGGCAGAAAACTAAATATGTGCTATCTCAGAATATTTGGTAGTAAATGTTGTGTGCTTCACAATGGAAAATCCTATGTGACTAAGTTTGCTGCCAATTCTTTGATGGGATTTTTGTTGGGTACAACAATCATTGTATAAGAATCTATGCATGTAGTCTTTGATGAGTCTATTATGATTAACAGTGAGTGGACAAGCTTGTCTTCTAATACTGCAAGTATAAACCAGATGATGAACCAACTAACCATCAAGGAAGTACCTCTAGTGGAGGTACTACAAGACACAAATGAGGTGGATGAAGATCAGCAAGAAGCTTCTCCTGTAGATGAAGCTGAAGTTGTATTGCCTCCAGTAATCAGGCATCTGGGGTATCATCCAAGAGACCAAATCATTGGTCATGCCAGCTAAGGAGTAGTGGCTTGGAGCAGAAGCAACAACACATCACTATACTCAAGCTTCCTGTTACAGGTTGAGCCAAAGAAGTTTGAAGAGGACAACATAGATCCATTCTGGATTGTTACTATACAAGAAGAACTGACAAATTTAAGAGATGTAAGGTCTGAAAGCTTGTTCCTAGACCCCAAGGACATAATGTCATTGCAGTCAAGTGGATTTATCGAAATAAACTTGTTGAAAATGACGTTATAATCAAGAATAAGGCAAGGATAGTAGCTAAGGGGTATAAGTAAGAGGAATGTATCGATTTTGATCAAGCCTTTGCCCATATAACAAGATTGGAGGGCATCAGATTATTCCTTGCATATGATGCACACATAAGATTCAAGCTCTATCAGATGGATGTGAAGTCAGCCTGCCTAAATGGTAACTTAAAGGAAGAAGTCTATGTTGAGCATCCTTCAGGTTTTATTATTCCTAACTCACCTGATTCTGTTTATAGCCATAGGACAGCTCTATATAGGCTAAAGCAGACCCCTAGAGCATGGTATAAGACTTTGTCTAGCTTCCTTATTGAGAACAAATTATCAAGGGGAAGATTGACAAGACCTTATTCCTAATGGAATCTAAGGGTAAGATCATACTAGTCCAAATATATGTAGATGACATTATCTATGGATCTACTGATGACAGCCTTTGCAGAAAGTTTGCCAAACATAGCAAGGAAAGTTTGAGATGAGCAGTATGGGTGAACTCAAGTTCTTCTTGAGTCTCCAAGTTAGACAGACTGATGATGGCTTGTCCATATCCAGTCTAAGTTCACGAGGGAGTTAATCAACAAGTTTGGTTTGGAGAATTCCTCCACCATGATAACTCTCATAGGGTCAAGTATGCCATAGGCAAAGATGAGGTAGGGAAACCTATTGATGATACTTTGTATAGAGGGATAAATGGCTCCCTTATATATCTAACTACAAGTATGCCAGACATCATGTATGCTACATTTGTTTGTGCTATGTATCAGGCTTGCCCTAAATAATCTCACTACTCTGCTGCAAAGAGGATTTTGAGGTATCTTAAGGGCACACCAGATCTTGGCTTATGGTATCCTAGGAATGGTGAGTTTGAACTAACTGGCTATTCAGATGTAGATTTTGCAGGCTGTAATCCCATTCTTGACACTAAAAAACTTGGTGTCTACTAATTGTGAAGAGAATAAAAACCTAACTAGCAATCCAATGAGGCAAGTATACCTGTCAAATTGTAGCTAGAGGACATAAGTGACGTATTAAGATCAGGGAACTGTTGAGTAATCTTACTCACACAAAAACTATTATCTTATCGAAGGATTGTTTTAGGCTTTAAGAGAAAGCTAATTGCAGTTAAGAAAATAAATATAGCGCTAAAAAGAGAACTACTTGCAGTTAAATAGAGATCTACTAAAAGCAATTACAATAAGGGGTTGAGATGATGAAATAGAAAAGCACTCGATCAAGAATCACCTCGGCAAAATTTGATTAAAAATGCGATAATAAGCCCTAACTTAATAAGTTAAAGGACCTTGATCATGGAGGTTCCTAAAGCATTAACATGCTTCTCTCGAAGCCGTGCGTAAATGAGTTTAGGAAGGTCCGATTGAACTCTCTTCCAAATTGGATACCAAAAGCTCGCTTTACGCGGTGAACACCACTATTGGATTTCACTCCAATCCAGGAGATTTAACGTCTACCTCTCTCGAGGGGTGCATGCAACTCTCTTTACTCTTGAGTGTTCACTTCAAACTACGAGCCTCTTGGCTAGCTAAGAGTGAAAACAAATATGGAAATTATATATCGATGATATAACTCCAAATAAGATTAATCAAGAGTAAATCAAGGTCTAAACCCTAAAAAGAAAAAGTAAAATTAAGGCATCATAACTTAATCAACTCGAACCTCGGATCATTAAGATTGAGTACAAGGAGGATTTGTTAATCATGGAGAAGTGGAGGAAGAGAGTTGGGTAGAAGAACATTAAGAGAATAAAGATAAAAGAACACTTTTTATTAATACTAAAAGAGAGTTACAACTTGGAATAAAGGATTATATGTGCAATGAAATAAAAACCTATGCTAGCATTTACATTAATCTACTAAAGCAATTACAAAAACTATTATAAAAGGAGTACACTAAACTAGGATTAAAAAGCTTAAAACGAGAAAGAGGGACAGGAGAAGCATGAAAAGCTATAAGAAACAAAAGGGTAGCACCTCCCCTCTCAACCAAAAACTCTTTGTGAACACAAGGGGGGGTCTGAATTTATAGAATATTTTTGGGTCGGTCATGCCCGGCGACACGCCCGAGGAGGGTGTGTCCGAGGGGCGTGATAGGTACAGGGTGGACCTTGGGAGCTGAATTCTAGTGGAAATGATGTTTCTTCTGTACGTTGGTCGACACGCCCAAGGACATGCCCGTGTAGGGTTGGCATGTAAGGCACATCAAGCTTCAATCAGTGGTCAGAAATCCGTCAAACATCGGAAAATGCGGTACACGCCCGATGACATGCCCGTTTAGGGTGGCCGTGTTAGTACTGTTGACGTGTAGCAACGAGAAATCTTTAAATGCGGTAGCAGGCTTTGGGAAGAGGGTGACACGCCCAGTGACACACCCATGGAGGGAATGTCAAGGGGCATGTCAGGTGTTTTTCCAGTGATTTGGGTTCAGGCAGCAAGCTTCCTCGGGATCGGGTTACACGCGCGAGGACACGCCCAGGGAGGGCGTGTAAGTGGGGTGTGTCAGGTCATTTTGGTTGAAAGCTGAGAAAACTTAGAAAAAGAAGAGAAAACATTAGTGACAACAAAAAATACAAAAGGCGGTCATTATATAAGCTTACAAGACTTGATTCGTGTATTAAAAACCTAAAAATACCATAATAGTTTAGACTACAAAATGTTCTACCAAATTCTCCCCAAGCAAAGATATAAAAACTAGCTAACACAAAAGTGACTAATTAGGAAAATTCCAATTATGCTATCACAAGTACAATGCGAAATTCTAAGTAGGGAGAAGGTAAAACGTAAACCTAAAATAATTACTTAAACATGGTTTAGCAACTTATAAACTTTACTAATGAAAATAGATCATCCAAAATTTTAATGAAATTCTTTAAATAAATCTATGCAAAGCAACAAAATGGAAAAACACATTTAGTTGTTACTAGATTCAAGGGACATATTATAACTATATCAATCAAGTAACAAAAATCTAAATTTAAATCCAAAACTATACTAGTTTACTTTTCTTCTTTACTTAGGTAATAAATAAAAATCAAAAGCATGAATCAAAAAGACATATTAGAACTGAAACGTTTGGTTGAGGCATATAATTAGGAATGAAATTCAAAGATAAACATGAAGGCTTAAAATCACACTAAACCGAAATAAAAAGTTTCAAAATTTTTCATCATAAATAAACTATTTTTCTTTCTTTTTCTTTCTTTCTTCTTTTCAAAACAGAGGCCATAAATATTTTGTCTTTTCTCTTTGAAATTGGCCAAACAAAAGTAAACACTTCTTTTGAGCATACATTCACTACTAGAAAAATGAGTATTAGCTACACATTGTTTTGCCAGGGTTCAAAAATCGTGGCTAATACACTAGTATTAGCCATGACCGTAAAATCGTGGCTAATATTTAGGTTTTAGCCACGGCTATAAAAAACATGGCTAATACCTTTATATTAGCAATGAAAAGCAAAAACATGTGGCTAATATTTAGGTCAAATTCAATATTCTCTATGCTTTAGCTCTTGCTTTTCCATTCCTATGAATTCCAAAAAACCTAACCCACGACTCTAATCCTGCCACCAGCGAAAGAAAACCCGATAGGGCTTCCTCCGCTTCCCCTCTCCTCCTCGCTCAACAATCCATCCCGCAGGAAGCTCCAATACGGCCAAGATTCCTCTACGACGGCTCCACGTGCATCTGCCCTCACACCCTCTCCTTCCAGTATTGTCTCCTTCCACCAGGTCGCAGCCATCTTCCTCCCAGGTCGCAGCCTTCTTCCTCGATTTGCTTATCGTCGGAGCCTACTCCATCGGCCTTTATATTGTCTTCTATTTGCAAGGTAAATGGTTGCTCCCTCTCTTCTTTTGCTCTCAATTTCAATAACCGGACTTCCTCTCCACGCTATCGGCCGTTCAATCACCGAGAAAATAAAATAGGGTGACGATCCTTTCCGGTAGAATCTATGTTCTTCTTGTATAGTTCTGCGATTAGTATTTTGAATCATGATTTGATTTTTGTATTCTCAACCCTTCTATTTGTTCTGCTTGGATCTTTGATAAAACTTGATTTCCTGTTGTGGATGTGCCCGAAGTTGTCGGCTCGATCGTATCAATAACGTTGTTGTGTATGTGTATGTGTGTGTGTATTTGTGTATATGTGTGTGTGTGTGTGTGTTTTATTGTGTATGCGGGTATATGCGATTTTTTTGTTTGTGTATGTGTGTGTTTTTTGATTGTGTATGCGTGTGTTTTTTGATTGTGTATGTGTGTGTGTGTCTATATATATGTTTATGTCTGGGTGTGTGTGTGTGTGTGTTTGTATGTGTGTGTTTGTGTGTTTTTGATTGTGTATGTGTGTGTTTGTTATTGATTGTGTTTATTGTGTGTGTGTGTGTGTGCGTGTTTTTGATTATTTATATGTGTATGTGTGTGTGTTTATGTTTGTTTGTGTGTGTACGTGTGTGTGTTTTTTGATTGTTTTTTTGTGTGTTTTTGATTTTGTATGTGTGTGTGTCTGTTTGTTTGGTTGTGTCTGTGTACGTGTGTGTGTGTTTTATTGTGTATGTGTGTGTGTTTTTGATTTTGTATGTGTGTATGTGTGTGTTTGTTTTAATTTGTCAAAGATTATTTAAACTCAAACTAATATATTTTCATTGTCCGACCTCTATTTGTATAACTCTATTTTTTTTAATTTATGTAGATTTCTCTGTCATTAAATATGGATAAAAGTTGGATTGATTTGCAAAATAGAGCTTCATCTGAATACATCCATGATGTTGACAAGTTTCTAGAATATGCATATCAAAATAAAACATATAGTTTTGAGACTCGAATTTATTGTCATTGCAAAAAATGTTGTAATACTTATTTGATGGAGAGAGTCATTGCTCGTGAACATTTAATTATAAATGGGTTTTTATCCAAGTACAAGATATGAACCCTTCACGGGGAATCATATTCTTCTATATCTTGCAGTGGGAATGAACAACGTTCTGATTTTAGAGATGATATGATGGAGATGATACATGAAGCAATTGGAATTCCACCTATTGGTACTAGTTTGTATGAGAATCCACCATCATTAAGCAGTCCAAGAGTAGATGGTCCTAGCGAAGAAGATGCCAAATTTATAAAACTTGTTGAAGACACAGAGTGTCCATTGTACCCTAATTGTGTCAAGTATACATCCTTGTCTTTCATAGTTAGATTACTGTAAGGTAAAGTCATGCATGGGTGGACAGATATCTCGTTCACATGACTATTGGAATGTCTTATTGATGCTTTTCCGGACATAAAAATACCCAAGTCTTATTATGAATCTCAAAAGATTACATAAAATTTGGGATTTTCTTACGAGATTTGGGATGCATGCCCCAATAATTGCATGCTTTTTAAAGGAAATGATTTTTCACTTGAAAATTGTGAGGTTTGCGGCGAGTCACGATACAAACAACTAAATGACAATGGAAATGACATGCAAAATACAATTTCAAAAATTCCAGCAAAACAAGTAAGATATTTTCCTTTGACACCGAGATTGAAAAGATTATTCATGTCATCAAAAACTGCAAGTTATATGCGATGGCATGCAGAGGAACGTACTAAATATGATACTATGAGGCACCCAGCTGACTCTCTAACTTGGAAAAAGTTTGATAAAGATTATCCTCAATTTGCAGCAGAGTGTCGCAATATTATACTTGGTTTGGCCTCTGATGGGTTTAATCCATATAGAACCATGTCCATTGCTCATAGCATGTGGCCAGTTGTTTTAAATCCTTATAATTTGCCGCCATGGATGTGCATGACACAATATTTTCTGTTTCTTACTGTACTAATTGATGGACCGAAGGGGCCTAGCAATAAAATTGATGTTTACCTTCAACCATTGATTGAAGAGTTAAAAGAATTATGGAATGATGGTGTGGCTACATATGATGCATCAAAAAATCAGATGTTCACTCTACGTGCTGCATTATTTTGGACAATTAATGACTACCCGACATATGCAAACTTATCAGGATGGAGTACAAAAGGCCAGTATGCTTGTGCAAATTGTAATTTGCAAACTAAAATACAATGGCTAAGAAATTGTAGAAAATTTTGCTATTTGGGGCATTGTCGATGGTTACCCAGTGGGCAAAGGTTTCGAAGAGATAAGGCAGCTTTTAATGGATGTCGTGAATTTGAAGCTAAACCTCTAATGTTAAAGCGAAGTACTATCACAACACAACTGAATGATGTACTTACTAAATACAAGAACGATGATCTTAAAAAGTGGAAGAGGGAAGATAATTGTAGGGCTAAGAATGTTGGTCAGAAACATGGTTGGAAGAAAAAAAGCATCTTCTTTGAATTGCCATATTGGGAGTATTTTCAAACACGTCATTTCATTGATGTAATGCACCAAGAGAAGAATATGGGTGAAAATTTGCTTTATACAATATTGGGTGTTATAGGAAAAACAAAAGATGGCTTAAAAGCAAGACGAGATTTAAAAGAAATGGGTATTCGAACAAAATTGCACCCACAACAACTTGCATCCGGTAAGGCCTTCTTATCTCCAGCCCGTTTTTCAATGAACAAAGTTCATCAAGATGTTTTTCTACAAGTGTTAAAAAATATCAAAGTACCGGATGGTTATGCATCTAATATTTCTCGATGTGTACATTTGAAAGAGAGAAATATTTGGGGTCTTAAAAGTCACGATATGCACATTCTTATGCAACAATTCCTTCCAATAGCCATAAGGAAAGTATTGCCACCAGATGTTGTGAAAGTTGTTATCAAGTTATCTAATTTCTATAGACAATTGTGCTCAAAGACTATTAAGCATGTGGACTTGAAGATTATGCAAGAACGCATAGTTCTAACACTATGTCATCTTGAAAAGATATTTCCCCCTTCTTTTTTTGATATTATAGAGCATCTAACAATACATTTAGCTGAAGAGGCCTCTATTGGTGGTCCGGTGCAATTTCGATGGATGTATCCTATTGAAAGGTAATAAACATTTTATATATTTGAGTTTATATATTTATTTATATAATATTGTTTGTATTAACTTATTATATATATTAAAATTAGGTATCTACTTACCTTGAAGAGATATGTTCGTAATCATGCTCATCCGAAAGGTTCTATTGCGAAAGGAAATCTAATGGATGAATGCATGAACTTTTGCGAACAATATCTTGTTGGCATTGAAACAAAATATAATCGACAAAATAGAAATTATGATGGAGGACATGACATTGGTCGCCCATTTAAAAAGGGGAAAAAGATAGAACTTGATGAGGTTTCTTGGATACAAATGCATCGTCATGTTCTTTTCAACACAGATGCAAACACACCTTTTCTAACGTGAGTTGTCATATTTTTTCCCATCAATTTAATTTAGTGTTTTTTTTACAATATCGAAATGTGTTCTTATATAGGAAACACATCGAAGAACTCAAAAATACAATTCCTCATATGACCGAACATCAAATTGATAAAGCTCATAATGAATCCTTTCATTTATGGTGTAAACATTATGTAAGTTCTTCAATGTAGTAATGAAAATCAACTTTTTAATGAATCATTTCATTAATTTCATCCATGGATTGACTATCTCTACATGTTAGATCTATTGATAACAATCTATCCAAAGAAGTTAAGCGTCTCAGTGAAGGTCCAGATAATTTTGCATGGAGATATGATGGATATTTTATTAATGGATTTCGTTATCGCACAAGGTACAACGATCAAAAAAGAACTACCCAAAATAGTGGTGTGATGCTCAAAGTAAGTACAACTAGTTTTGCTAGCTCCAAAGATAAGAACCCACGTGTAGGGGGTGTCACCTACTATGAAAGGTTAAGGGATATTTTTGAGATTCACTATGGTAATGATTTTAAATTCATCCTATTTAAGTGTGATTGGGTTGACCCTCAAGTTGGAAAAAAACTGGATGAATTTAGTTTCACTCTTGTGAACTTCAATCATTTGTTGTATAGACAAAATAAAATGACAGATGAGCCTTTTATATTAGCCACTCAAGCAGAGCAGGTTTGTTACATCAAAGATCCTCTAGATCCAGATTGGGAAGTCGTTATGAAGTTGACAGCTTGGGAATCATTTGATGTTGAACCTCAAGTTGAACCACTCAATCAACAACATTTGGATGAAAAAAATATGTGTACATGATGATGATACTAATTGGGTTAGGGAAGGAGTTGATGGTGATGTTGTTGATGATATTCCCTTAGATGTTGATGACGAAATAACTAATGAAGAGTAATATTGTATGTTATCATAATTTTGTGCTTGCCAAATTGCTATATTTTGTCCTTTTAAATTAATATATTTTGATTTATAATGTAGTTGTGATGTGCTTTGAATTAATATAGTTTGTTCTATGATCTTCTTGCAGGCATGGAGAAGAAAAATACTCGAGGACAAACTATGACTGAAAAGTTGCAACTCTCTCAATCCGTCGCCCCACATTCAATCTCCCAACCTAATATAAATCCTTCACCAATATCCCAACCCAACACCACTCTACATTCAGTTTCCCATGCTACTGCACATGCTACACCAATCTCCCAACCCATCAACACATCACATTCACTTGGCAATGCAGGTATTTGGAATGATAGTTTTTTTGCTTGACAAATTACTATATTTGATCATTTAAAATTACATTTGATTCACCAATATAGTTTGTTCTATGATCTTCTTGCAGGCATGGGGAAGAAAAATACTCGAGGACAAACTATGATTGAAAAGTTACAACTCTCTCAATCCGTCGCCGCACATTCAATCTCCCAACCTAATATAAATCCTTCACCAATATCCCAACCCAACACCACTCTATATTCAGTTTCCCAAGCTACTGCACATGCTACACCAATCTCCCAACCCATGAACACATCACATTCACTTGGCAATGCAGGTATTTGAAATCATAGTTTTTTTGCTTGACAAATTACTATATTTGATCATTTAAAATTACATTTGATTCACCAATATAGTTTGTTCTATGATCTTCTTGCAGGCATGGGGAAGAAAAATACTCGAGGACAAACTATGACTGAAAAGTTGCAACTCTCTCAATCCGTCGCCGCACATTCAATCTCCCAACCTAATATAAATCCTTCACCAATATCCCAACCCAACACCACTCTACATTCAGTTTCCCAAGCTACTACACATGCTACACCAATCTCCCAACCCATTAACACATCACATTCACTTGGCAATGCAGGTATTTGGAATCATAGTTTTTTTGCTTGACAAATTACTATATTTGATCATTTAAAATTACATTTGATTCACCAATATAGTTTGTTCTATGATCTTCTTGCAGGCATGGGGAAGAAAAAAACACGAGGACAAACTATGACTGAAAAGTTACAACTCTCTCAATCCGTCGCCGCATATTCAATGTCCCAATCTAATATAAATCCTTCACCAATATCCCAACCCATCACCACTCTACATTCAGTTTCCCAAGCTACTGCACATGCTACACCAATCTCCCAACCCATTGACACATCACATTTACTAGACAATGCAGGTATTTGGAATCATAACTTTAATGCAGATCTTTCAAACAATCGAGAAAGTATTAATAAAAAGAGAGGTCGAGGCCCTGCTCAAGGCATCCCAACGTGGGGGACAGGTGAGCGATTTCTTGTTGATTTTGATAGATATGGGTACCCTACCGGTAAGTGCGAGCAACCATTTGTTAGCCAACTTGGGGTTCTAGCTATAAATGGGTTTAAACTACCACTCACATATCCGCGATGGACGGATATACCCAATGACATGCTTGATGCGATATGGAGAGAGGTGCAGGTATTGTTCTTTGTTCTTTTGTTACATTAACGAACACCACTCTTAAAATAAACTCAATTTTATTTCATTGAATAATTGTAGGAGAATACAGATGTCCCTCTAAATTATCAAAGTAGATGCTTGCATTCAGTTGGATTGCGGTGGAGGGAATGGAAATATCATGTTAAGCGTGATAATTATGATATATATACAACTGATGAGGAGCGCCTTGCCATTGTCCCAGATCGAGTTATTGTCGGGCAATGGAGAACTCTTGTTCAATATTGGGGGCAAGAAGCTGTTAAAGTTGTATCAAAGCAAAACTCAATCAACCGTGAACATCTTGGAGGATACCATAAAATGGGGAGGTCCTCATTTCGCTCTGTTCGATCGGAGGTAAAACATCCAACATCTTTATATAATACATATATGCAATGAAAATTTATTTTTGGTTGTTGTTTTAGATGGATAGACAAGGTAACGATCAGGTAGATAGAATTAATGTTTTTATAAGAACACGGACAGATAAGAAGGGTAGAATTGATTTTGAAGCTCAGGAGGCCATTGTATGTTTTGATTTATTTCACCCTTAGCTAATTTCAAAATAATACATATAATATTGACAACATTTCTTATTTTTATATCTTGATATCATAGGAAGATATGAACACTCTTCTTGAAAATGTGCCTGAGGAGGAGCGCACCGTAGAATATAGAGATTCTTGCTTCTCTCGGGTAATGGGAGAGGATGGACATGGATGTTTGCGTACGTGGGGCTTAATGAGGAAAAATGATATTAATTTACAACCTAGTCAAGAAGCAGTTGAGTCAATTCGTACTCAACTTCGAGAAGAAATGCAATCACAGTTTGATATTCAAATTGCAAAAATGAAGGCACAAGTGGAGGCACAAATGGAAGAAAAGATGGCATGCCTACAACAAGAGGTGAGAGCTCATTTGGAGCTTGTTGGTTGCCCACTGACACCAACAACAACCACTTCTAGAAGTCGGGTGAATCCTTCGATACCTTCTAGCACTGGTCAAGTAAGTAGTATTGTTTATTACTCAATTATTAACATGTTTAACATATCCGTAATGTATATTTTTTTTAGGTTGGTGATGAAAATAGCGCTCAGGAAGATGCAGAATTTCAACGGATGATGCACTACCCAAATTAAAAGCTTTAGTGTTGATCTACTAATATGGAAAAAAATCATATCAACTCGATGTTTTGAGATAGATTTTGGTGAACTTATATTTATTTCCGTGATGTTTTGAGATAGATTTTGGGAACGTGTTCTTGTTGCAAACAGGGCATAAATTGATGATGCCTTTTTGTAGAATTCATATCATATTAATCTGATGATTTTATGTTACTTTCATTTCTATTCTAAACATTCTTTAAAATTTTAAACTTCTGCATATATATGTGTATATATATTATATATATAATGTATGTATTTTTGTGTGTGTGCATATATATTGTCTACATAATATATGTGTTTTATGATCTCGTTATATTATAAATCATGTAGAAACATTTTACTGGTGCTGAAGCTCATTCTTCCGCAAGTACAAGAAGCAGCGGTTGGAATGGTGCTGAAGGCTGCTGGAACAGGAAGCTGCTGCTGTAAGACTCACCACAAGCAGTAGTTCTACAAATAGTTCTGTGGATGAAGCACCCATGTCCACTGCACCCACTACAATACCGGCAAGAACTTCTGTTCTTCCCGTGAGTGGAATAAGCAAGAGTTCTAGTCCATAATGTTTTATATTTCATTAATAATTTTTTATTGTTTGCTGCAGGTTTCTCAAACTCCAATGATCCATGCTGCAGGATAGCTAAAATCAGGCTTACTCTAATGTGCACACCATTGTCTTCCTAGTTTTCAAGCTAAATTTGCTAAATACTTCATTTATAATATCTCAATGTTGATGTTTGATATATTTTAATGCTGCCTAGGTGGAATTAGAGTTCATCATCTAAGACTGATGTCGCCCGCATTTAAGGAGCTTCTTCCTGCATTGTTGAGCTAGGGTTTACCATTTGCTTTGGATTATTTGAAAATGTTCTATAAATAATATATGAGCTTAGTAATCATGAATGCAGGGATCAATTTTAGTAAGACTTTCAATGCATGAAAGCCAAATGATGCTAATCATGGAAGAAAATTTGATGATATTCCTGAGAAGTTAGTGAGAGATATCGCTACTTGGTTTTTTTATAATTTTTGTGTGTTCATCAAGACAATGCATAATTGTTAATGCAGAGTTCATGCAAGCTTCATAATTTGTTTGGTTTGGAATCACGCCGTATAAAGATTGATTGATTTTTTTGGAATTCTTCATCATTTGCAAATGTTTAGACCTTCGATTTCTATGAGTCGGGTGAATGCGGTCATCAAGAATTTGATGAAATTTCTCCCCTTAGCAGCATTTTCTGTGGTTGAAATAATGTGACACCTCGGTATTAAGGTTTCTACTCTTCTTCCTATCATTTTTTGTTCTTTAATGATCTCCCTGCTCCATCTCTCAAATTTCTGTCCCCTCAAGCAGGCATAGTCCTCAATATTTAAACTTTTGCCAGGTATATATTCAAGGTTATTTGGAGGTAATTTCTTACCATAGAAGCCATATAGAAAAAAAGATCTTAAGTTAATTATATGCCTTCAATTTTAATCCTCAAAACCACTATTTCCTCTAAAATTTTCTGACCTATTTATGCTTTGATATCATTGCAAGTGCAGGTGACAGGTCAGTTATGTTGGTCATTCTAGAGAACAAATTGGACCATGCATCATGCATAGGCATAAGGTGTTTGTGAAAATGACTGAACATTATTGCTTTTGTAATCTTAATTTTTATCTATTTATTTAAAATTTAATATCTGTCCATGACAAAGTTTTTTAGTTTAAGATATTTTATGCTCTTTATGTAGTTTTACTTGAATATATTGCACTTCATAAATCTCTCAATCATGTCTCCCTCTTTATTTTTTGATAGAGGAATCGAACAACATCATTCATTTTGTGCTATCTTTAGTGAATATTTTGTTCTAATGATTTTGTTTAAAATCATGTTTGTTTCCTTACAGACATGTCTTCTTAATCATGTAGACTGTGTGTGTTGAAATTAATGAAGCAGATAGGGTTACCAAGTCATATGCAAAACTAAATATTTAGATATTGTGACAATTGACCTCACAAGAGAGCAACGAGTGAAGATTTCGATCTCTGTCCAAATCAAACCCGTGAAACTCTTAATCTCCCTGCAACCAAGCCTTGCTAACTTGGCACAATCAATCCTCACGAGTTGTATCCCCTCTCTTTTACTTTCATGAAATTTTTATTGGATTGTCAGTGTTATCAACACCCATGTGGGTGACATTTGGCTCAACAAGCCAATGAGACTTAGTAAGATAAGTTCAACAATTTGAAGTAGTCAGCAACTCTGTAACTAATCATGGAGCTATTCAGAAGACACATCTTGCTAGAAGGATCCTTCTAGCTACTCGTCAAGCCAGTGCGATTGGAAGCAAAACCAGTGCGATTGGAAGCACTCGATGATATTCCTACTCGTATACACATCGATTCACTATCTGCAATGCTACAAATATTTATTCATTCGATGAACTTATGAAGGGCACAATTCAGAAGTCCGCAAGTCTCAATATAGCTATGAGGTAAGTAAAGAAAATCTTGACAGAGATCATTCCTACTACATCTCATTAAGATAACACGTCGGCCATGAGGAGGTTATTCACCATAGGTTGTGATTTTTTGTTCTTGTACTTGGGCTGGGGAACTACAATGCTTGTTAAGAGTTGTAGAGCAAATTTAGAGCAGTCAATCCAACAACTAATCAAATAACACGCTCTATTTTTTTTTCTTATTCTCACAGGTAAAAAATCCATGGCCGAATGTTGATGCCCACAGTGGAGTCCTGCTGAATTACTTCGGCTTAACTGAAGCAAGGTAATTTAATTATGAATGTTAAACATAGATTTGACCAAGAGATGTGCTAAGCTCATCAGCTGATGCAATGTGCAGACCCAGCAGCACTTCACCATATTTCTACACGAGGCATTAAACCACCATTACTGTTAATTAACCCTTATTTGGGATTTTGCTCAGGTATTATACAGTTCTCTTCGGTGTTTCGAGAAGCATAGGAATATGCTCGCAGGTTCTGGCCTCCATCGCCCATCAAAATTTTATTATTGTTATTATTAGAAACAATTGGTGATGATGATGATTTTATAATTTGCTGGCACAGTTGATATGGGATCGGGCGCTTGGTTTACCACTGGAAAGGCCGAAGAGTGTGACCATGGAGTGGTTGGAGAATCACTGCAAGAAGTCTGCTGCAGCTTGAATCCATTCGCCATTATTTTATTTATATACGTGTATTCGCTGTTTAATAATAATAATAATAGGAAGACAATGGTGTGCAAAGTCATAGATGTATTCGCTGTTAATAAGATGATGTCCTATTGTTACTTTTATTCTTGTTGCTAACTTAGTAGTAGTTGCGTAAGGCCAATTAGAACATAGCGTGGCGGATTTCAAACTAATCATATACAGATGTGTGCAAAGTCAGATGTGTGCAGAGACGATCTTTAAAACTGTCCATTTTACGCGCATGCCTTCCACACGTCTCTCGTGCTTGTTGGCTGCAGCGTATGCAGAGATTCAGCTTCGAAGTGGGGGTAAAAATTCCCTCTGATTAGTGTTGGTTTTTTTTAAAAAAACATAAATTAGTATTTGCCACAGCTTGTAACTGTGGCAAATACGTTTTTAAAAAATTATGAGTTTACTTTTAGCCAGGGTTTCATACCGTGGCTAATAGTTGGCTTATTAGCCACGACATTTTTTATCATGGCTAATACCATTTGCTACGGCCAATTCGTGGCTTAAAAGTTTTAGCCACACCGACTTTAGCCACGGAATTTTCCCGTGGCTAGACCGTGGCTAAAACGCTTTAGCCACGATTTTGGACTTTTTGCCAGGGAAATTTGCCCTGGCCAAAAGTCTGTTTTCTAGTAGTGATTTTTTTAAAGAAAACTCCAATCAAATAACAAAAAAACAACCCTATCATAATTATGAAAATTTTTTAATGAAACTCAAAAGGCTAGTGTATATAGATAGGTTGGAACATTTTAGCTTTGGTGAAAATGAAATGATAAGTGGAGATATCAAATGGAATAGGAAAAAGGCTCAAAAGTTGCTAACTAGGGAAAAAATTAGGTAGGCAAAAAGGTACAAACGAAAACAAAAACGACCTAAATCATTTTCATGATTCTAAATTTTTCTAAATCATAGTTTTGAAAAATTTGAAAAAGTAAGTCCTAGATAATAAAAGAAGACTAATGAAATTATCTTGAAAATAGAAATAATAGGTGCCTTGGATCATTCACATCTACTACGCTAATCAAAAGTTGACATTAAAAAATCATCCAAAAATGAAAAGGAAAATAGTGGATGAAATAGTTTTAAGAAAGTAAAGAAAATAAAGAACAAAAAACCAAAATAGAAATACGAGTTTTAGAAAAATATTTCACATTAACATGCTACCGCGAATTAGAAACACTACAAGACCATCATTTTACTTGTGAAACATAATTAGAAAGAATATTATAAATATTATAATTAGCTTAGTCATTATAAGGAATATTGAGAAAAACGAAACAAAAATATGGGGTATTATTGAAATGCCAAAATCTGCTTAAACTAAACAAATAACATATATATATATATATATATATATATATATATATATATATATATATATATATATATATATATATATATATATATCTTTTTGAAATATTCTCTTTTTCTGGATTTTAAGATATTCACTTTTTTTTGTATTTTTAAGATATATATAAATTTTTTTGATTTTGATTTTTTTAATGGAAACAAAATAAAGACAAGAGAAGGAGGAAATCCTCCCCCAAGCTTAAAATGGACATTGTCCTCAATGGAGAAAGGAGGGGAAGGAGAGAGAAATTGAAACAGAAATGAAAGTACATAATTGAAAAACAGGTACTTCCGTGGATTTATACGCCGTGAATGTTGATTTATGCTGCTACCCCATGCTGACATTTTGGATCTTCATGAAATGTCTTCTTTGGACTTCATGATGGATTCAGCAGTGTTGGAGCAGGCGATCGCAGAAGCTTCAGCTTGTCAGAGCGGTCCGGGGCAAAAAGTGTAGAAATAAAGAAAACAGAAAATTAACTTGGGTTGCCTCACAAGAGCGCCATTTGTTTAAAACGTCATTTGAGCTCGACGCAACAAAATATTATTGTCCAAAATAATATTTAATGTTTTTCACAAAAATAAAAAAAAGACTTAAGCTAGTTAAAGTTCGGATCATGCAGAATAAAATTAATATAGTTTGTACTGACATCACCACAAAAATAAAGTTAAGTCGCTACCCATTCACTTTGAGCTCACCGATATCAGGATATGAAATTAAAACAGTGTCATACGAAAAAACTTCTTTAACAGTAAACAGCACAGACCATCATGATTTTAGTTTTCCAAGAAATAAACGTAAATGTGAATTATATAAAAGAACTTGGTCGCCCGGCTTGAAGGTTTTTGGGTGCCTTAAGTGTTTGTCGTGAAAACATTTTGTCCGCTCTTTATAAAATTTGTTATTTTCGCATGTGTATGAGCGCCACTCGTCGAGCTCGTTCAGTTGAAATTTTCTAAGGTCGCCAATAGAGTGGGGATCGAAATTTAAAATCCATAAGGCCCAAAAATCACGGTGTTCTAATTCTACGGCTAAATGACACGATTTTCCATAGACCAACCGATATGGCGTACAACCGATGGAAGTTTTGTACGCTATACCGTAGGCCCATAGAGCATCGCCTAATTTGGTTGACCAGTCTTTTCTAGAGGTGGAAACAATCTTTTATAAAATTCTTTTAAGTTCTCTGTTCCCTACTTCGACTTGTCTGTTAGTTTGGGACTGGTATGCATTCAAAAGCTTATGCGTAACGCTGTATTTAATAAGAATTTTTGACAACTGCGCGTTACAAAAATTTGAACCCATATCGCTAACGATGGCTCATGGCATACCAAATTGAGAAAATATTTTTTTTTTCAAAAACGTAATTACGACTCGGGCATCGTTAGTAGGAAGAGCTTGGGCTCCATCCCATCACGAAACATAATCTACAACAACTAGAATGAATTTGTTCCCGGAGCTAAAAGGAAAAGGGCCAACAAAATCAATTCCCCAGAGGTCGAAAACTTCACACTCAAGCAAATAATTTTGCGGCATTTTATTTTTATTGGAAATATTTTCCGACCGTTGGCAACTATCACACCTACTCACAATGGTTTGCGCATCTTTAAACAGGCTAGGCCAGTAAAAACCCGCGCAAAGCACTTTGTGGGTGGTGCGAGCAGCTTGATAGTGACCACCAGTCGGTCCTTTATGAAAATGTTTTAAAATATCTAATCCTTCTTCAAAAGAGACACATCTACTTATCACTTGGTCTGCACAGACTCGAAAAAGATACGGGTCCTGCCAAAAATAGTTCTACAACTCAGAAAAGAATTTCTTCTTTTGCTAAGAAGAGAACTCTTTCAGGAGGACACGAGCCACAAAATAGTTGGCAATGTGTGCAAACCAAGGAGAGGGGGATGTGTTAATTAAAAGAAACTTCTCATCAGGGAAGAAATCATTAAAAGATTTTTCATCTAATTTTTCTATATAAGGATTGTCTAATCATGAGAGATGGTCGGTGACCAAATTCTCGGCACCTCGCTTATCACGGATTTCTAAGTCAAACTTCTAGAGGAGTAAGAGCCAGTGAATCAGGCGCGACTTGGCATCAATCTTAGCAAGAAGATACTTGAGGGTTGAGTGGTCCGTAACAATCATAATTTTGGAAAGCATGATATATGAACAGAATTTATCAAAAGCGAAAACAACAGCTAGGAGTTACTTTTCGATTATGGTGTAATTCTCTTGTGCAGATGTAAGTATTTTACTTGCATAATAAATGGGGTGTATGTTTTTAGATATTCGTTGTCCTAGTACAGCTCCCACCGCGAAACTACTCGCATCGCACATAATTTCAAAGGGAAGGTCCTACACCAGAGCTACCATAATAGGGGCATTAATTAACTTTTCTTTTATTGTTTCAAAGGCAGATAGACAAAGGTCATCAAAAATAAATGGGGCATGTTTTTCCAGAATATGAATAAGGGGTTTGGTGATTTTGGAGAAGTCTTTTATGAAGCGGCGGTAGAAGCCAGCGTGTCCTAAGAAACTTCTTATAGCTTTGACGTTCGTAGGTGGCGATAGCTTCTCAATATCTTATATCTTAGCTATGTCTACCTCAATTCATCTTGGAGAAATCTTATGACTCAAAACAAACCCTTCCCTAATAATAAAATGACATTTTTCCCAATTTAGGGCAAGGTTAGTTTCTTCGTATTTTTCTAAGACTTTTTCAAGGTTTTCTAAGCAACTATCAAAGGCATCGCCGAACATGGAGAATTCATCCATAAACACCTCCAAAATGCTTTCTACATACTTGTCAAAGATAGTGAGCATACATTGCTGGAATGTAACTGGCGCATTGCATAATCCAAATGACATTCTTCGGTAAGCAAAGGTGCTGAAGGGACAAGTAAACGTAGTTTTCTACTGGTCCTCGGGAGAGATGGGGATTTGAAAGTACCCCGAGAGACGATCGAGAAAATAATAAAAGGTATGGCCGGATTCTAAAATTTGATTGATGAACGACAAGGGGAAGCGGTCCTTGTGGGTGGCGTCATTTAACTTACGATAGTCAATACACATTCACCATCCTATCACCGCTCGTGTCGGGATTAAGTCATTATTCTCATTACTAACTACAATTATCCCTCCCTTTTTCATCACTACCTGGACAGGGGTATCCACTTACTATCAGAGATATGATAGATAATTCCTGCGTATGAGAGTTTCATAACCTATCCCTTTACGACTTCTTTCATATTTGGATTCATACGGCGCTGAGGTTGGATTGAATTACGCGAATTATCATCCATTAGGATTTTGTGGGTGCAGAAAGATGGGCTTATGCCCTTGATATCATCTATCTGTCGGGCAATAGCTCGGTGATGTTTACGTAACACTAGTAGGAGCTTATCATTTTGCACTTCAGTTAGGTAGGCTGAATCTCTTACTGGTAGCTTAGAATCCTTTTCTAAGAAGGCATACCTAAGATGTTCGGGTAGTTTTTTTAATTCTAGTGTAGGGGGTTCTTCATACGATGTTCTGGAAATTCTTTCTTTTTCAAAAACAATGTCTTCGTAGACTTTTACTTTATACGGAAAATTTGAAAGGGCGGAGTTCGCGGCCATGGCTGACTCTTGCATAAATTTATTTGGAGGAGTGGAGGAAGAACAAAAATAAGAAAATTTATTTTTTACTTTTAGAAAGGTTGTAGGAAGATTCTTCACCTAAGGAATCTAAGAAAAAACAGGAGTCGTCATTTTCTAGGGTGTTCTTCGTCAAAGGGGTGATAGAGAAATTCACTTCATCATCGCCTACTTGCGGGGAGAGCTTACCATTGCTTACATCAATGAAAGCTCGGGAAGTGGCATGGATGGGTCGACCAAGGATCAAGTGAACCTCGATGTCTTCTTCGATGTCCAATATGACGAAATTCACCGGGAAGATGAATTTGTCAACTTTAACTAAGACATCCTCCACGATTCCTAACGGGTATTTAACGGATCTATCAGCGAGCTGGATACTCATGCGTGTGGGGTTGAGGCTACCAATTCTTAACTTCTTGAATAACGAGAGGGGCATCAGGTTGATACTCAAACCTAAGTCGGTCAATGCGTGCTTGACAAAAAGATCACCAAAAACACACGGAATAGAAAAACTGTCCAGGTCACTGATCTTTTTTGGTAAACTGTTTGTCAAGACCACAGAGAACTCGGCATTTAGCGTGACATGCGATAAGTTTTCTAACTTATTTTTATTAGTCAGGAGGTCCTTAAGGTACTTAGCGTACTTCGGCATTTGAGAGATTGCTTCGTGGAAGGGTAGATTTATGTGGATTTGTTTAAATATTTCTAGGAAGCCGGAGTATTGATCGTCCTGACGTTGCTTGTTAAGTTCAAAAGGGTATGGTGGAGTTGGATTATTTTTAAAGATGGGTGGTGGAATGAGAGCTTTTCTTCAATAGGGAGAGGGGTGATAACTTCTTCTTCAGTAGAGGGTGGAATGATAAAATTTTCTCGACGGAGGGTTGATTTTTTAGAATGGGGGCGGAGCTTTGATTTTTTAAAATGGAGGCGGAGCTTGCCTTAGGCTCTTCGCTAACCATACTAGAAACTTGCTTCCTACTCCGAAGAGTTATATCTTTCGCTTGCTCTCTCGGTTTGGGCTCAGTGTTGGCAGGAAGAGACCCGACGGGTCGCTCAGAAATAATTTTTGTGAGTTGTTCTACTTGATTCTCTAAACTTTTAACGCTTCCGACTAGGGTTCTTATAGTAGCGTCATTAATATTCATATATTTTGAAAACATTTCCTCCATACTTTGAGGTTTTGGAAAATTTTGAGGAGGTGGTGGTGCAGAAAAATCATTTTGTGGTGGCGTGCGGATTGCGTTCGAGGGATTACTCAACGAAAAGTTCGGGTGGTTCCGTAGAGCAGGATTATAACTATTCGGAAAAGCGAAACCCGGAGCAGGAAAACTAGCAACAAAAAAATTACGAAAAGCATTTCTAGGCATATTATTAACATAATATAATTGTTCGGGAGCAGGAGTTGCAGATTCACATACCTGAGGGGCATAGGCAGCTGTCATCTCCGTTATCTTTTTACTTAAAATTTCCACTTGTAGGGCTAGCTGGGGGACGTTGTCCAATTCAAATATACCTGCAAGTTTGTTTGGGCGGGACCTAGGCACATTCCACTATTATGTGATCATGTCCATGTCCTTGAAAAGCTCAAGAGTTGCTTCCGGGGTTTTGTGGTTTAAAGTACGACCGGAAGCTGCGTCTATCATTTGCTTTGTGCTTTGATTTAGCCAGTTATAAAACGTCTGCACTTGTAACCATACATGCAGCGCGTGATGGGGGCATCGTCTTAAGAGTTCTTTAATCTTTCCCAGGTTTCATACAAAGTTTCAGAATCAATTTGTCCAAAGGCAGAAATAGCATTCCAAAGTTTTGCGATTTTAGCTGGCGGAAAATACTTCGCCAGAAATTTTTCAGTTAGTTGATCCCAAGTGGTGATGCTGTTTTTGGTAGAGTTTTCAGCCATTGCTTAGCCTTGGTTCTTAGGGAGAAAGGGAAGAGTCTTAGCCTAATAGCATCATTTGTAACACCATTGATTTTAAAGGTATCACAAATCTCAAGAAAGCTTGCTATATGCGCGTTCAGATCTTCATCTTGAAGGCCATCATATTGCACATACTGCTGCACCATTTGAATTATGTTAGGCTAAATTCACAATTATTATTAGCTATAGCAAGGAGAACTATGCTTGATTTTGTACCCTCTAGATTCAGTCATGCATAATAGGACATAGGCTTTTGCACGACTTCCTCTACGTGGTGTTCTTCCATTCTTAGGGTAGAAAATGACTCAGAATCCTCCACCGGTATTTGGAGAGTAGGGTCCTGAAATCGCGATCTTCTCTGAAAAGTAAGCTCAATTTCGTGGTCCAAGTCCAAAATAACCGATGGATTCCCGCGGGTCATGCACTAGAAGAAGAGAAGATGAAGAAAGAGAAATAAATAAATTAAAACAAGAGTTACTAAATTTTTTGGAAATAGATTTTTTTATGTTTTAACTCCCGAACTTCCCAAGGGCTACCAGATAAAGGGTTCTCAAGGCACTAGACAAGATAGTGGTATTTATAGCCACATTGCCCTTTTCGAGAGAGTTAGGTGGTGTAGAAAAATTGTGATGTGGGTTTCTATTAAGAGCGGTAATATATTTTTTTGAATTTTTAATTTTTTTTAAAGAAAGAGGGTGAGAAAGAGAAGTGATAAAAGTAATAGGTTGACTTGTTGACTTGCTGACATCATCAGCTATGGACTTAGCCAAAAATCAAACAAGATTAGCATAATCGTTGAGTGAGGGTCCTTCACTCAACGCCAAATCAATTAGACAGATTTACTGTCTATTGCCGTTGAGTGGGATACCTTCACTCAACGCCAAACTACTTAGAATATAAATCTATTTCTAGACGTTGAGTGAATCAGCTTCACTCAATGCCAACTTGATTTCTCAGCTTTCTGTTGCTTGGCATTGAGTGAGTGAGCATCACTCAACGCCAAACACCTTAGAAAAAATTCTGTCTTCACTAGACACTGAGAGCATTGAGTGAAACAAGCCTCGCTCAATGCTTTTTGCCTTAACAAAATCTTCCTGCTTCACTGGCATTGAGAGCCTTGAGTTTTTCTTCATCACTCAATGTTGTTTACCTTAAAGAAGCATTCTACAACTTCGGCGTTGACTGTCTCAGCCAGCGTCACTCAACTCTGAACTGAGTTTGACGAATGCTGAACAGAGTTTGACGAATAGTGACCTCAAGTCGACGAACTCTGAACTCAGTTCAAAGAATTTGGACTTAGCCAAATTTCTCAAACTCTGTGCTTAGTTTGACGAATGATTAGCTCATCTTGACGAACTCTAAATTCAGTTCGCCGAATTTGGACTTAGACAAATTTCTCAAACTCTAAGCTTAGTTCAACGAAGGATGTGCTCAGCTCGATGAACAACTTTTTGATGTATGGCATTGAGTGTGTCTTCATCACTCAATGCCAAACTACTTAGCCATTGTTCTGCCTATAGCTGTATAGCATTGAGTGAATGGCCTTCACTCAATGCCTATAGGCATAGCCACTTTTCCAGCTTTCCAACATTCTTCATTACCTCTGGCATTGAGTGATCTTGCTCCACTCAACGCCTGTGGACTTGGCCTCATTTCAATTGCACCTTGACTTCTGGCATTTAGTGAGCATACCTAACTCAATGCCGTGGACTTAGGAAAATTACTGCCATTCCAACACCTTCACTTTGTGACCACCTGTCACATCACTTAGACAATCTGTCTCGACTTGTTCCATGGAACATCCTGCACATGATGAGCTTAAACAACATCAAATACAACTATGCTCTTAGTTTTGATGGTGATGCCTCATCAAATCCACTCTAGGGAACATTGTGGGCAATGGACCCAATAACCCCCCCCCCCTTTTGAAGAAGGCAAAATACCCAGCAATACTAAGAGGCATTAACATAATAGGCAAAATAATTTCATGCACCTGTAGATTATAATCTACTACAACTGCTAGCTTATGCTATATTAATTCAATGTGCTCCATTTAATTGTATTGACTCAATAGGTTAAGTCGATGCATCCTCATACTACTTGAGCAATTGTTCAAGTAATATGCACTCCTCATACTACTTGAGCAATTGTTCAAGTAATATGCACTCTCCTTTATACCTCTTAATATTTAAATGGAGCACCGCTAGAAGCACTTACCTCAAAATATGCACTGACACAATCATGGCTCAACATGTAGTCAGTCATTGCAATCCTCATACTACTAGAATCTTTTCCAATATGTACTGACACAATCATGGCTCAACATGTAGTCAGTCATTACATTTCTCATACTACTAGAATCTTTTCCAGTAATATGAACCGACTCAACATGACCTAGTCATGTCAAGTATTGCTTCTTTATCTCCCCCCTTATATATTGCCACACATCTCCCCCTTTCTGTCTTCTTCAATAGGTATATATATTTAGGTACGGGAAAGGATCATGTGAGAGATTATCTCTTGATTCTAATCAAAGTCCTGTGTTGATAACACTAAGGAAATTATCTTAGAGATCAATCTACTAGATTAGGAGTCATACCTTTTTTGTTGATACATTGAAACAACACAACACTACATCACTTGAACTTATTGCACACATATTTCCACTTGCTGATGTTGTATCTATAGAATCAGCATCCACTTGTGGTGATATCAGTGATACACAACATCACTGTAACCCCTTGGAACTTGAATGAACCATGGATCCACTTGAGCTGGTTGGTAGCTGTCTCTCTTGTCATGATCTCCCCCTTAGTCTGTGAATTGTCTTTAGGATACTCTGGTCAATAGTGAAAATCTCTGATCTATAGCAGTAGCTGCTTGCTCCTTCTCAACAGGAGGTTGATCCTATTCCAGCAAGAGATGGACATGCTCCTCCTTAACAGGAGCATCCCTGTCATTCCCTATGCTGGACACTTGAGTCCATCTTTGTCTTCATACCACTTAATGGTCTTTATAGTCTTGATTTCACATCAAGGACTTATCTACCTGCAAGAGAAGTGAATCCTGCAACACAAGTATAACATGGAGCAACTGAAGTTATACCAAGTTTAACATACCCATTCTCAACCTAGAGGGTGTTGAGCTTGACTTAATCTAGTGGCATGATAAACATGTCAGCCACTTGTCAGTGAGGATAAACTCAGGATTGAGTTCTTCCTTATGCTCCCTAATTTGTTAACACTTAATCTCAAAAAGCATAGTCCTGCTATAAGGGACAGGATGCCTAGCATTTGAGATTTGTTGGGTACATTGGTTTAAATGTACCTGATTTGAAGAAGCCTCACCCTACTCAATGATATACATCAAAATGTATTTGATGTATTTTGAGTTACTTGTGCAGGTTAAGTATTTGCAGGACTGAAGCAAAAAGTTTCTAAGTACATGTGTCGACACCCAGAGGGAAAGTGTCGACACTTAAGAAGACTTGTGTCGACACCCAGGCAGGCAGTGTTGACACTTGGAGTCATTGTGTCGACACCAGGGATGCTGAGTCGACACCAGACAGAAAGTGTCGACACAAGGAGCTGTGTCGACACTCAGTGAAGGAAAGTGCAGTGAAGCTGTGTCGACACTTAACAGCAGTGTCGACACCTAGAAGAACTGTGTCGACACTTGGAGCTGTGTCGACACTCAGCAAAAGTTAGCAGAGACTAAGTATAAGTGTCGACACCCAGAACAATGTGTCGACACACAGCTGAAGACTCAACACTTAAAGAAAGTGTCGACACATGGAGCTGTGTCGACACTTAGCAAAGATCAGCAAGTTCAACAAATTATTCTAAGTACAAGTGTCGACACTAAGGGAATGTGTCGACACACAGCTGAAGTCTCAACAGAAGAAGAAAGTGTCGACACAAGGAGCTGTGTCGACACTCAGCAAGTATCAACACTAAAGACAAGTGTCGACACCAAGAAGCAGTGTCGACACTGACAAAATCAACACATGAAGATGTGTCAACACAAAGGTGTTGTGTCGACACTTAGAAAAATTCAATAAGTTACTGAAGTACAAGGACTTGTGTCGACACACACTATCAGTGTCGACACATAAAGAAGAAGCAGTGTCGAGATATAATATCTACAACACAAGGAGTTGTGTCGACACCTTGTAGACATGTGTCGACACTTACACAACATGTGTCGACACTTGGTCTATAAGTGTCGACACTTAAAGACAGAAAGTCTCGACACTTTCAGGCAGTTAGAGAATTTTCAAGAACTGACTGGATGACTTGACAGCTGCCGTTCCAGCCGGTCTACAACACCTGTCAGAGTTGTCAGAATTCAGTTATGGACCGGACCAGCCGGTTACCATGAAGAAGGCCTATAAATAGGCTTGTGCTGTCTACAGGAGAAGTGGTTAAAGTGGTCGAGAGGATTTTGAAAACAAGTCCAAGTGATCATTAACAAGAAGAAGATCTAGCTTTCAAGTGAAGATCTAAGAAGTTGGAGAGAGAGAGCTCCATCCAAGAAATCAGTTGTTGGAACCAGACTGAGAAGAAGGGTTCAGATTTATTCTGGATCTTAAGTAGCAGAGAACAAGGATCAACTGCAGAAGGAGTCAATCTTATTGAGTTCTACTTTCAAGAAGCTTTGAAGAAAGCTAAGTCAGATTGATTTCAGCTGAGTTCTTCCAAGAACTCATCAAGAAACTCACATCTCATCTCTCTATTCTCTGAGTTGTTGAGTTAACAATATTGTAATCATTTTTATCTTGTAGGATCCTTTGGATCTGAGTCTTGTAAGACTGTAATTATAAAGGCTGAGGGTAGGAGAGTTATATCTCTGAGTGTAGGCCTTGGTGGCTGAGTGTAGGCCTTGGTGGCTGAGTGTAGGCCTTGGTGGCTGAGTGTATGCCTTGGTGGCTAAGTGTAGGCCTTTGTGGCTGAGTGTAGGCTTTGTGGAAAAGCTGAGTTGTAGGGCCTTGTGCCTGAGGTGTAGGAGCCTGTTTTGGGTTCTGAGTTAGTGGAGAAGTTTGGCCGAATCTAGTACACTGCTAGATAGACGAAGGGGGAAAGTGGATGTACCCAAAGCTTGGGGAACCACTATAAAATCCTGTGTCTGCTGTGATTGTGGTTTGCTGAGAATGCTGTGTGATTGCTGTGCAAAAGTAGATTAGATTCTGTGTTAAAAACTGATTGCTGCCATAAAAAGTTAAAAAGAATTTAGTCACCTATTCACCTCCCCCTCTAGGTGTTTAGGTACTATATCTTTCAAGTGGTATCAAAGTGAGGTTCCTCAAAAAGGACTAACAGTCTGAGGAGATCCTATTGGCAAATTCAATCTAAGTCAAATTACAGATTCAAGAAAATCAAGAACCATGGGTTCCACTAAAAATCACAAGGAATTGGGATCCATGAAATTACCTATATGCAGAAAGGAAATCTTTGGCATATGGAAGGAAAGGGTGAGGCTGTTTATGGAAGCCTCATACCCAAGGATTTACATCACAGTAAAAGAAGGGCCATATGTGCCCATGAAGATATCAGTTTTAGATGCAAATCAGAGAACACCAAAGGATTTCTCTGAAATGACAAAGGATGAGATTGTCCTAGCCACCATGGACAAAAGGGCTCAAAACATTATAGTGAGTGCCATAGATGATGCAACTTTTCAGAATCTAATACACTGTAAGACAGCCAAAGAGATGTGGGATACTCTTATTGTGTATATGGAGGGTTCTGAAGAAGTAAGGCAAGACAGAAAATCCTTGCTAAATCAAGAGTATGAAAGTTTTAGACAAGGAAAGGGTGATAACATAACTGAGTGCTATAAGAAGTTCTATAGGATAGTGAATGAACTCATGTCTTATGGAAGAGAGTTCAGTAATTATGAACGAAATGACAAGTTTCTAAGGTCCTTAACTAAAGATTGAGACACCAAGATCTGTGCCATTAGAGAAATGGCTAAGTTGGGAGAAATTCCTCCACCTACACTGTTTGACAAATTATTGTCATATGAAATGTAGTTGACAGTGAGGAAAGAGGAGAAGAAATCAACAAGAAATGAACATAAGGAAAGAACAATAGCTTTCAAGACAGAAGCCCCCAGAAAGTACAGAGGTAAGTCACCAACTCCACCTCCAAAGGTTGCTGAATCAGAGTCAGATGAGTCTGTCAGCACAAAGTCTGAAAGCAGTGAAAGTGATGAAGACTTTGCTGCCTTCAATAGACAATTTCAGAAGTTCTTGAATAAGAAACAGTGGAGGACAAGGCCTTCTACTTCATAGGGAAAAGAAGACTTCTATCAGAACAAAAAGTCTTCAAAGAAAGACAGGAAGAGGACTAAATCTAGCAAGTCAACTGTTTCAAAAATAGTGTGCTATTGTTGAAATAGACAAGGCCATGTTATTGCAGATTGTCCAGAAAAGAGAAAGGAGTATAGTGACAGGAAGAAGACTCATTTCAAAGGCAAGAAAGAGAAGTCTTTTGTTGCCAAAAGGAGAAAACTCTGTCAGATATTTCTTCTTCAAAAACTGAGTCTGATGCTGAGGCATACATATGGCTGTTTGCTGAAGAAGAAGAAGAAGAGTTCATGCAGATTATGGATTCTATATATGAGCAAGAAGACAGTCAATGCCAAGGGCTAATGGCATTGACAGAAAGTGACAAAATCCTGGAGCAGCCAGGACCCAGTAAAGTACAAAGTTCAACTTTAAGTTCAGTTTCTTGTGCTAGTACAGAATCAGATTCATCATCATCAAATGATGAGAGTGCATCTGAGTCTGAAGAAGATATTCATCAGCTGATAGATGAATATAAAGTACTGTTGCAAGCTTATAAGAAGAGCAAGTCCCTAGCCAAAAGTCAGGCAAAGGAAATTGCTGATCTCAAAGCTGCTGCAACAGATTCTGAGAAGTTATTTGATCAAAAGCTTAATGAGATAGCCATACTAAAACACATTACAGTGATTCAGATGGGAACTATATCATTTAAAAATGATCAAATCAAAAGTCTGGAGATTAATCTTCAGAAGGAGAGAGAGCTTATTGCTAGGTTTTCTAAACCTAAGTCAGTCCTACCTTTAATTGATGAATTTGTTCATCACAAAGGCAAGGCTGGACTGGGTTTTATTAAACCTGCAAGGACTGTCCAGTCCAAGTCCAAGGGCAAAGCCCTAATACTCAACAAGCCAGCTGTGGATAAAACAGCTAAGACTGTACCTAGACAAAGGTACAATAAGTTTGAGTGTTGGTGTTATGGCAAGATAGGCCACTTTGCAATGGACTGTTGGCACAATGCTAGTGCCAAAGTGAGTAGCAAAATGCTTATTGGAAAACCAGTAGGTAGTTTTGTCAGGTTGCAAACTAACAAGTACCAAGGACCCAAGAATTCTTTGTGTTCTAAGGTTCATTAATCTGTTTTGCAGGTGAGTCCAAGTGGCCATGCCCCAACATGGTACTTGGACAGTGGATGTTCCAGACATATAACTGGAACAAGGAGTTTACTAAAGGACTACATACCAATCAAAGATGGTCCAAAAGTAACCTTTGGTGGGTCTGAAAAAGGAATCATCAAAGGGTTTGGTAACATTTCTAATAACTTGGTTACCATTACTCAAGTGGCTTATGTTAAAGGGTTGAAACACAACCTAATAAGTATAAGTCAATTAAATGATGTAGGGTATGATATCTCATTTGTTAAAAATGGTTGTCATATCAAGAGGTCAAGTGATCAAGAGATCATTTTGACAGGTTATAGGAAGAGGAATGTCTAATGCTTAGACATTATGGTTGAGAACAATAGTTCTCCAGTGTGTCTTGTAGCTGATGAGACAGTCTCTCATTGTGTCAAATGGCACAAGAGGCTAGCCCATCTTAACTACAAGACAATTGGCAAACTCTTTAGCAAAGAGTTAGTGAGGAATGGTCCTCAAGTTAAGTGTGTTAAAGATGGTATTTGCTCAGCTTGTCAAAAGGGCAAGCAAACTAGATCCATCTTTAGAAGCATAGAAAACAAAGATGCTGTGAGGTGTTTATACCTCTTGCACATGGATCTCTTTGGTCCAATGCCAGTTCACAGCTTAGGTAGGAAGGTCTATACCTTTGTAGTTGTAGATGACTACTCAAGGTTTTCCTGGGGGTTCTTCTTAAGATAGAAATCTAAAACACCTCTTGTCTTCCATAGTTTTGTCAAGCAAATTCAGAATGAACTAGACAGTACAGTGGTCAAGATTAGAAGTGACCATGGTACTGAATTTCAGTCTGATAGCATGACAAAACAATATGAAGAATTTGGGATATTTCAAGAATTTTCTTCACCTAGAACACCTCAGCAAAATGTCATTGCTGAGAGGAAGAATAGGACCTTGATTGAGGCTGGTAGGACCCTATTAAGTGATACATCACTGCCAGAATATTTCTGGGCTGAAGCAGTTAACACTGCATGCCATGTTATAAATAGGGCTACCATCACTAAAAGCCTAAACAAGACCCCCTATGAGGTTGTGAAAGGCAGGAAACCAAACCTATCCTACTTCAGTATCTTTGGTTGCAAATGCTTCATACTTAACAATGGAAAGTCTTACTTGACTAAGTTTGCTGCCAAGTCCCAAGAGAGAATTTTTGTTGGGTACAGCAATAACAGTAAGGCTTATAGAGTTTACAACTTGTCTACACAAGTTGTAGAAGAATCTGTACATGTAGTATTTGATGAGACTAAACTTATTAACAATGAGTTGTCTAGTAGTGTATGCAGCCCAACAGGTTTAACAAAGAAGATGGACAAGCTTACTATAGAAGAAGTACCTACTGCAAGACAGCAAGTAGAAGACAGTGGCTGTTGTCCAGGGGGAGAACTACATGTACCAATTGCGGAAGAAGTACAAGGAGTGCAGCAAGATGAAGGATCTGAAGAGGTTTAACCAGAAGTTAGGATGCCTCCAGCCAATAGGCATCTTAGAGATCATCCAGTAGAGCAGATTATTGGAGATCCAAGACAAGGGGTACAAACAAGGAGCAGAAATCTGAATGCAGCAATCTACTCCAGTTTTCTATCTCAAGTTGAACCAAAGAAGTTTGAAGAAGCCATTCTAGATCCACAATGGACTGAAGCAATACAAGAAGAACTGAACCAGTTCAAAAGGTGCAAGGTCTGGGAACTTGTTCCTAAACCTAAAGACCACAATATAATAGGAACTAAGTGGATCTACAGGAATAAGATGGATGAACAAGGGGTCATCATTAAGAATAAAGCAAGACTGGTTGCTAAAGGATATAGGAAGGAAGAAGGTATTGACTTTGATCAAACCTTTGCTCCAGTAGCCAGACTGGAAGCCATAAGAATGTTCCTGGCCTATGCAACCTTTCAAGGATTCAAAGTTTACCAAATGGATGTCAAGTCAGCATTTCTGAATGGTAATCTTAAAGAGGAAGTCTATGTGGAACAGCCATCAGGTTTTGTTGATTCAACTTTACCTAATCATGTCTATAGACTTAGGAAAGCTTTATATGGGTTAAAGCAAGCCCCTAGGGCTTGGTTTGAAACCCTATCTAGTTTCCTCATTGAGAACAAGTTCTCAAGGGGGAAAATAGATAAGACTCTATTCCTTAGGGAATCTAGAGGCAAAGTTATACTACTCCAAATATATGTAGATGACATTATATTTGGGTCTACTGAAAGCAGCCTTTGCAAAAAGTTTGCAAAACTTATACAAGGTCAATTTGAGATGAGTAGTATGGGAGAGCTAAAGTTTTTCTTGGGTCTCCAAGTTAAACAGACTGAGAATGGTTTATCCATATGTCAGTCTAAGTTCACCCTAGAACTCATAAGGAAGTATGGTATGGATTCATCCAGCACCATGAAGACTCCTATGGGGTCAAGTATGTCTCTTAGCAAGGATGATGCAGGGAAACCTGTAGATGAAACCTTGTATAGAGGGATAGTTGGCTCTCTATTATACTTGACTGCAAGTAGACTAGATATCATGTATGCTACATGTGTCTGTGCAAGGTATCAAGCCTGCCCTAAAGAGTCTCTTTTGACAGCAGTCAAAAGAATATTGAGATATCTAAAGGGCACTCCCTATCTAGGCCTCTGGTACCCTAGGAATGGGGATTTTGAACTAACAGGTTATTCAGATACAGACTTTGCACGATGCAAAGAAGATAGAAAAAGTACTACTAGAACCTGTCAATTCCTAGGTGAGAGACTAATTTCATGGAGTAGCAAAAAGCAAGCAAGTGTGGATATCTCCACTGCAGAGTCAGAATATGTGGCTGCAGGAAGTTGCTGTGCACAACTTCTATGGATACAGCATCAGCTTGAGGACTATGGAATTCAGGTAAGTAGAACTCCACTCTTTTGTGATTCTACTAGTGCTATTTCAATAGCCAATAATCCTGTATCCCACAGTAGAACAAAACATATTGAAATTAAATATCATTTTCTTAGGGAGCATGTAGAAAGAGAAGATATTTTACTTGAATATGTTAAAACTGATAATCAATTAGCTGATATGTATACTAAGTCCCTAGAAGAAGCTAAGTTCAATAGGTTTAAAATTGAACTAGGAATGATAAACTTAGAGTAAGTTTACAGAATTGAAATTGGCTAAGTAAAAAGGTGTCGACACATAGAGACTTCTGTGTCGACACAGAAAGTAGCTGTCGACACTTCAGGAAAAAGGTGTCGACACATCTAGGAAGTTGGTGTCGACACTTCAGAATATTAGTGTCGACACATGTCAAGTAGGTGTCGACACATCCAAAGTGGTGTCGACACTTATGTCTTACTCAGAATTCTCTAAGTAAAGTCTCGACTAAATGTCGAGTTGAGTGGTGTCGACACATAAACAAGTGTCGACACATATTATCTGTTGACTAAACTTGTGTCGACACATATGTGTCGAGACATTATAAGTCAGTGTCGACACTTATTGCCAGTGTCGACACAATTTAAGTTAGCTGCCCGCCTGTTCATCTTCAAATCTAGAAAGGTATAAATAGGGTTTTACCTTAGTCTGTCGACACGCTTTCAAAAGTTTCGAGACCAAAACTTATGTGTCGACACCTCTCTTCTCTCAAGACAAATTCTTCATACCCTAATGGCGCCAAAGCTTGAGGAGAATGTCAACGAAGGCTACGAGCTGGTGCGCGATGCTTTTGAGGATGCCGACCAAGAAATCAAGACAGTAGTAACCCTAGTCGCAGATTCAGGGTTAGAATATCTTGTTTCTGAACCTACTAAAATCTGGAAAAAGGAAGTCTTGGAATTCCTTAATGGGGCTCAGGTAGACGAAACTGGATTCAAGATCAAATCCAGGGTTCATGGTGAGAAGGTGAAGGTATCACCTAGAAGTCTGAGGAAGATTCTACAGCTACCAAGAACTAAAGAGGAAGATGAGGTTACTGCTTCAAAGACCAGGGAAGCTCTAACCTGGTGTGGACTGGATCCTAAGATGAAGCTTGGATCAGTGTTTATTAGAAAGGGCATGAACAATCAAGGGAAATACCTTTCTGAGATTGTTGGAAAGGTCATATTAAGCAAGCCAGGAGGGCATGACAGAGTGTCTTCCTATATGTTTAGTATTATGACAAGGATAATCTTCTCTCTGCAAACTGACTGGTCTATGGTAGTGTTTGAGAAAATTAAAGAAAGCCTAAAGAAGCCCAACTTAGGCAGGATTTTAAGTCTTTACCTTGCTGGTGTTATACCTGAAGTAATGGGTCAGGCTGCTGGAAGCAAAATTAACCATATGAGAAAGATGAATATGAGGATATTCTCCAGATGGGACAGGGTGTTGACTAAGGAGATGCCAACCCCTGAGAAGATAGTTCCTGAGAAGGTATCACCTCCAAAGAAGAAGAGGAAAACTTCTCCAGTGGCTCAAGTGTCCACTAGCAGCTCTGATAGTGAAGAACAAGTTGTCATCACACCTGATGAGATTGAAGAAGAGACTGCTGTGAAGTCTCCAGCTCTTCAAAAGGTTGATGAAATCCAGGGGGAGCTACCTCAAGCTAGCCCCATACACAAGGATCAAATCCAGGGGGAGCTTCCAGTTGTAGATGAACCCACTACACTGGAAAGTGAGCAAGCTACAACCACAATCCTAGAGGTAATCACTGAGCTTAATGCTTTGGTTTTTCCTTTAGAGGATACTGATTTGTCTGATATTTATCAGCCACCACAAACAGATAGTCAAGTTCCAGATGCTGTTATAGAAGACACATCTGTTGTTGTAGAAGTTGTATCTGATCCAGTGGTTGAAGAGCCCAGAATTTCTCCAGCTCAGTCTCCACAAGAGTATACCATGGAAGATCTTTTCTTAAATCTAGATCAAGAAGACTTTGGAAAAGAAACTACTGCTGCTGAAGGAGAGAATGCTCCAGTTGAGGGGGAGCACATGCAAATTCTGGAAGAGCCTGTAATGCAAGAACCTGAGACAGCACCAGATGTGCAGACTGAGATGCCCCCAAGCCCTAAGGAGAGGGTTGAAATTGCTAGCTCCTCAGCTTCTGAAGATGAGGAGGCTACTAGGGTTAAGAAGAAGAAATTTCAGGTCTTCAGGAGAAGAAGTCAGAGTTACAAGAAGGCTCTCCAAACTATAGCACCACAGCCTATAGTTCAGCCAGCACCATCAATTGATTATAGTGCATTGATGGTTGCTATGCAGATCAAGTTGGATGAGCACAGAAAGGCAATAGAGAAGTATGTGGATGAAGGGCAGAAATCATTGTAATTTGATCTGGCCCAGGACATAAAGTCAATAAGATTTGAGATGAATCTTAACAAGAAGGAGATGACAGACTGCTTCCACAAAGGGGGAATGCAGTGGTGTACTTAGCTACACACCAAGAAAAGATAAAAGCACAAGTGGATGACATGGCTGTGAAGCAAGGTTATGTTCTTGAAAATCAAATAAGAATGAATGACAACCTTACTGCATCTCACAATGCAATAGTCACAGAACTGAAGAATCTAGCTGCAGGGCAGACTCCAGCTATAGCAAAGGCAGATTTTGACAAAGTATTCCTAGAAGAAATCACTGCTCTTAAGACTGCCATTCAAGAATCTCAAAAGCTCATAACTGACAAACTCCAAAGGTTAAAACCCTTCTTTAAAGATGGAGTTAATTATTTGGATAATCAAGTGAGATTTCAGAAAGATGATGTCAGAGATCATATAGAAAGAGAAGTCATAAAGGGGGAGAGAGTGTTAGTCAAGGCCAGCTCTGATCATGCCAAATGGATATCTAATTCCATTAGAGCTACACTGGGATATCCTCCTCTTTGTGATGATGATAATGTTGCTGAATCTGGAATTCATCCTGCATATCTAGGAGGGGAGCAACCTGAAGTGGCTCAAGTCATCTACCCTCCTCCAGATTTTGACATGATTCATACAGATGTACTGTCCATGTATAGCCCACCTGGGGGCAAGGACAATGTCATTATTGAGAAAGTTGTTCAGCCTATTTCTGAAGCCATGCAAGAGGCACTGCAGAAAGAAGAAGAGACTAGATTGTCTAAGAAGAGGTTTAGGGAACAAGCTGAACAAAGACCAGACTTTGAGCAGTGGAGCCCTACCTCAAGGAACATTATATTGACTCCCTGGAAAGCTATCAAAGATAATGTGCATGACAGGAACAAATGGTTTTCTGAGGCTGAATGGAGAAAACATGAAACTAGACAGGAGGCCATAATTCAATACAGAAGGAAGGCCAAGATGGGAAAGCTACCTCCTACTGCTCTAGAGCCTAGCAAGTACTTTCCTAAGCCTTACCATTATTTTGAAAGGCAGAAGATTAAAGCAGAAGAGCTTAAGAAGAAAGACTTGAAAGGCAAGAAGCATGCTGATGCTGAAGTTGCTGATGCCCCTGTTCAAGCCAAAGTTCAAGCTGGAAAAGGAATAGTGATTAAGGAGCCAGAACAGAAATAGAATTAGAATTTTCTTGAAGTTTACTTTGTAATCTTTTTGATGTAAAACATTTTGTGAACTTTTGAAAATGAATATGACAGATAGTAGAACAATGTGTTATATGTTAAATCTATTTCATATTTGTTTTGTGATGATGTCTATGTTTATTTCATATTTGTTCTGTGATGATGTATATATATACATGTGTGATTGATACATGTTTATGTTTACCCTGCTGAATATAGTATCCTGCTTTACATCATTTTGTAATTTAAATTATGAATGGTGTATATCATTGACTAAGGGTTATGACTTCTCCAAATAGGGGGAGATTGTTGGGTACATTGGTTTAAATATACCTGATTTGAAAAAGCCTCACCCTACTCAATGATATACATCAAAATGTATTTGATGTATTTTGAGTTACTTGTGCAGGTTAAGTATTTGTAGGACTGAAGCAAAAAGTTTCTAAGTACATGTGTCGACACCTAGAGGGAAAGTGTCGACACTTAAGAAGACTTGTGTCGACACCCAGGCAAGCAGTGTCGACACTTGGAGTCATTGTGTCAACACCAGAGATGCTGAGTCGACACCAGACAGAAAGTGTCGACACAAGGAGCTGTGTCGACACTCAGTGAAGGAAAGTGCAGTGAAGCTGTGTCGACACTTAACAGCAGTGTCGACACCTAGAAGAACTGTGTCTACACCAGAAAGTGTCGACACTTGGAGCTGTGTCGACACTCAGCAAAAGTTAGCAGAGACTAAGTATAATTGTCGACACCCAGAACAATGTGTCGACACACATCTGAAGACTCAACACTTAAAGAAAGTGTCGACACATGGAGCTGTGTCGACACTTAGCAAAGATCAGCAAGTTCAACAAATTATTCTGAGTACAAGTGTCGACACTAAGGGAATGTGTCGACACACAGCTGAAGTCTCAACAGAAGAAGAAAGTGTCGACACAAGGAGCTGTGTCGACACTCAGCAAGTATCAACACTAAAGACAAGTGTCGACACCAAGAAGCAGTGTCGACAGTGACAAAATCAACACATGAAGATGTGTCGACACAAAGGTGTTGTGTCGACACTTAGAAGAATTCAATAAGTTACTGAAGTACAAGGACTTGTGTCGACACACACTATCAGTGTCGACACATAAAGAAGAAGCAGTGTCGAGATATAATATCTACAACACAAGGAGTTGTGTCGACACCTTGTAGACATGTGTCGACACTTACACAACATGTGTCGACACTTGGTCTATAAGTGTCGACACTTAAAGACAGAAAGTCTCGACACTTTCAGAAAGTTAGAGAATTTTCAAGAACTGACTGGATGACTTGACAGCTGCCGTTCCAGCTGGTCTACAGCACCTGTCAGAGTTGTCAGAATTCAGTTATGGACCAGACCAGCCGGTTACCATGAAGAAGGCCTATAAATAGGCTTGTGCTGTCTACAGAAGAAGTGGTTAAAGTGGTCGAGAGGATTTTGAAAACAAGTCCAAGTGATCATTAACAAGAAGAAGATCTAGCTTTCAAGTGAAGATCTAAGAAGTTGGAGAGAGAGAGCTCCATCCAAGAAATCAGTTGTTGGAACCAGACTGAGAAGAAGGGTTCAGATTTATTCTTAATCTTAAGTAGCAGAGATCAAGGATCAACTGCAGAAGGAGTCAATCTTATTGAGTTCTACTTTCAAGAAGCTTTGAAGAAAGCTAAGTCAGATTGATTTCAGCTGAGTTCTTCCAAGAACTCATCAAGAAACTCACATCTCATCTCTCTATTCTCTGAGTTGTTGAGTTAACAATATTGTAATCATTTTTATCTTGTAGGATCCTTTGGATCTGAGTCTTGTAAGCCTGTAATTATAAAGGCTGAGGGTAGGAGAGTTATATCTCTGAGTGTAGGCCTTGGTGGCTGAGTGTAGGCCTTGGTGGCTGAGTGTAGGCCTTGGTGGCTGAGTGTAGGCCTTTGTGTCTGAGTGTAGGCTTTGTGGAAAAGCTGAGTTGTAGGGCCTTGGGCCTGAGGTGTAGGAGCCTGTTTTGGGTTCTGAGTTAGTGGAGAAGTTTGGCCGAATCTAGTACACTGCTAGATAGGCGAAGGGGGAAAGTGGATGTACCCAAAGCTTGGGGAACCACTATAAAATCCTGTGTCTGCTGTGATTGTGGTTTGCTGAGAATGCTGTGTGATTGCTGTGCAAAAGTAGATTAGATTCTGTGTTAAAAACTGATTGCTGCCATAAAAAGTTAAAAAGAATTTGGTCACCTATTCACCCACCTCTAGGTATTTAGGTACTATATCTTTCAATATTGCACGATAGAATATCAATATAAAGAAGTTCTACTTAAATAGAGGTTATGAATCTGATGACATGGAGCAGATGCTGGATTTACAGCAACTGTGCACAACAATTCCATTGCACCTTGCACAATCTCTTCTTGCTGCGCCAGATCTTCTCCTTTTCTTAAGCAACAGGCTTGCCTCTGGCTTCAGCTTTCTGATTTGCAGCACAAGAGTGATCAGACCACTTAGTACTATCTTGATCATCACATTGATCTGCCCTCTTGATCATCACACTGGATACCACATGGTGCTTGTAGAATAGGAGTAATGTTGTCTGTATGCTGTTGTACTCCCAATGTACTTCTAATTCCATTGGCAGCCGAGATAGCCTACTCCCCCTTGATCATTACCTTCTTTGGATAATACCACTCCAGTAGTATTCATGCCACTTTACTAGAGATCGTATTTCTTGAGTTGATATCACTAGTCCAACTCTCCTATACCACTTGATGCCATTGGATCAATCCCTTCTTATTTTCTGAATAGTCAGGGAGGTGCCGGTCTGCTATGATTCTCTTCTCCCCCTACCTGATTGCTGTTTATACCACTGGTGCAGCAGACAACTTTCTCTTCTACTGCTGCTGCTGATCTTTAAAACCACTTGATACCATCCTCTCATTTTGATACCAAGTCTTTCTTTACATTGCTATTTCCATAGGAATGTGTAGACTTATATCAGCAATAGATGGAGTAAACTAGCTGTTCTTGTGAACTTGGTCATTCACAGCAGTTGCAAACATCTAGATAGTCTCTCTCTAATATTCAACATTGTCTATGGAGACATTGCTAATCTTCAGCAGTAGTGCTGATCTTTTTAGTACTGGAGGTACTCTAGGTAAGACTCAACCTTGTCCAGCAATACTGACTGAACATGCTCCATAAATATGAGCATCTAGCATGACAGTCTTCCCCTTAGAATTTGCACAAGCCTGTCCATAATGCCCACTGACATGGACATCCTTTGCTAAAGGTTCAGATAATGTTGAACTTGATCACACTTCTTTTCTGGTTTCCACTGAAGTGCCAGACAACTAATGATACCACTTGAGAAACTTTTCAAGTGAGTATAATGTGCTCCTTCCTTGCTGCTCTGAGAATAACTTATTCTTTATAGCTTTACTCAGTGATTACAACCTACTTTTCCTCACTAGTTTGCTGGTGTGCCAGCAAAACTTTGTCCAACCAGCCAGGCATCTTGTCCTTAATGGATGAATTCATCTGGTCTTCATCCATGAGTGTGCACTTATCCTTCTTCAGGATTTCACTCCACATTCTCTTCCTCTTAGGAAGTAAGAGGAGTATCCTTGATGGTTAATATCCATCACCAACTTCCCAACTGAAGATCTTAGGTCTTTCCCAAACTGGAGTCTGATCCATAAGAATATTGTTGGGTATTGTATCCACAATGCACCTGATTTGAAGAAGCCCCTGGACAAGCTAAGGTCAATAGACTATGTATTTGATAAAATCCTTCTAGTTGTGCTTGCAGTTTTTCCACGCTAAGTGCACACCAATGTCAGGGTGCAGTAGGTCAATATACACGGGTCTGCACGACGTAATCCCTCGTTGAGCAGATCAGTGTGTTGGCCTACGTGTACTCTCTCTATTGGAGTGCACTTATTTTCAAGTACAGGGCCGTTCATATGCAAGAGCAGACAAGGAGCAAGGATGGGTCAAGGAGCATCTCATAGGTGGAAAGACGAAAATTCGTCTAAGTTAGAATCGACGAGAATCACCCAGTGATTCTCGCCGAACACGTTCCAGCATCTTCTAAGCTAACACCTCTGAGTCTAAGTAAGAATCGACGAGAATCACTTAGTGATTCTCGCCGATTCGGCGAGAATCACTGGTGATTCTCGTCAAATCGACGAGAATCACTGGTTGATTCTCGCCGTCTCGACCTGGCTTAAAGCAGTGCGTGCAACCAAGGCAAATTCGACGAGAATCATCTTTGATTCTCGCCGAATCGTCGAGAATCATCTTTGATTCTCGGCGACTCGGCGAGAATCACTTTCGATTCTCACCGATTTTGACTTGGCGTTTTTCTGGAAATTCCTGAACCGGATTCTGCCGCTGTTTAATATCTGGACCGGGATTTGGGGATTACTTTTGTGGGTCCCACAAACGGTCTTCTTGGGGGTAGCTACAGTATTTATACTCGGGTATTTTGAACGGAAGACCAACACAGAAAGAAGCCGAGCAAGCGGAAACCCTAAAATCGCGATTTCTCTCCTCCGCCGCCGTCGCGCTCGAGCTAGTACGTCGCCGCCGCTGATCGTTCATCTTCCCGATCTCCGGCGACAGAAGCTTAGCAAAGCTTGTATCTCACGTGTCTATCCAGAGATCTCTTATCTCTCGATTTGTTGACCGGGAAAAACTCCTCCGTCCGAATCGATCGAGACGACCGATCCTAGAGTGACCGTTGGTAGACCTAGTTTGCTTCGCTACGAAGTTTGGATCTCCAAGTTCAGCAGCCGCTCTTCATCGTAGCCGCCGATCCCGAAGCTAGCCGCCGCTCGTGTGCCGCCGCCGGTTCCGGGGAGATCCTCTCCAAGTGAGACCAAGGTAGTAGACTCTTCATCGACTTCAAGAACACGTCGTCGAACAAAGAGGAACACCGTAGTCTCCAAAAGAAGTTTGTATCACGTTTACACTCTATATTTAATTTTGTTGTAAGGGAACTTTTGTTCCGTGTTGTAAGGGTTGGGTGCAACCCGTTTTGTGGGAGTGTTGACTCTCACGTGTGGAAGGGCTCCTTCCGTTAGTGAAGGGATTGGATTTCAATCCCGTTGGAGAAGTGACCGAGTCGTCCCTTGTTGGGGAGATAGGTCGAAGGGGGAAAGTGGATGTACCCAAGTCGGGGAACCACTATAAATTTGTTGTGTATTCTGTGTGCTGTGCTTGTTGTTTTTATTGTGCAGGTACATCCGTAAATTCCGCAAAAGAACCACACGTCACCTATTCCCCCCCCCCATAGGTGCACATAGCTGACACTAGGTGGACTTTCAAGTGGTATCAGAGGGAGGTTACTCATCAATAAGGTTAACACCTTGAGTTGAATCCTGCCCCTAGTGTCAAAAGAAGAAGACAGATATCTACTATGGACGGGCTCAAGTACTCCGGCAAGATCCCAGTGTGCAACAGACTCAACTTTCCGATCTGGAAGGAAAGAATCAGGTTTTACATGGAAGCAGTCGATCCTCGACTCTTCATGATTGTGGAGGAGGGACCTTATATCCCCACTAAGGCCTCCACCATCGATCCCACCAAGAAGGTGCCAAAGACACTTTCTGAAATGGACAAAGACGAGATGGTGTTGGTGGGACTGGACAAGAAGGCACGAAACATTCTGGTGAGTGCAGTTGATGATTCTATGATGCAAAACTTCAGCAACTGCAGGACAGCTCAGGAGATCTGGCAGTGCCTGATCATCCTAATGGAGGGCACGGATGAAGTGAGGGATGATCGGAGATCCCTCCTGAACCAAAAATATGAGGCCTTCAGGCAAGGGCCTAAGGAAGAGATCGGAGTCACATACGAGAACTTCCTGAAGATTGTCAACGCCCTCAAGGGCTACGGAAGAGTGTTCACCAATGGTGAACTCAATGACAAATTCCTTAGGTCCCTTACTAAGGAATGGGACACAAAGATCTGCGCCATCAGAGAATTTGGCAGACTAGCAGAAACTGATCCACAAATCCTGTTTGGGAAGCTGATGTCCTATGAACTTCAGCTGAACACCAGGAAGGCAGAGGAAGAAGCAGAGAAGGCTGCTGCAAAAGAAAAGACTGTGGCCCTAAAAGCCAGTTACTCCAGAAAGGGCAAGGGTGCGATGTCATACCGTGCGAGGAGTAAGGAAGAGGAGGAGGACTCTGAACCCTGCTCCTCCGGCTCTGAACTATCGGAGGAGGATTTCTCCCTCATCACCCGAGAGTTCAAGAAGTTCCTCAAGATGAGGAATCAAAGAAAGAAAGACAGCTCCTCCTCCAGGCATCAGAAGAAAAATTATTCTTCTGACAGGTATGCATCTAAACCTAACAAACATCGTTCTTCTGATATTATTTGCTTTGGATGCAATAAGCCAGGTCACGTCGTGGCCGACTGCCATCAAAGCAAAAGAGAAAAAGGAAAGGAGAGGAGCTCAAATCCTCCAGAGATAAGAAGAAGGAGCGGAGCTACATCGCAAGAAGACCAAAGACACTAAGTGAGTCTGATTCCTCAGACTCCAGTGATGATGAGGAAGCCTACTTCGGGCTGGTGGGTCGCTCGGACTCAGAAGGAGAATGCCCCCCATTTACTGGGAAGGTAAAAGCTCACACCCCTCTCTCCGACTCCGACTCTGATCCTGAGTCTCAGGATGATGAACCTGAGGATGGCCCTTCAGCCCGTGAAGCTGAACTCCTCGAGAAGTATGAGCTTCTGCTCAACACTTTCGATGAGTGCCGAAAGAGACTGAAGGCTGAGAAGAAGGAAGTAAAATTCCTGAAGGGTGAATGTGTATCCCTAAGGGAAGAGGTCACTAGCTTGATTTCTCTCCGACAGGAACACCTTGACCTGACTTCCAAGCATTCAGAGTCTTTGAAGCTCCTTGATCTAAAGCAGGAGGAAGTCGACAAGTTGGAAGAACTACTTGCGGCAGAAAGGAAGATCGTCAAGAGCTTCTCCATGCCAAAAACAGTTCTTCCAGTCGTTGATACCTTCTCTGCTCAGGCCAAAGGAGCTGGCTTGGGGCATATAGGGGTACCTGGTTCTTCATCTAGGAGAAACAAGAACCAGAGGAAAAATAAGGCCGCCAAGAAGGCCTCTGCTGATGAAAAAGGTAAGGCTCCTCTTAGTCCTGTTGCGTTCAGAAAGCCTGGCTTTCCTTGCAACCAACACGACTTTGAGTCAACTTTTGGGCATCATTTCCGGCCCTCGGTTGCAAAGCCAAAGAGCCGGTATGACGATTGGAACTTTCCCCGGAACTTCGGTGAGAGTGCCTTCAAGGCACCTTATGAGGAAATCCACATAGGAAATTATGGTCCGTTCTCTAGCGGCCATAATGGAAAGCAGGCACCAAAAGCCAATCCTGTTATACAGAAGGTGACAAAGTCATGCGACTGTTGTCACCATGAGGCCTCCACCTCCAGATCCAAGGCCCCAGCAGTACCCACCGTTCCCAGGGTAAGGCAGGAGCCTAGGAAGAGGTACAACAGATTTGACTGTTGGTGCTGTGGCAAAGTCGGTCACTTTGCCGTGGATTGTTGGTTTAATCCAAGGAACTACGAGACTCCCCGTGTTAGCAATGCGAGACCGACCACTCGTAGGGTTAACCAACCGAGGGGGAGTGTGCTAACCAGGAATCTAGGACCCAAGTTCGATTGGGTTCCTAAGGCAAATTAATTTTGTTTTGCAGGAATGTCCAAAGGCCACCAAAACGCCGATCTGGTATTTGGACAGTGGATGCTCCCGGCATATGACCGGGACAAGAAGCCTGCTGCGTGATTACACTCCAGTCAAGAATGGACCCAACGTCATCTTTGGAGGGTCAGATCGAGGAGTCACCAGAGGTTATGGTATGATTTCCAACGGCATAATCTCTATCACCGACGTGGCTTATGTTGAAGGGTTAAACCATAACCTGATCAGTGTAAGTCAGTTATGTGATAAAGGTTATGACGTTAAGTTCTGCAAGGATAAATGTCTGATAATTTCACGTACCTCTTCTGAAACGGTATTATCAGGCATTAGGAGCAGAAATATCTTTTGTTTAGATTTTCTCAGTTTAGATTCATCTACCCCCGTATGCCTTGTGGCAACAGGCAATGCATCTCTTTGTGAACAATGGCACAAGAGATTGGCACATATTAATTTCAAGACAATTAGTATGCTATTTTCTAAGGACTTGGTAAGGGATGCTCCCAGTATCAAGTGCATCAAAGATAGCCCATGTCCTGCATGCCAGATGGGCAAACAGACTCGGGCTACCTTTAAGAGCATCGCTGACAAAGACTCTTCCCGATGTCTTTACCTTTTGCATATGGACTTGTTTGGTCCAATGCAAGTTCATAGCTTGGGAGGCAAGTCATATACGCTAGTGATAGTTGATGATCATTCTCGGTTTACATGGGTGTTCTTTTTGAAACGAAAGTCAGATACGTTTGACATCTTCACTAATTTTGTCAAGCAGGTTCAGAACGAATTTAACTGCTTCGTGGTCAAAATCAGAAGTGACCATGGAACAGAATTCGAATCTGGTGCAATGACAGAATTTTGTGAAGAACAAGGTATCTTTCATGAGTTTTCCTCCCCGCGCACTCCTCAGCAAAATGGAGTTGCGGAGAGAAGAAATAGAACTCTCATTGAAGCCTGCACGACTATGTTGAAAGATGCTTCTCTCCCGGAATACTTCTGGGCAGAGGGTGTCAATACGGCATGTCATGTACAAAACTGAGCATTGATCAACAAGCATCATCGTAAGACGCCCTACGAGCTATTGAAAGGCAGGAAACCAACCATGTCCTACTTAAGGATTTTTGGTTGCCGATGCTATGTACTGAATAATGGGAAGTACCCGCGTACTAAGTTCGGTGAAAAATGCTTCGAAGGCATATTCATGGGCTATAGTGCCCACAGTCGGGCATATAGGGTCTTCAATAAGAAAACCCTAGTGGTAGAAGAATCAATAAATGTTGTATTTGATGAAGGAAGTTTGCTTAACAGCAACTCTTCCAGTAGTATTCTTGAAGATGCAGGTGCACGACTGGAACAACTAAGTCTGGATGAGACCGCTAAAGTTGACGCTCCTAAGTTCGTCAAAGTCTCCACCTCCACGTCATCTGAAAGTGTTGAAGATCAAGATAGAACAAATCTCTTAGAGGAAAGAGAAGCCCAAGAAGTAGTTGAAGCTCCTGACGCCCGACTACTAGAGCTCTGGCACGTGAGGGATCATCCTAGAGATCAGATCATCGGGGATCCTCGTGTCGGGGTCAGAACTCGAAGAGGTACAATTAACGAGGTATTGCATCTTAGCTTCCTGTCACAGGTTGAGCCAAAGAAGTTCGACGAGGCGAACAAGGATGCGGCATGGCTTCTGGCCATGCAAGAGGAACTACATCAATTCGAGCGGTGCAAGGTTTGGACTCTGGTTCCCATACCATAAAAGCAGAATGTGATTGGCACAAAGTGGATCTTCAGAAACAAGCTGGATGAACATGGTGTCATCGTAAAGAACAAGGCCAGGCTGGTGGCTCAAGGTTACAGACAGGAGGAAGGGATTGACTTCGACCAGACCTTCGCACCAGTAGCAAGGCTCGAGGCAATCAGGTTGTTCCTGGCGTATGCTTCACACAAAGGATTCACAGTCTATCAAATGGATGTGAAATCGGCATTCCTGAACGGAGACCTGAAAGAGGAAGTATACGTCGCTCAACCCCAGGTTTTGTCGATCCTACTTATCCCAATCATGTTTATTTTCTTAATAAGGCCTTATATGGGTTGAAACAAGCTCCACGAGCTTGGTATGAGACTTTATCTAGTTTTCTTCTTGAGAACAAGTTCTCCAGAGGTAAAATAGATAAAACATTGTTTCTCAGGGAAGTCAAAGGCAAGATTTTGCTGGTGCAAATCTATGTCGATGACATAATATTCGGCTCAACGGATAACAATCTTTGCAAAAAGTTTTCTAAACTTATGCAAGGAAAGTTTGAAATGAGCAGTATGGGAGAGCTCAAGTATTTCTTAGGACTTCAGGTGAAACAGTCTGAGGATGGAATCTTCATCTCTCAGACGAAGTTCACAAATGAACTCCTTAAGAAATTCGGTATGGAGAGTGCAACCTCCATGAGGACTCCAATGGGATCCACCATGTCTCTGGATAAGGATGAGAAAGGTAAACCTTTCGATGAAACCAAATACAGAAGCATCATTGGATCCCTGCTCTACCTTACTGCCAGTCGACCGGATATTATGTTCTCCACATGTGTCTGTGCCCGATATCAGGTGAACACTAAGGAATCTCACTATGTCGCCGCAAAACGAATTCTGAGATACCTTAAAGGTACTCCTAATCTTGGCTTGTGGTACCCGAGAAACAATGACGTCGAGCTAATAGGATTTTCAGATGCTGATTTTGCAGGGAGCAGGGATGACAGGAAAAGCACCTCCGGGATGTGTCAATTCCTCGGCAGGAGGCTTATCTCATGGAACAGCAAGAAATAGAATTGTGTTGCAACCTCCATAGCCGAGTCAGAGTATATCTCGGCAGGAAGCTGTTGCGCACAACTTCTATGGATCAGAAACCAGTTAGCCGACTACGACCTTCAGTTCAAGGAAGTACCCATGTACTGCGACTCCTCCAGTGCAATTGCCATTGCCAACAATCCGGTGTCACACAGCAGAACGAAGCATATTGAAGTACGCTACCACTTCATTCGGGAGCACGTGGAGAACAAGGATATCTCTCTCTGTTATGTCCCCACGGACAAGCAGATTGCTGATATATTCACAAAGCCCCTAGACGAGACCAAGTTCAATCTCTTCAAGACTGAATTGGGGATGCTCAATTATGAGGAATGAAGACTACAGAAGCTCCAGGCTCGTCCAAGACCTGAGGGGGAGCAAGGAACTCCAGCGTGAGTACAGATGCAAGAACTGAGGGGGAGCAAAGGGTAAAACGCTACAGACCCCGATTTGTAGAAGCCGAAAAGGGGGAGATTACCCTCTCGGCTAAGGCTAAGGTGGCTCCAAGCTTGCTCCCAAGAAATTGGTATTGGTAATGGATAACTCACTCACTCTCTTTTCAGTTTATGGTTTTCATTCTCATTTGCTCTATTCACCTTAGCTTGTAGGGTTTAGGCTTCTTCAAATAGGGGGAGATTGTTGGGTATTGTATCCACAATGCACCTGATTTGAAGAAGCCCCTAGACAAGCTAAGGTCAATAGACTATGTATTTGATAAAATCCTTCTAGTTGTGCTTGCAGTTTTTCCACGCTAAGTGCACACCAATGTCAGGGTGCAGTAGGTCAATATACACGGGTCTGCACGACGTAATCCCTCGTTGAGCAGATCAGTGTGTTGGCCTACGTGTACTCTCTCTATTGGAGTGCACTTATTTTCAAGTACAGGGCCGTTCATATGCAAGAGCAGACAAGGAGCAAGGATGGGTCAAGGAGCATCTCATAGGTGGAAAGACGAAAATTCGTCTATGTTAGAATCGACGAGAATCACCCAGTGATTCTCGCCGATTCGGCGAGAATCACTTGGGATTCTCGCCGATTCGTCGAGAATCAGCGGATGATTCTCGCCGAACACGTTCCAGCATCTTCTAAGCTAGCACCTCTGAGTCTAAGTAAGAATCGACGAGAATCACTTAGTGATTCTCGCCGATTCGGCGAGAATCACTGGTTGATTCTCGCCGTCTCGACCTGGCTTAAAGCAGTGCGTGCAACCAAGGCAAATTCGATGAGAATCATCTTTAATTCTCGCCGAATCGTCGAGAATCATCTTTGATTCTCGGCGACTCGGCGAGAATCACTTTCGATTCTCACCGATTTTGACTTGGCGTTTTTCTGGAAATTCCTGAACCGGATTCTGCCGCTGTTTAATATCTGGACCGGGATTTGGGGATTACTTTTGTGGGTCCCACAAACGGTCTTCTTGGGGGTAGCTACAGTATTTATACTCGGGTATTTTGAACGGAAGACCAACACAGAAAGAAGCCGAGCAAGCGGAAACCCTAAAATCGCGATTTCTCTCCTCCGCCGCCGTTGCGCTCGAGCTAGTACGTCGCCGCCGCTGATCGTTCATCTTCCCGATCTCCGGCGACAGAAGCTTAGCAAAGCTTGCGTCTCACGTGTCTATCCAGAGATCTCTTGTCTCTTGATTTGTTGACCGAGAAAAACTCCTTCGTCCGAATCGATCGAGATGACCGATCCTAGAGTGACCGTTGGTAGACCTAGTTTGCTTCGCTACGAAGTTTGGATCTCCAAGTTCAGCAGCCGCTCTTCATCGTAGCCGCCGATCCCGAAGCTAGCCGCCGCTCGTGTGCCGCCGCCGGTTCCGGGGAGATCCTCTCCAAGTGAGACCAAGGTAGTAGACTCTTCATCGACTTCAAGAACACGTCGTCGAACAAAGAGGAACACCGTAGTCTCCAAAAGAAGTTTGTATCACGTTTACACCCTATATTTAATTTTGTTGTAAGGGAACTTTTGTTCCATGTTGTAAGGGTTGGGTGCAACCCGTTTTGTGGGAGTGTTGACTCTCACGTGTGGAAGGGCTCCTTCCATTAGTGAAGGGATTGGATTTCAATCCCGTTGGAGAAGTGACCGAGTCGTCCCTTGTTGGGGAGATAGGTCGAAGGGGGAAAGTGGATGTACCCAAGTCGGGGAACCACTATAAATTTGCTGTGTATTCTGTGTGCTGTGCTTGTTGTTTTTATTGTGCAGGTACATCCGTAAATTCCGCAAAAGAACCACACGTCATCTATTCCCCCCCCCATAGGTGCACATAGCTGACACTAGGTGGACTTTCAAATACTTTCTTGTTTTAGTACAAGTTCGGGAACATATTCTATCCAAGTACCCCATTAGGGTTGGGCACTTAGACTGTCCTGCAAAACAGATTACTTTACCTTAGGACCCCAATAGGTATTGGGTCCTAGGTTCTGATTAGTCTGAGATCTGATTTGCCTGCCTGTAGTATTTCTGACAGGTAGGCTAACTCTTGTTCTAGACACAGAAGAATTGTGAAAGCAATCTAGGGCAAAATGTGCCACCTTGCCACAATGCCAACACTCATGGATATTATATCTTCTTTTCTGAGTAGGTCTTGTAGTGTGGTTAACTGCTGACCGAATAAAAGGAGGAGCAACAACTTTCTTCAGGTTGCTTTCAGTAAGGATCTGACTAAAGGTTAGTTTTCCAGCAGGCTTCCTTTGCTTGCTCTGAATGCTATTTACAGTTGTATTCTTTGCAGAGGACTTGTATTCTTTGCAGAGGACATGCTGATTATATCTTCAGAAATAGCCAAGTCAGGCTTACCGGTAGACTGACCCTTGGTCTGAGTACTTGCTGGATGGGCTTGAGTGAAAGCCACTGCCTTGTCCTTGAGAATTGGGGCTGAGGCACCAAATACAAATGGTCTAGAATGGGCCATTTGAACTTCTTCATGGGGAGACTTAAAGGCACTCATTCCCCTATCCTTTCTTATTCCATTGTAAGATACACTCGTATTCTTACAAGAAGAATTCCCATTCTTATAGTGACCATATATGCAGTACTTGTCATACCTGTTAGAAGGGAGAATTACCTTATGAAAGGTTGACTGTGGCACAACAGGAGCTTGGCCTCTCCTCTGAGATTGGATAACTTTAGAAATCCGCTCAAATTCAGATTTTCTCTTGATAGCATCTATTTTAGAGAAATTAGCCACTATCCACTTCACCCTTTCAATTTTCTCTTCAAGAACCTTGATAACAGAGTCCTTATATTTAATGGACTCAACATGGGTATCTACCATGGTCTTCAGATGACAAAATTCCCTCATCTTCAGATATAACAAAGATGAACTCTCATCTTGCTGGGAAGCAGTCAGCTATACGGAAGCAATTTCCTCTGCCTGCTTCTTATCAAGCTACTTGCTTTCCTTGAAAGTTTTCAGAAGTACATAATGATTCTCAATTAATTGATTGATATCATGTTCTGATAGAGGACTCTCATCACCAGTTGATGAGGAAGCATCAGAGTCCAAGCTAGACTCATGACCTGAGCAATAAGAAGAATTAGAAAGAGGTTGTACCTGATCTGGTCTAGGCTGATACTAGCAGGATTCTTCTTCCTAAGCAATCAGCCTATAGCATTTGCGTTCATCTTCCTCAGCTTCATCCAACTATGAGTCACTATCTAAGTGTGACGGAGGGGCCCTGATCTCTATTCTAGCATCTGCATAAACAACATCATTTACAAGATCTACCAACAACCAATGTGGTCATTGCTCTTACTACAGACTTGAAACTTCATTGAGCTCCACTCCATATGTTTCTCTTTTGAACCCACCAATGCAAACCTTTTAGCTATCATTTGAGGTCAACTCAGACTGTTAAGTCCTTTATGAGTAACCTCCCTCTGATAGCACTTGGAAGTCTTTGTTTTCAAGGATAGCTAAATCACATAGAGGGGGGTGAATAGGTTTCTTAGTAGTTAGTGACTATCTTTTGATTTCCTTGTTATTGGAGGCTTTATTAGTTGATTAGTTGAAGCTTTCAAGATATGCAACCTGCAATAAAACCAGCACAAAGAAAACACACAAAGCACATAAGATTTATAGTTGTTACCCTAACTAGGTTACATCCACTTTCCATCCCACTTATCAAACAATTTTGTTAGACTAGGGCAAACTCCTCCAAATATGCTCCAAGGAGCTTACACCTCACGTGCTCAGCCTTATACTCAGAACTCTCAGAAAGTTCCTACACTCAATATATTTTTTAGGACACCTACCTCAGAACCAACAGGTTCTTACCTCAAAGATCTACAGTGCTCCTACACTCAGAGACCCTAAGCTACCTACCTCAGCCTTACACAAAGGCCTACAGCTCAGGCTTCTCAACCCTACAGTTTCAGGCACACGGCCCTACTCTCAGAGTGCTGCAGCACTCCTACAGCTCAGTAACCAGCAGGTATCTATCTCAATGCCCTTCCAGGCACCTACAACTAAATGATTAATTAATCACCTACCTCAGGCTGTTAAGCCCTACAACTCAAATCCAACAGGATCCAACAGAATGGAAGTGGGTTATGTTGTTACTATTTACACAAGTGATGTTTCTCTGTGTCAAGCTTTTTGACTGAGATAAACTCAACCCAACTATGACTATAGGAAATTGTTTCCTGAGTATACCATTACTGAAATAAGAAATACTTAGTCCTAATTTCTTCTTCACAGTACCAGGGATATTTCTAGCTGGAGTTGTGAAGTTACTCCAACAATACTAGCTGTAACTGAGCTGAGGGTTTCTCAGCTCAACTTCTTCACAATAACAAGGATACTTATGCTGGAAGCAACTTGCAGAACCCTATTATGCCTCTTTTTCTTTCCTGGGCTGAGGTGATTCAACCCTAACTTTGACTCCTGAGGAATAGTCCCCTGAGCCTTCTTTTGTTCTATATATGCTTCTTCAAACTTTCTTCTCTTCACAGCTTCCAGATAAAGATCTTCAGGATATTACTTGTATAGCTGGAATGGTAAAGGACCTATAGTAACGGCTGGCCAATGGCTGCTTCCTCTTTCCTCAGAGTTTAACTCTAAACTTGCTGAAGTCGATGAAGAAGACAACAACTAACTTGCTCTTCGTCATGCTTACTTGAGCTTCCTGTTCATATGCACAACAACAATGGCGGTGAAGAAGAAATGCCTGATTGCTTTTCTGTAAAACTCTCTTTTCTCTGTAAGGCCATTCCCTTTTATTGATTATGACCCAACGACTCTTGAGCAGTGGGCCCCACATCATTAATGGCCAGTAGCAACCTTCCTTTAATGCCAACTATCATACAGTAGGTCTGCGGTAAGAATTGTCACGTACTGTAGCCATCCAGCCACTAATTTGAAATATGTTGACTTGTTGACTTGCTGACGTCATCAGCTATGGACTTAGCCAAAAATCAAACAATATTAGCATACACATTGAGTGAGGGTCCTTCACTCAATGCCAAATCACTTAGACAGATTTATCGTCTGATGGCGTTGAGTGAGATACCTTCACTCAATGCCAAACTACTTAGAATATAAATATGTTTCTAGGCATTGAGTGATACAGCTTCACTAAACGCTAACTTGCTTTCTCAGCTTTCTGCTACTTGGCATTGAGTGAGTGAGCATCACTCAATGCCAAACACCTTAGACAAAATTTTTTCTTCACTAAGCGTTGAGAGCGTAGAGTGAAACAAGCCTCACTCAACGCTTTTTGACTTAGAAAAATCTTCCTGCTTCTCTGGTGTTGAGAGCGTTGAGTGTGTCTTCATCACTCAACACTGTTTGCCTTAGAGAAGCATTCTGTAACTTAGGCATTGACTATCTCAGCTAGCCTCACTCAACTCTGAACTAAGTTCAACAAATGTTGAACTGAGTTCGATGAACTATGACCTCAGCTCGACGAACTCTGAACTCAGTTCGAAGAATTTGGACTTAGCCAAATTTATCAAACTTTGTGCTTAGCTCGACGAACGATTAGCTCAGCTCAAGGAACTCTGAACTCAATTCGATGAATTTGGACTTAGCCAAATTTCTCAAACTCAGCTTAGTTTGATGAAGGATGAGCTCAGCTCGACGAACAACCTACATGTTTGATAATGACACCCTTACTGATCATCCTAGATCTCATGTGATTGAGACATATCAGTTGGTGTGCAAATAAGCATCAAATCAATCAAGATCAGATGCATAAATGTTTCATATCTCAGATTGAACCTTAAATAATAAGTGATGCAGAACAAGATCCTCATTAGATCATTGCAATGCAAGAGGAACTCAATCAGTTTTAAGAGAAGTAGAGTTTGAGACTTAGTCCCAAGACCTAAAGACTATCCAGTAATTGGAACCAAATGGGTCTTCAGGAATAAATTGGATACTCAAGGAGTAATAATGAGAAATAATGCTAGACTGGTAGCTCAAGGATATTCACAGGAGGAAGGAATAGATTATGATCAAACATTTTCTCTTGTTACAAGATTAGAAGTTATCAGGATATTTTTTGCTTATGCTGCATTCAAGAAATTCAAAGTATATCAGATGGATGTAAAGAGTGCATTTCTAATTGGAGAAATGAAAGAGGAAGTCTATGTAGAAAAACCTCCAGGTTTTATCTCTCCAACTTACTCATCTCATGTATAAGCTTAATAAAGCTCTTTATGGTCTTAAACAAGCTCCCAGAGCTTGGTGTGAGACCTTTGATAATTTTTTATTAAAAATAAATTTTGTAGAGGCAAGATCGACAAAACATTATATTTTAGGTATCATAGAGCTTAAATTATACAAGTTCAAATATATGTTGATGATATAATTTTTGTTTCTACTAATTTCAAACTCTACAAAAGGTTCTCTTACCTAATGCATTAAAAGTTTGAAATGAGTAGCATGTGTAAATTATCTTATTTTCTTGGTTTACAAGTGAAGCAAACATCTGATGGCATCTTCATATCTCAATCTAAATATGCTAAAGAGCTATAAAAAGATTTGGGATGTCAGATGCCTCTTCTATGAAAACACCCATGCCAACTAATGGTGTATTTGATAATGATGAACAAGGCAAACCTGTTGTTCAGAATACATAAAAATCAATCATTGGGTCTCTATTGTATTTAACGACAAGCAGACCAAATATTATGTTTGAAACCTATATTTGTGCTATGTTTCAGGTTAACCCTAAAGAATCTCACCTTATCTTAGTAAAAAGAATTTTGAGATATATAAAGGGTTGTCCTAATCTAGGACTCTGGTATCCTATTGAGTCAGGATTTGAATTAAATGGATTCACAGATGCTGACTATGCTGGATGCAGAGTTGATAGGAAAATTACATCAGGGACTTGTTAATTTCTTGGTAATCGGCTTGTGTCATGGTTTTGCAAAAGACAAACATTTGTTTCTATTTCAACTGCTGAAGATGAATACATTGTAGTAGGGAGTTATTGTTCACAGATTTTGTGGATTCAAAAACAATTACTAGATTATGGATATTGTTGCAGGATGGAGGCCGGACGGTCTGTTGCTGTTCGGAGATCGGACGGTCTGGCGGTTTCTCCTAGCCGGTCTGTGTGTCGGGCAGTTGCTGTTTTGTATCGCAGCGCTCAGGCAGTTTGTCTCAGACGACTTGGAGACTGGGCGGTCTAGCGGTCTCCTGTGAAGGCTTGCTCTCTGTGTGCTTGTTCTCTCCTCTTGTTGTTGGTCGGGCAGTTAGCCGGTTTGTCTAACCGCAAGGCTTGTCCGGTTTATCTTTTTGTAAAGACGCATATACTTGTAAATTTTTAGTCCCACATTGCTTAATTGTAATCTCTCTCATCTCCTCCATTCTATAAAAGGGAGGCTATACCATTGTAATTGATACCTCTTTTGGATAATAAAGTTTACTTTACTCCAATTTTTCGGTCTGTTATTTTATGTTCGCACATGGTATCAGAGGACTCGGTCCTTTCCTCCTGATTGTGTACGCTCTCTCTATTCTCGCGGCTTATTCCTTCTTTTCACGACCTGTTTTCGCGGATTGATTCCTCTTATGCCCGTTGCACTGTTCGTGCAACTTGTTCCTTCCTGCGACCTGTTCTCGCGGCTTGTTTCCGCTTTCTGCGACCTGTCTTCGTGGCTTGTTTCCTTGCTTCCCTTTCGTAGCCGCTCCTCTTCTTTATTGTTGCGACCTGTCCTTTAAGTTGCCATGACCTGTCATCTTCCTTGTTGCTGTGACCTGTCCTTTAAGTTGCCACAACCTGTTTTAGTCGCTCTCCTCTTCTTAGTCGAAGAGACCTGTTTCTTGTCGCCGCGACCTTGTTAGCCGCCCTCCTTCTAGCTGCGACTTGTTTCTTCTGCTGTTTTCTTCTATGGCCCACTCCGATATCTCCACCACCAATACTCCCATCGCTGCTCTTCCTCCTACACCTCCCACTCCTTCTGGTAATCTGGGCACCGCTTCCAAGATTATTGGTCCCAACTATCCAGATTGGAGTGTCTCCTTCACCTTCCTCGTCCGCTCTCAACGCAACCATCATCATCTCACCGATGACCCTCCTCCACTTTATTCCCCTCTCATTGATGACTGGGATGCCAACGATGCTCTTGTCTGCACATGGCTGGCTAACAGCCTTTCTGATGAATGTCTTCCTGTCATCCGTCATGATGAAACCGTCAAGGCCGCTTGGCGACATCTTACCGCTCTCTACTCCAAAGGGGCCCAGACGTCTCGCATCTATACTTTATATACGGACCTCTTTGCCCGTCCCTCCATGTCTCCCGCAGCCGCTTACCAACAAGTTCAGGCTCTCGGGGCCGAAATTCTTCAAAACCGCCCCTTCTCTACTGATCTCGTTGAGCAACACAAATACTTCCAGGAGCTTCTGGTTGTGTGTTATCTTCTCCGCCTTCCAGAGTCCTATGACATGATCCGTCAACAAATCCTTGGTGAGGCGGAGTCTCCCACCCTGGATGCCACCGCTGCCCGCATTGCCGCTGCCACTTCTTTGCTCCAACATCCGCTGTTATCCTCCCCTTCTCAATCGGACAACTCCGCTCACCATACTCAGCGCAGTGGCTCTAGTGGCCGCCATCTCCACTCCATCGAACGTGGTGCTGCTCGCTTCTTGTGCTCTCATTGTGGTCACACTGACCATATGGTTGATCGTTGTTGGAAGAAGAATCCTCACCTCCGCCCGTCTGGCGACGCTTCCTCTTCCTCTACGAGGCCGTCCGCCTTTGTGGTCACATCTTCAGGTAGTGCCCACGTCGCTACTCAATGTAAATGGCTGATCGATTCTGGTGCTACCAATAATATGACCGGCAATCCGCACTGTTTTTCTCTCTTACAACAGCATGATCGGTTACCCCCGGTCCTTATTGCAGATGGCTCTCCCTCACCGGTCAATGGAATAAGGGCTGTTCAAGTTACTCCGTCTCTTTGCTTGGTAGATACCCTCTATGTGCCCAAGTTCCCATGCAACTTGTTATCTGTCACTTCTCTTTGCAAACAACTACAATGCTATGTTACATTCACGTTTACTTAGTGTTTTTTTCAGGATCCTGACACCAAGCTAACGATTGATACTGGGACTGAGAGCGGCAGCCTCTACATCCTCGACAATGTTTTTGCATTCTCCGCCTTCTCTACATCTTCTACTGATCTTCTCTAGTGGTACCTTCGCCTTGCTCATGCTCCTCCCCATCTTCTTCGTCAGCTTCTTCCACATCTCCCTCTGCAAGGCCCACTGCTCAACTGTGAAGCCTGTCAACTCGGCAAGCATCACTGCTCTTCCTTTCCACCGAAGCAAGGCCGTGGATCTTCTCGGCCATTTGAACTTGTTCACTCCGACATTTGGGGTCCGGCTCCTACCCTCACCGTTGGTCGGGGTAGTTCATATTTTGTAACATTTATCGATGATTTCTCTCGATGTACATGAGTGTATCTTTTAAAAGATCGCTCAGAGCTTTTTTTCTGTATGGACAACTTTCTATCATATGGTTACAACTCAATTTGATGCGTCTATTAAAATTTTTCGTTCTCAGAATGCTAAAGAATAGCTTAGTCATGCCTTCACTTCCTTTTGTGTGCAACATGGTATTATTCATCAAACTACCTGTGTATATACCTCGCAACAAAATGGGGTGGGGAACGCAAGAACCGTCACCTTGTTGATGTTGCCCGCACTTTGATGACACAAATGCACGTTCCTCGCTCATATTGGTGATACGCTATCCTCCTTGCCTGTTACCTAATTAATCGCATTCCATCCACAGTTCTCCACGGCCAAACTCCATTCTCTCTTCTCTATCCTGGAAAGGATGCGTTTCCTCTTCCTCTGCGTTTCTTTGGGTGCACAGCCTTTGTGCACATTCCTTCCGCAACCCATGACAAACTTGACTCCCGTGGCACCAAATGTATCTTTTTGGGTTAATCAACTACCCAAAAAGCCTACTGTTGTTTTGATCCCGTTCAGCGAAAACAATTCATCTCCACGGATGTCACCTTCTTTAAGAATGTTTCTTATTTCTCCTCCAACACCACTCCACCTCCACCTCCTTCTCTCACCGTCCCCTCCACACCGTCTACTCTCATCGAGCTTTTCCCACCATCACCTCCACCATCTCCTCCTTCCCTCAATTCCTCATCACCACCCCAATCTCCTTCTTCTCCGCGACCATCTCTCTCCTCTCCTAGGCCAGCTCTCTCCTCCATGGATGCTCCGGTTGCTGAGGAACATGCCAACCTGGATATACCCACTGCTCTTCGCAAAGGGGTGCGAGCATGTACCCAGTACCCGCTGGTTGTTGTTGTTTCATATGATTGTCTGACTCCTTCTCACAGAGCGTTTGCATTGGCTATCTCTGAGACCGCCACTCCCCGCACCTACCATGAGGCTCTCACTATTCCTCATTGGAATACTACCATGGATGAGGAAATTGCTACCCTCACTGAACGGGGGACCTAGACCCTGGTTCCCCCACCGTTGGGCATGGATGATGTTGGCTGCTGTTGGGTCTTTGTTTTAAAATTCTGTCCCGATGGCAGCGTAGATCTCTACATGGCCCGCCTGGTGGCCAAAGGTTTCACTCAGACCTATGGTGGGGATTACTTCGATACCTTCTCTCCCGTCGCTCGTTTCAGCACCATTCAGGTCCTTCTCTCTGTCGCTGTCAACAGGGATTGGCTCATTTCACAGCTGGATGTTAAGAATGCTTTCCTCTATAGTGATCTACATGAAGATGTTTACATGAAGCAACCTCCTGGGTATGTTACTCAGGGGGAGACACGAGTATGCCAGCTAAAAAGGCTATCTATGGCCACAAGCAGAGTCCTCGTGCCTGGTTTAACAAGTTTAGTGGCATTGTTGCGGCCATTGGTTTTACAAGAAGCTCAGCAGATCACTCCTTGTTTGTTCGGAAAACATCCTATAGTCTGGTTATTCTTGCGGTTTATGTTGATGACATTCTTCTTACTACCAATGACCAGGATGGGGTATTGTTGAAAAAAAAACACCTTCATCAACACCTGGTCAGAAAGGATATTGGCTCGCCGAAATACTTTCTGTGGATTGAAATTTCTAGGAATTCCAACTCCATGGTTCTTTCCCAATGGAAGTATGCTCTTGATCTTTTAGAAGAGGCAGGATTGACTGGTGCTAAACCTGCACGTTGTCCTATGGCTGCTGGAGAAGACAAAACTTGGACAGATGACTCGCCTCTTCTATCCGATCTTACGAGGTACTGGCATCTAGTGGGCAAGCTCATTTATCTCATGATAACCAGACCCGACATCTCTTATGATGTTGGCAAGGTGAGCCAGTTCATGCAAGCTCCTAGGGAGTGTCATCTACAATCTGCCCTGAGGATATTAGAGTATATTAAAGCAGCACCAGGGAAAGGACTCCTCTTTCAGAAGAATGGTCACCTAAGGGTTGAAGCGTACTCAGATTCAAGTTATGCTGATGACAAAGGGGACCGCAAATCGACTTCAGGTTTCTGCACGTTTGTTGGAGGCAATCTTGTGAGTTGGAAGAGCAAGAAACAGTCTGTGGTTTCCAGGTCTAGTGCAGAGGTGGAATATCGCAGCATGACGTCCACTACATGTGAGTTGAAATGGTTGCGGGCTCTCATGCTTGATTTAGGAGAGGTTTACAACTATCCTCTTCCTATGTTCTGTGACAAAAGGCCGCGATATACATTTCCAAAAATCCGGTCTTCCATGAGAGAATAAAACACATAAAAGTCGACTGTCATTTTATTGGGGAAGAGATATTGAAGAAACAAATTTGCACTCCGTTCGTCACTTCCGATAATGAGTTGGCAGATGTCTTCACAAAGCCGGTGTCCGCTTCCTTTTTTCCATATCTGCGACAAGCTAGACATGATTGATATCTATGCTCCATATTGAGGGGGAGTGTTGCAGGATGGAGGCCGGACAGTTTGTTGTTGTTCGGAGACCGGGCGGTCTGGCGGTTTCTCCTAGCCAGTCTGTGTGTCGGGTTGTTGCTGTTTGGTATCCCAGCAGTTAGGTGGCTTGTCTCAGACGACTTGGAGACCAGGCGATCTAGCGGTCTCCTATGACGGCTTGCTCTCTGTGTGCTTGTTCTCTCCTCCTGTTGGTGGTCGGGCGGTTAGCCGGTTTGTCTAACCGAACGGCTTGTCCAGTTTGTCTTTTTGTAAAGCCGCATATACTTATAAATTTTTAGTCCCACATTGCTTAATTGCAATTTCTCTCATCTCCTCCATTCTATAAAAGGGAGGCTATTCCATTATAATTAATATCTCTTTTGGATAATAAAGTTTACTTTACTCCAATTTTTCGGTCTGTTATTTTCTGTTCGCACAGATACAACTTAAATAATTCAATTATATACTGTGAAAATACTAATGCAATTTCAATTGCACAGAATCCAGTCCTCCATAGTAGAACTAAACATATAGAAATAAGGCACCACTTTATTCGAAATAATGTGGATAAAAATAAAATTTGCCTAGTATTTATCCCTACTGATTTACAAAGAGCAGATATTTTTACCAAAATATTGGATGAAAAGAAACATATTTTCTTTTTAAATCAGTTAGGAATGATTGACGGAGAGACATTAAATTGATTTTGAATGGAGTTTGATGAATTGTGAACCTTTTGTCGAACGGAGATCGACGAATTGTGAAACCTTTCGTGAACCATTTGTCGAACAGAGATCGACGAATTGTGAATATTTCGTCGAACGGATCTCAACAAATTATTTTTCATCCTTCCAACTTCTGAAAGCTTATATTAGATTTTCATCGAGCTCCGACCCGCACATTTTCCATTTCTTTTGCACTTGATCCTTTTGTTTTGCAGGATAATGGCGGTGTCGCAAGCGATTCTCATTGCGATGAAGTTCGACGCTATTTTCGATATCGACATGGACCCTTTTCCACATTCAGATCAAATTTTTCTGGACATCTTGCAACTTTTTCAGGCACTGCATGTGTGAAATTTTATGTCCACCCGAATAAAGATCCCGGTCACAGATATTAAGGAATGGGTTCATACTGCAAAGATTCATGATCTCACAAACATTACTGGATCAATCTCAGATCATCAGGCTTCTCTCACCCCTGCGATTTAATTCAAACTTTTTGGTTTAGTCAATGAGAAGATGATTTACAATTACCTAATACAGAATTTGATATTTTGCTACATAGAATGGGTCACTCACAAGGAAACCCTAACCTTTTGTTGAAAAAAAACTTTTCTTTGGAATATAAGTTTCTAGCCAATGTAGTTGGCAAAGTTCTTCTGGGCAAACATTCAGCCCATGACTATGTCAGCAGGCAATAGTTTCTGTTGATGAGAGCTCTGGTTGACCAGAAGAACATAAATTGGGGGACAGTATTGTTAGATTCTATTAAGAAAAAGATTAATAAGAAGGATGTGAGTTATGGAAGAGTCTTTCGTATTATTCTCCAGAAAAAATGTCCAGAGGTCTTGGTCTCACAAATTATGCATACTAATGCATCCAAGAGGATCACCTCTTCTCTATTAGGTTAATGGGAGAGGGTGATTCTAGGACATTGAGATCAATAGAACCAACACTTACCACCGCATGGTAGCACTAGCGTTGGCGGCAAGTTAGTTTCATGTATGCTTATATTGTGTTTTTCTTATGTTACTTATTATCCCGCATTCTGTCGAGTATGCATTTCTTTAAGTTTTTTATATAAACAAAAATTCAACAAAAATTTGAAAAATTTAAAATAAACATGCGTTTGATTTAGTTTTCAATTGTTTTGTTTGATTTTTAATTATTTAAAAAAAGTAAAAACAAAAAATTATAGAAGCCCAAAAATAACAATTTTTTTTGTTCTGTTTGGTTATTTTTCAAAAATTATTTTTTAACTAAAATGGCACCATCATTGTTATTAGGGCATGCATGACTAGAACCAAAAGCACAAAGATTACATACACTATTTGATTTAGGATTGTTAATGTATGTTCACTTTGTATGCTTTATTATATTGTGTCTAATCTATTGGTACTTAACTACTGAGTGTTATTTGATATGATCGTATGTGTTTGATATGCCTCTAGGTATGTGTGAGGATTTATATAGCATAATGAATTGTCACGATTCAGACATCCCTAGAAATTGCACTGTAGTAGAAATTTCAAGGCTCAGATGTTATAACTCGTGATATTGTGTCTAACAAGCTAGGAATGACTTCAAAAATCAATGTCACGATATTCATGTTTTATATATAATGTTTAGAACATTGTGCCAAAATTACAGTAATAAGGTCTTTGTATACAAGTTAAGTGTATCTATCTGTGTGAGTAGATTTTGATTGATTCGGTGACCTTGAACTACACAAAAATATCTATAAAATTGATAATGAAACAAAAAATGATGAAATGAAAAAAAAATGTATACACTATTTCTGTGCTATCAAATTACGTGTCAAAGTTACCCCTCAAGCACTACTCTTTTCTCTTGATAAACCTCCATGAGTATTGTGAGGATGAACACCTTAGTTTATGGAATCATTTCGATCTTGTGCAAAGACGGTAAATTAAGTTAGTGCCCCTTTATTCTACTTGTGGCATATTGTAGATAGAATCGTGACATGAGTTTTCACTTCATCACTCTTGTGTTAGCATATTGACTTTTTGAGATAACACATGTAATAATGTTTATTTCTACCTGATATTTTTTCTTTTGATTCTACACATATACCTATCGTTATTCTATCAAACTCTTCCATGCATAAGAATTGGACTTAAACTACACTAACTATCGTTCACATGTGTACTATTATACGATTACTATTCATGCCATTTCCAATGTTTCACTGCATTAACTATATAAATCACATGACATTGTATGTCACATCTTATGTATTTAGTTTCACATGTTGTGACCAAATATTTCTTATGTTATGCCATATTTTATCAAATGTTTTTCTTATGTTTGTTGGATCTTGTGGCCAACCTTGGGGTGGGAGGGGTGAATAAGGTTTTACGCGTTAATAAAAGTTTGAAATATTTTGTCCAGAGAAAACTAGTTCTAAAAGCTACCGTGGGGCGTTAGCTTGCTAAAGCTCAGTGGAAGGTCACAGTCCTCGTTTTCCTGGGCAAATTCTACCTTGGAGATATACGCACCCTTTAGAGTATCACAGGCTAACAACCACGATGTTATAAGCAAGTAAAGAGAACAAAAAACTGAACTTTATTCAAACTTAATCAATGAGTGTTTTTACAATTATAAAAACTTGATCTTCAAGACGCTGGAGATCAAAGGAGGTGAAAATCAAATATCTTTTTTTGTTTACCGACCCACAACTCGGACCATTTGGCTCTCTCCCTTTCCCTCTGTAACACCCCAGTTTTTCCAGAACCAGAATTTCTGGTAGCTATCGCCTGGTGAAAGTAGCTATTGCCCTGTGATAACCCTGTTTCGTCGGGTAGAGAATGACGAGATGAAAGTCCGTTCGTCGAGTGTACAGAGATTACCGGTGCTGGACTGGTGGCTGTTGTTGTACGATAATTCGATCAACGGTAGCTGCCTCTCCTATGGTTCTTCGCGGTCCAGTATGCAAACACGCAACAAATCCTCTAGTGTCCAATTGGTACTCTCTGTCTGCCCATCCGTCTGAGGGTAGAAGGCAGTACTAAATGTCAACCGGGTCCCCAAATAAGCCTGGATTGACCTCCACTCCATAGACGTAAATCGTCCATCATGAACAGACACTATCGTCCTCGGCAATCCATGGTATCGGACGAACTACTCCACAAACCTCCGCAACAAGTCACATACTGGAGCGTCCTTCATGTTCGGTAGAAATCTGGCCACCTTCATCAATCAATCGACGATTACCCACATCGAGTTGTTCCCCGCCTGTGACCGAGGAAGACCATGTATGAAATCCATGGAGATATCGTCGAACTTCCACCCCGGCACCGGAAGTGGCTGCAACAATCCGGCCGGACTCTTACACTCTGCATTCACTAACTGACAAGCCTCGCAATGGGTCACGAAGTATGTGATATTGCTCTTCATACCCGGCCAGAACATTGTCCTCTTCAGGTCAGCCGTAATCTTAGTGATGCCTGGGTGCACCGAGTACCTGCTGTAGTGAGCCTCGGTCATAATGTCCTCCCGAATCCTTCCCTCAGCCGGTATGTATATCCATCCTCTAAAGCATAACAACCCATCCCTCTCAGTATACTCCCCGACCATGCATGCCTTCATGGTCCTGAATACTGGTTCTAGCTTGTCATCCCTTCTCTGCTCAGCCCTAATGCGCTCCTGAATATCATCTGTAGTGCTTATCGAGGCCAGATACTCCTCATAAAGACTGAGTCGTATGAAGACACCAAAATTATCTGCATATCCTCCATCATCCATATCAGCTCCATAGCCATCAACTGGGGCTCTACTCCTAAAGTGGTAGCCCTCTGGCTTAGTGTGTCTGCCACCACATTCTCCTTCCCTAGGTGATAGTGTATCGTGTACTCATAATCGGATAGAAACTCCACCAATCGTCTTTGGCGGATGTTCAACTCCTTCTGTGTGTCGATATATTTTAGATTCTAGTGATCCGAAAATATTTCGCATTGCACACCATAAAGATAATGCTGCCAGATCTTCAGAGCGAACACCAACGCTCCCATCTCCAAGTCATGCACAAGATAGTTCTGCTCGTTCTTCTTCAGCTGACGGGTGGCGCATGCTATCACATGTCCATGATGCATAAGTACAGCGCCCATCCCCTAGATTGATGCATCAGTGTACACCTGGACCCATCCTTCCCAGACGGGAGAGCGAGGATAGGGGCCGACGTAAGCCAACCCATCAACTCCTGGAAGGCCACCTCACACAGTGGCGTCTAAACGAACAGAGTGTCCTTCGTCAAAGAAGTGAGTGGAAATGTTATCTAAGAGAATCCTTACAGAAACTTCCGTTAGTACCCGACCAATCCCAGAAACTTAGGACATCTGTGGTCGTCTTCAACTGAGACCAGTCTCGTACTACATGAATCTTCGCGGGATCCACCGCCAATCATGCTCCACTGATAATGTGGCCTAAAAAGGCCACCTCCATCAGCCAAAACTGGCATTTGCTGAACTTAGCATACAACTGATGCTCCCTGAGCTTCTCCAGAGTCAAGGCCAAATATTGTGCATGCTCTTCCTTTGTCCTCGAATAAATGAGGATGTTATCTATGAATACAATGACAAACCTATCGAGGTACGACTAGAACACCCGGTTCATCAAGCTCATGAAAGCTGATGGCGCATTCGTGAGTCCAAAGAGCATCATGATAAACTCGTACAGGACATATCTGCTGCTAAACGCCGTCTTCAAGATATCTTCTTCTTGAATCTCGTAGCTGATAGTATCCCGACCTCAGATCCAGTTTTGAGAACCAATGTGTTCCCTCTATCCTGTCAAATAACTCGTCGATCCTTGGCAGTGGATATGTGTTCCAGTCTATCAACCGTTTTAGTGCACGATAGTCGATGCACAACTTGAGGGTCCCATCCTTCTTTTTCACAAACAAGACTGGAGCTACCCAAGGCGATGAACTTGTCCTAACGAATCCAGCCTCCACCAGCTCCTTCAGCTGACTCCTGAACTCCACCAGCTCCTTTAGAGCCATCCAATAAGGAGCCCTAGACACCAGATTATCTCCCTGCACCAACTACATGTGAAAATCCTTCTCCCGATACGGCGGCAATCTTGGTAGCTTCTTTGGAAACACATCCGTAAAGTCCCACACCACCGATATATCGACAACCATCATCTTGACCTAGTTAAAAGTGGACAATTACATGTGATCCCCCATATGGGCACACCATCTGGCGGGTGTGTCCCCGGGTTAGCGGACTTCTACTCTTCCGATCGATGTTTCGCTTTGATACTAGTTTGTAATACCCTCTTTTTTTCCAAAACCAACAGTGTCTTATGCCCAGAACCGCCTCTTTGTAGTGACACCAACACGCCCGGGAAGGTCGTCACTACAAAACGTCGATCCTGCCAGCCATACCGATCGCACAGGAGAAAAGTATAAGTATAAGTACATGTGTAAAATGAAACTCAATGTTGGTCCACCAAAAATCACCTGAATATAAATAAATCTCCACGAAGGGAGAGTCCACGGTAATGATAAATCAAAGTACTAATAAAAAGGGCTCCTGCCCGATGCATCATGATCCTCAATACAAGTCACTAATTGCAGAAGTAAATCTATAATACTACTAATGATTGAGACTCTCTGTCCCTGCTGCCTGAACTCCCGTGCTAGACTGACCAGTCTCCAAGCGCACCGCCCTCTGGGGCTGCATCTCCTGGTTCAGCTCCATGATCCCCCAAAATGATTTGGCCAACGACCATTAGTCTAAAATACCAAGTCATATCATCCCCATCCCCTCTGAAAGATAGTGTACGTACCCAACACCCTCCCCCGTGGCTCCTAGGCACCGAGCGGGGAGAAGGAAAGGGAAGGTATTTAATGTGGAGATTAACAAAGGTAAGCAGGTGACGACGAAAATAGTCTAACATGAGCATATAACAACAACAAGTATAAGTAAGCAAATAGTAGGTAAGCAGTATTAGTATACACATGATCAAGTTGATCAATTAAAGTATAAGAAGGTCAACTAAGTAAGTAACCATGACCTATAGGAATGCCCATACAACCTTATAGACCAAAGGGTCGTTTTGCAAGGCCTATTGTATAAAGTGTCCCATACTAATTTATACAATATGTGTCGAGGGTTATATGTAATGATTATGATATGTCATGCAAGTATGATATGATAAGAACATACAAGTGTAACACACACACCCGACTCTGTACACACAGACTTTTAGTTCCCCCTTTTTGGAGCATAACCTCTCAGGATACCTCCGTAGTGGCAAACAGAAGCGGTGGGTTGGGCATCGCCCACCACTAAACTGGTATCAGCACTACCAGTCAGACATATTGTATGCCTCAACGCTGATGCACTAAGCAGAACTCCTGCGTACTCTTACCGGCTCGCGCACCAGACTTTATTTGGCTAAGTGCAAAACCACACTTGTCGAGTCAACGTATTGGTGTCGGTGCGACGACCGTCCAATACCGTAGACCCACAACCTTATACATATGCACATGCAACATTAATGTAATTCCCACTGAGCCAAAGCTCCTCGGACTATCCTTTCCTTCACCAAAATCTATCGAGCCAAAGCTCCCCGAACTAACCCGGACGACACAAATATCTACCGAGCCATCGTCTCGCCGGGCTAACCTGCCCATCACCAAACCACCAAGCCTATCGCTCATGAAACCCAACCTAACTCCCAAAACACCGGGGAGTGTGAGTGTAAGGTCAATCCTAGAGTATTTCTAATTACTCTTGTTTTCCATTTAGTCTTACAACTTACATTAACCTTGAACTGCCCAAGACATTCCCTGTGAATTGCTCTCGAGGGCACTAGGAACTACGATGGGTTGAAGCTCAAAGCTCCCTTTCGCAAGGTACTTAATATTATTGGTATCTACCCATAATAAACCTCATTTAAGGTTATACTTAATCTAACCCTAGTGCATTTGACTCTTTTCTCTCTCCACAGGAAGGACGATGTTTCGTCAATCCCGAGCACCACTCAACACTTGTCAATCCATGACTTCCACATCATGACTCCTAAAGATGAACTCATTTTCAACTCACCAAATTAGTATACAATCAACCCAACTCCATGTCCATTAGACATGTTATCACAATTTCGCAGTATTACTGTATGCAGACCACTCTAAGCTATATGATGTACATGACATGAGGTACTCCAAATTTTCATCCAAATGCACTAAGATTATTATTGGGCTTTATCCTAACACAATTAGTCTATATCTAGAAACTTGCAATTTTCCTAATTAATTTGACATTTATTAAATTTTCCCAAAAGTTAGGCCATGGGTAATTTTGAACATAAAGTACTAGATTTCCTTAAGTTATGGCCACCAAAAAAATTATGAACACTATATGATTTAAAACTATCAGTGAATACCAAATTTCACAGATTTTTATAAACAAAATAACCTCTAAATAATTAATTCAAGGTAATTCAAATAATTAGAGATAATGAAGGGAGTACCATAAATCATAATCCAAAACTTATATAAAAATTAGCATAGTCTTATAATGATCATAAAACACTACTGACTTAGTTTCATTCAATTCCAAGGTTAGTGAGCTATGTAGAAAAATACTTCAAATAATTCCATTAAAGTGCACTTTTTGAAAAAAACATTCTTATAAACTTATCCAAATGACATGTGATAATTTTCTAAACTTTATTATGCTCTAAAAGATTCTCTGCCAAGTAACACAATTTTCCAGCAAGACATAATATTTATTATCTACTTATCAAAATAAGGTGCACTAGTCCACTTTACAAATAAGGTGTTGAAAATTTTTAAGTGAAAGTGGTTGATTAAGAAGTCTGGGCTGTCTGAGTCTATGGCCTGGGCGGACTGATGTTGCGGCCTGGGTGGATTGGCCTGGATGGACTTGGTGGCTTGGTTGATCTAATGAGAGCGGCCTGAGCGGCCTATCTATGGCGGTCTGGTGGCGGTGCTCAGCTCGGCATGCGGTTCTGCAGAACTTGTTCTTGATGTAACCGGGTGGATTAACTGTGAGTTCGCAGGAAGGTGGCAGACTCAGTTGGAGTCTGCGGAGTCTATTATGGCGGACTGGTTTTGGAGATTCCGAGATCGACAATTGTCCTTACTGAGTTCTTCGGTGATGCGGTGGGTGATAACTGCATTCATGATGGCGTACTGTCCATGGAGTTGGTGGTCTGGCTTTGTGTTCGCCGAGCTCGCACCTGTTGTTTGGTGTGATGCAGGACTTGGTCACACTTTGTGACAAGTCTAGGGTGTCCGCAGTATCCGCACAGTCCGCTGTTGACCGGGCTATCTACCTCTTGGTCATGGACTTGTGTGGCGGGCTGGAGCTGTGTTTGCGAGCTGTGTGGACTGGTGTCACGTCTGCGTATGACTTACGGACATGCAGTATGTGGATGTGGCTGTGTCCGGGTGCTGTGCAATGTGGTGGACTACTGCGGTATTTGCGAGCTGAGTGGGTTAATGCCTTGTCCGCATGTAGTGTGCGGATTGTCACAGTGATTGGGATGTTGTTGTGTCCGCATGCTGTATGGGTGCAGAATGGTGCGATGTCGGCCTGGTGGCGGACTGGCTTCTTGACTTGGCTCCTGGAAAGTTCGTGTCCGGCTTAGTCCTTGCGGACTCGGCGGACTGGATTGTGCTAGCAGCAAGCTAGGGTGGTGACTCTATTCTTTACGGCGGTGTCCACACTCCTCACCTCGCGTACAAATAGACCCCCCGACATTTCTACAGTAACAGAGTGAACAGTAAGTTGCGCACAGATCAATTATTGTGAACTCGGTTTTCCAGGTCGCACAGTTTGAGATTTAATAGGTTGTTATTTGCAGGTTGTGCGGCTAGCACTGTGAAGTCACGCGTCTGGTTCTGATCAAGGTAACGAAGCAGTGAAGCTTGCGGTTTACAATTTGTGGTCGCAGCAGGTCATATTTTGAGGCCAACTAGTTTTTCTCTCCAGCAATTGAAGTCTAAGTTCAATAACCAGGTCGCCGGTCTCAGCAGGCTTGGCAGTCTGTTCATTCAGTTCGACTGCAACTTGTAGAGCGGGCGCCAGCAGAATTATGGGTTGTCCGCTATTTGTGCGGACTCCATAGTTTTAGTGATAGCAGCATCGGCTTGGCTGTCTCGGCGGTCTCGGTCGACTCAGCAGTCTCTGAGGCAGTCCGCCTGGCTTGAAGATTTCTCTTGTTTATTTTCTTCTCATTTGTACTTGGTGAAATCATGTCTCGCCATGTTTACCTCGCCTTGTAAAGATTGATAGTTGATAAATAAATATCACTGTCGCTTTCTGTTGTTACTGATTAGATTGCTTAGTTTATGGTTGGAGTGTTACTACGACTAGTTCTCATTTTCCGCTTAATCAAGTGATTAGCTTGATAGTTTTGGAAGTGTCTGCTAGATACCATAAATAGCAGTTGATCAGCTTGAGAAATTTCAACATGGTATTAGAGGGAACAGTGGCTATAATAGTGAGCTGTGATCAACCTCAGATTGTGCTCGGTGCTTGTGGAAGCTTTTGTGATCAGTGGTGTTTTGCAATGGAAGGAGCTTACGGAAGAGGTCTTGGCATTGAACTTCTTACAACGACTAACTTCAAGAAGTGGAAGTTGTGTATGAGGAGCTATGTCTTGGGCAAGGAGTTCTGGGAGTTCGTCGGTGGTGACGACAAGCAAGATGTAACTGCTGCTACTGGTACTGCTGAGGAGGTGAGAGTTTGGAGAATAACTAATGCAAAGGCAGAGTTTGCTCTCAAATGGGCTGTCTCACATGAGCTCTTTGATCACATCTTAGGATGTGAGTCTGCTGCGGAGATTTGGACAACAATTAATGGTTTGTTTAACAGGAAGAATGTGGCAAGGCTGTAGTTCCTGGAGAATGAGTTGGCTAAGGCAACTCAAGGTGATATTTTTATCTCTAAGTTCTTCTTTAAGATGAAGAATTTGTGCGCTGAAATATCAGCATTTGATCCTGATGAGCCCATCTCTGAATCAAAGCTGAAGAGGACACATAGTTCGTGGGTTGCGGAAGGAATATGTGGCTTTTGTGACTTCTGTGCAAGGGTGGTCAACTCAACCTTCTCTGCTGGAGCTAGAAAACTTGGTAGTGTCATAGGAGAGCTTGGCCAAGCAGATGGCCGGTGTGACTATCTCTGAAGGAGGGAGTAAAGCTCTCATCACTGAGAAGAAGAAGAAGAGATGGGAGAAGAAGAAGTCTGCTGCTGAAGAAGGGCCTTCAACCACTTATCAGCAAGAGAGGAGATCTGCTCCTAAGAACTGGAAGAAAGTGTTGAAGTGCTATAGATGCAATCAGGCAGGACACTTCAAGCTCGACTGCAAGGTCAAGTTGCAACCTAAGCATGTTGCAGTCAAGGAGGGATCTTGTTCTAGTTCTGAGGAAGCCGGGTGGGGAGGAGCTTTTCTGACAAGCAGGTATGTTCGTGCTCTTGCCACCGTTGACTACCAAGATGATTGGATAATAAACTCGGGGTGTGTCCATCACCTCACTGGAGACTAGTCGAAGTTCTCATCTCTGCAACCATTCTCAAGTAATGAAGCAATTATTACAGCTAATGATTCTGTTCATTCTGTAGAGAAGGAGGGTGTTGTCTCTTTGGATAGTGCTCAGGGTCCGCTTACTCTAAGGAGTGTGTACCATGTTCCTGGCATGAAGAAGAACCTCTTCTCGGTGACTAATGCAGTCGACATCGGCTTTCTTGTTCTATTTGGCCGAACAGAAGTTAGGTTTCTCCGCAATGTATCAGTGGTTAAGGTTGATGTTGCTCATGTAGGGAGAAGGGTAAGAGATTTGTTTGTTTTATCAACAAACTCTTATGTTGATCGGATGAGGGCCAATGATAACGCGGCTATCTGGCATGAAAGACTAGGGCATATAGGGATGATGAAAGCTATGTTGATAAGGAGCCTGATGAGAGGCTTGCCGAAGTTGTCCTCCTATAGAGATGGCCACGTTTGCGCGGGATGTCAGTACGGTAAGGCTCATCGCCTTTCGTTTGATAAGTCTCAAATGAGGAGCAAGGCACCATTGGAATGCAACCATGGTGATTTGATGGGGACAATAGTAGCTGCGAGTATTGGATGTAGCAGATACATGCTGGTTTTGATTGATGACTACTCAAGATACACATGGGTGTATTTCATGAAGGTGAAGTCGGCAACTTTCCAATTATTTGCGGTGTTCAAGGAGCTAGTTGAGGGCCGGCTTGGCTTGCGGATCAAGAAGTTCAGATCAGACAACGGTGGCGAGTTTGTCCCATCTGAGTTCTCTAACTTCTATAGGAAGCACGAGATCTAGAGGGATATTACTTATGCTCATACTCCACAACAAAATGCAGTTGCAGAGAGGAAGATCCGTCACTTGACGGAAACTTGCAAATTATTACTTCATGCAAAGGGCATTCCCAGGTCCTTCTGGGTGGAAGGAATTGCCTGTGCAACATACGTCATCAATCAGATGCCTCTAAGTCTGATAAACATGAAGTGTCCTATGGAAATGATGTTTAAGGAGAAGCCGAGTGTGGAGCACCTTTAGGTGTTCGGATCAACTTGCTATGTTCAAATCCCAGATGCTCAGAGGACCAAGCTTGATGCAAAGGCAAGAAAGCTTGTCTTTGTGGGCTATAATAAGCGGAAGAAGGCGTTGAAGTGCATGGATCCTGCGACAAAGAAGTTCTTTGTTTCAACAGACGTTGTCTTTGATGAGCTGACGTCGTATGGAGGTGGCACTGTTGAACAACAGGAGAGCAGGTTTGTTGAAGAGTAGCAGGAAGATGTAGAAGATCTTTAGGTGGAGTTGTATGTGTCACCAGGAGCTCCGATTGTTTTGAGATCTGGGGTTGAAGCTTCTGGTTCAGGAAGCAGGGGGAGCGATGATCCAAGTGTGCCTGGTAACAGAGTTGGTGTTGAAGAAGCAGCAGAGGTGGTGAGGAAGGAGCAACCTCTTCGCAGATAAAAGAGGGCCATTAAGCCACCATCTCGGTATTGCGAAGGAAACACGGTGAGCTTCGTTACTTGTTTCTTCGCAGGCCCCTTGGATGAGCAGGAGCCTTCAAAGTTTGAAGAGGCCACTGGAGTAAAGGAGTGGGTTGATGCCATGGATGTGGAGATGGCTGCCCTCAAGAAGAATGAAACTTGGGACTTGGCGCACAAGGTGGATGGCATTACTCCTGTTACTTGCAAATGGGTCTACAGGCTGAATAACAAGGCAAATGGAAACATCGAGCGGTACAAGGCTCGTGTTGTAGCTCGAGGGTTTTCCCAACAATACGACGAGGACTATGATGAGATGTTTAGTCCTGTGGCGAAGATGACTTCAGTACTAGTGGTGATAGATTTGGCGGCTTGCCAAGGTTGAAAGATGTGACAGCTGGACGTAAAGAATGCTTTTCTTTATTGGGAGATTGACAAGGACATCTTCATAGATCAGCCACTCGGGTAAATATCTGAAGAACATCCGAACTATGTCTGTAAGCTCCGGAAAGCGCTTTATGGGTTGAAGCATGCTCCTCAATCCTAGTATTGGAAGATTGCAGAATACCTCTAGTTCTGTTGTTATCTTACTTCTAACTCAGACTCGAGCCACTACGTCAAGAAGAAGGGGGAGCTTCTAGTCCTGATGCTATTGTATGTGGATGACATGATCATCATGGGGAACTCTAAGGAGGAAGTTGTTAGGCTCAGGGCAGAGCTATCTATCAGGTTCGAGATGAAGGATCTAAGTGAACTCCACCATTTCCATGGACTTGAGGTGGAGAGGAAGGTGAGTGGGATACTCGTGTACCAGAAGGGCTATGCGGAACGGATCATTCAACGATTCGGCATGCAGGAGGGGAAGAGTAGCTCTACTCCGTTTGATTCAGGCATCAAACTTCGGTGGGATGAGGGGAGGATTCTTCCAGATCCTTTGGTGTTTCGGGCTCTAGTTGGGAGTCTTATTTACTTTATGATTACAAGTCCATACATTGCTTATGTTGTTGGCCGAGTAGGTCGATATATGGCGGAACCCAGGAAGCCTCATCCGATGGCGGCTAGAAATATCTTGAAGTACGTGAAAGCCACTTCTGACATGGGTCTCCTGTATAGGTGAGGCATGGATTTTGTTCTTCAAGGATTCTCAGATGCTGATTATGGGGGAGATTCAGATGACCGGAAGTCAAAATCCGGTTACATCTTCACTTGTGGATCAGGGAGTATTTCTTGGTGCAGCAAGAAGCAAGACACAATGTCCGTCTCTACTACGGAAGCGAAATACAAGGACTCGGTCTTGGCAGCTTGGGAAGCCATCTAGCTTAGGAGACTAGTAGATGACGCCTATGAAGAAGTGTATGGTCCTAATCTGCTGAGCGATGACAATGAGAGTGCCTTAAAGCTAGTGAATAATCCAGTTTGTCATGCTCGGACCAAGCACATAGAGATTGAGCACCAACTCATTCGGGAGAAGGTGCTGGAGGGTTCTGTTATGGTGCAGCATGTGCGGAGTGACGACAATGTCGTGGACATTTTCACGAAGCCGTTGTCGAAGGTGCCATTTACACGGTTACGAGCACTGCCGGGCTTGATCACCACTTCTCACTTCAAGGGGGAGTGTTGAAAATTTTGAAGTGAAAGTGGTTGATTAAGCAAACTGAGTGATTCTGGGCGGTCTGAGTACGTGGCTTGGGCGGACTGATGTTGCGGCCTGGGTGGACTGGCCATGATGGACTTGGTGGCTTGGTTGATCTAATGGAGCAGCCTGAGCTGTAACATCCCGAATCGCACTAGGCCCCTCGTACGTGTTTTTGAGTCAGGAGAGCTGACTTGGGTTCAGGGGGAGTGCTGACAACAGGACAGCACATGTGAAAAGGAGGAGAAATCAGTCAAGCATAGGACACGAGTAGAGACACGGGCGTGTCCCTACCCGTGTGGGAGTGGCCAGCTCTCGAGTCGATGACTTGAGTATGTCCAAAGATGGACACGGATAGTGACACGGGCAAGTCACTACCCGTGTGAAGGGACACAGGTAGAGACACGGACGTGTCCGTCCGTGTCCCTACCCATGTCGAGATCGACGTGCCGAGATTGACGAACTTCATGTCGAGATCGATGAATTGTATGATACAGGTAGAGACACGGGCGTGTCCCTACCCGTGTGTTATTGTGTCGAGTTGAGCTTAACGAGGCGTGTCGAGATCGACGAGGTGTGTCGACATCGTATGAACCGGGTAGCGACACAGGCGTGTCCCATCCGACACTGGCGTGTCGGAGGGCGTGTGCTACCTCTGGTCGATGACCAGCTCTCTACGATCGTCGAGTGTCAAGTATGGGGTGCACGACCCGTGACACGGGCGTTTCACAGGGCGTGTCCCACTCATCCTCGAGTAGCTCTCATGTAGGTCGAATATACTAGAGTAGGTGGAAAAGTACTCGAGTAAGAGGGGGGGGGGGTGACACGGGCGTGTCATCCCTGTGACACGGGCGTGTCTTATCCGTGTACTCGAGTAGTTGGTTTTCTCTCGAGTAAGTCCTCTCAAGTAGGTCTCGAGTGGGTTACACGCCCCATGTCACGGGCATGACTAGGCTGACACGGGCGTGTCCCACTCGTGTGTCGCGTCGAGTATTGAACCGACGCATAAAACCATCGTAACGCTTCGCCTAAGCAGGACACGGGTAAGGACACGGGCGTGTCCCTACCCGTGTCACTTTTATATAAAAGTGGAAGTTGATTCCCTAGCCGTTTCACTCCTCATTCCAGCCATTTTTCTGAGAGAGACTCCTGTTGAGAGAAGGCAGTCACTGAATCTGGTTCTAGAGGAGAAGATCTGCCACCGCCGTGGAAAAGAAGATGTCGCCGAGAAGAGTCACGAGATCCATGGCCGGAAATGGTGGAAACGCCGGAAATGAGGTGAGCTTCCTCCCCTCTCCCTTGGTGCAAGATCTTTAGTTATTTTCTTAGGAGAGATATCGACTCAAGAGAGTTTTGATGGAGAGAAGGAGTTTTCTAGGGATGGTCATGCTAAGACATGTGTTCTAGGTTTTAGATCTCTTCAACCTCCCCTTTCTCCTATGTGATGATGGGTGGATGGTTTCGTGAAGAATCATGGCCTCATGAGGGTGAATAAGGGAGGAGGAAATTTTAGAGTGATTTTGGAAGATCGACTTGGAGAGGAAGATGAACCGTTGCCGTTCATTCTGTTGAATTTTGTGAAGTGGAAGTGGTTGACGGGACAGGCCGGGCGGCCTGGGCGGACAGCTTTGGCGGTTTAGGCGGACTGGGCGGACTGTGATGTGCGGCCTGGTGGGAGGTCTAGTGGAAAGCCGGCTGTCGTCTGAGCGGGTTGTTGCGTGGAGTCCGCGGACTGTGCGACCTGGTATTTGCGGATAGGATGTTGGCTTTGGTTTAGCCAAGGAGCGGCCTGAGCGGATAGAGGCTTGCGGACTGGTGCATTGCTCAGTGTCCGCGGGTGCAAGCTTGTGCTGATAGGCAGTTTGGCTCATGTCCGCGGGAAGCTTGCGGACTGGTGTGTCTGTGGTGTGGGCTGTTGCGGGCTGTGCCTAGAGCTTGGCTGATGCCTTGTCGAGCTCTGGTGTTACAACAGGTGCCTTGCTGTGGAGGTCGATTGGCGGACTGGCTTATGGAGTCCCGAGGTGGTTGCTGCATTAGGCAGGAGTGCGAGGAACTTGCGGACTGCTGGCGGTCTGTGCTAAGGTATTTGGCGGACGGGAGTTTGAGTTCGCCATGCTCGCATTGGCCTTTGATGGTTTTGGACTTGGTCACACTCTGTGCCAAGACCATGGTGTCCGCCGTATCCGTCAAGTCCGCTGTGACCGGGCGGACTGTTGCTGTCTTCCTTTGGTCGTGGACTTGTGGCGGATTGAGGTGTGAGTCTTGCAGACTGCCTCGGGTTGGTGCGGACAGCCATTGAAGGGGGTTGCTGTCCTGCAGTGGTTGGAGCTTTGCGGGCTGATGCCTTGTCCGCATCGCTTGGGCGGACTGGAGAGGGTTCGCCAATGTTGCCTTGCTCCTGGCGGTTTTCCTTGGTATCCGGCTAAGTCCTTGAGGACTCGGCGGACGGTGTTTTGCTATCGCGCGGGCTGGGGCGGTGTCTTTATCTCTAGGGCAGTGACCACACTCCTCACCTCGCCTATAAATAGGACCCCCCTGGCAGGTCTACAGTAACTTGAGTGAACAGTAAGTTGGGTTGGGCAAGGAGCTGCGGTCTGAGTTTGTCTGTCTGCGCGGATTGATTCAGTGCTGACGTTTGCTGTGTGCAGGTCGCGCGAGTTGCTTCAAGGAGCCAGGAGTTTGGCTGTGACTTCGGTCAAGTACTTGGAAGTGTGCGGTCTCTGCGGACTCAGCAGGAGGTCGCTCTACGGCTTGTCAGTTCTGTTTCATCTTTGCCAGCTTCAATAACCTGTCCGCCGGCTTCAGGCAGGTAGGGGGTGTTCCTCAGTTCAGCTTCAGCAGGAGACGAATAACGGTGTGTCCGCGCGGCCTCGCGGCTTCGGCGGACTCCGTGGCTATTCGGCGGATTGCAGCTTAGTTCGGGCGATCTCAGCGGACTCGGCGACCTCGGCGATCTCGGCGGACTCCGGTGCTGTCTGCCCGGCTTGTTTTTTGTGCTTTCTGTGTACAGCTGTTATACTAGCGAAATCATGTCTCGCTATGTATGCCTCGTGTTGTAAAGAAGTGAATGCATAAAAGACCTGCTTGTGCTTCCATTGTTTGTTGGGTTTAACCTTTGTTCCTTGGTTTTTCGCTGGTTCAACGTGAGAACTGGATAGTTCCGAAGGTATTAATTTGGCGTTTGGGCTATCTTGCTGACCACGTTGAGAAAATTTAACATGGTATCAGAGCCAGGTTCAGTTGCGTGAGCGGAAGTCAGCCAGTGTTGTTACTCAGTGATTGAGTGGTGATCAACTTGTGTTGTTGCTCGGAGCTTCTGAAAGGTTGCCAACAAGTGTTGCAATGGAAGGGAGTTTTGCAAGAGGTCTGGGTATTGAACTCTTAACGCCGACTAACTTCAAGAAGTGGAAGTCGTGCATGAAGAGTTATCTTCTTGGCGAGGAGCTGTGGGAAGTCGTCGGTGGTGACGACAGGCAGGAAGTCACTGCTGCTTTCGGTACTGCTGAGCAGGTTAGGCTCTGGAGAAGAACAAATGCTAAGGCGGAGTTCATTCTGAAGAGAGCCGTGTCTCCGGAACTGTTTGATCACATCGTTGGATGTGAGTCGGCTGCTGATATTTGGACAACCATTGATGAGTTGTTCAATAGGAAGAATGTGGCGCGGCTTCAGTTCCTGGAGAATGAGTTGGCCAGGGCAACTCAGGGAGACCTTTCCATCTCCAAGTACTTCTTAAAGATGAAGAGCTTGTGTGCTGAGATGTCGGCACTGGATCCTGATGAGCCTATCTCTGAGGCGAAGATGAAAAGGCACATTATCCGAGGCTTGTGGAAGGAGTATGTGGCCTTTGTCACATCTGTTCAAGGGTGGGCTACTCAGCCGTCTTTGCTGGAGCTGGAGAATCTGCTTGCCTCGCAGGAGAGCTTAGCAAGGCAGATGACTGGAGTGAACCTGAATCAGGAAGGCATCGAAGCTCTCTTCTCAGGCAAGAAGAAAGGATGGGAAGGGAAGAAGAAGAAGAAGAAGGTGCAGGCCGCTGGTGAGAAGGAGACTTCAACTTCATATCCACCGGAGAGGAGCAATGCTCCTAAGGACTGGAAGAAGAACTTGAAGTGCTACCGGTGTCATCAGCGAGGGCACTTCAAGCGGGACTGCAAGGTCAAACTGCAGCCTGGGCATGCTGCGGGAAAGGAGGAAGCTTGCTCGAGAAGTGAAGAAGCAGAATGGGGCGGAGCTTTTATGACGGGCACTTGTGTCCGGGCCCTGTCTGCTGAGGACTTCAACGGTGAGTGGATCGTGGACTCTAGGTGTGGTCATCACCTCACCGGAGAAAAATCGAAGTTCACCTCCATGCAGGCTTACTCAGGTAATGAAGCTATTATCACTGCTGATAATACTGTTTTTGCAGTAGAGAAAGAGGGGGTCATGTCTTTGGGTAGTGATCAGGGGCCACTCACGTTAAGGAGTGTGTATCACGTGCCGGGCATGAAGAAAAACCTCTTCTCGGTGACCAATGCGGTGGACGCTGGTTATCACGTTCTGTTTGGGCCAACAGACGTGAGGTTCCTTCGCAACGTATCAGCGGTGAAGGCTGATGTTGCTCATGTAGGGAGGAGGGTGAAGAACTTGTTTGTTCTTGCCACCAATTCTTATGTTGATAGGATGAGGGCCAATGATAGCGCTGCTATCTGGCATGAAAGGCTGGGGCATGTTGGCATGGACAAGCTGAATGCGATGGCGAGTAGAAGTCTGGTGAAGGGGTTGCCTAAGTTGTCCTCCTTTGGTGATGAGCATGTTTGCGCGGGCTGTCAATACGGTAAGGCACATCGCCTTCCGTTTGATAAATCATAAACAAGGAGCAAGAAACCATTGGAGTGCATTCATGGCGACCCGATGGGACCGACGGTTACTGCCAGCCTTGGTGGAAGTAGATACATGCTTGTTTTGGTTGATGACTACTCAAGGTATACTTGGGTGTACTTCTTAAAGGAGAAGTCGGAAGCCTTCCGTTTGTTTGTGGAGTTTAAGGAGTTGGTAGAAGGCCGGCTTGGCTTGCGGATTAAGAAGCTTAGAACTGATAGCGGGGGTGAATTTGTCTCCTCCGAGTTTTCTAACTTCTGCAGGAAGCACGGGATCCAACGGGAGCTTACTTGTGCTCACACTCCACAACAAAATGGGGTAGCGGAGCGGAAGATCTGTCATTTGACGGAGACCTGTAAATGCTGGCTTCATGCGAAAGATATCCTAAGGTCCTTTTGGGAGGAGGGGATGTCTTGTGCTGCTTATGTCATCAACCGGATGCCACTCAGCCCTATCAACATGAAGACTCCTATTGAGCTGTTGCTGAAGGAGAAGCCGAGTGTGGGACACCTTCGGGTGTTCGGTTCAACTTGCTATGTGCATGTCCCGGATGCTTCACGGACAAAGCGTGAGGGCAAGGAAGCTTGTCTTTGTTGGCTACGATGAGCGGAAGAAGGGATGAAAATGAATGGACTCTGTGACGAAGAAGTTCGTGGTATCAAGAGACGTTGTCTTTGACGAGCTGACATCATATGGAGGTGGCTCGGTTGAGCTAACCGGAAGTATCAAGGTTGATGAAGCACCGGTGGCGGCTGCTGAAGGCTTGGAAGAGGAGCTTGCTGTTTCACCAGCTGCTCCTGTTGCTTCTAACTCCGAGGCTGAGCCTTCTGGCTCAGGAAGCAGGGGGAGCACTGCTCAATGCTTGCCCCAGGTAGGAGTGGATCCCGAAGAAGCAACAGAAGCAGTGAGCAAGGAGCCGTTTCTTCGGAGATCGAAGAGGGTGGTTAAGCCACCGGCTCGGTACTGTGATGGGAATACAGTGAGCTTTGTCTCCTGCTTCTTTGCAGGTCCTTTGGATGAGCGAGAGCCTGCAAACTTCAACGAGGCCACTGGAGTGAAGGAGTGGGAAGGTGCCATAAAGGAAGAGATTGATGCTCTGAAGAAGAATGAAATTTGGGACCTTGTGCCCAAGGTTGATGACATTACTCCGGTTACTTGCAAGTGGGTATACAAGTTGAAGAAGAAGGCTGATGGGAGCATTGATCGATTCAAGGCTCGCCTGGTCGCTATAGGATTCTCACGGCAGTATGAAAAAGACTATGAGGAGACATTCAGTCCAGTTGCGAAGATGACTTCAGTAAGAGTGGTGATCGCCTTGGCTGCTAGCAAGGGATGGAGGTTGTGGCAACTCGATGTGAAGAATGCCTTTCTTTACGGAGAGATTGACAAGGATATCTTCATGGATCAACCGCTTGGTTTTGTCTCTGAAAAGCATCTGGACTATGTCTGTAAACTCAGGAAGGCTCTCTATGGGTTGAAGCAAGCTCCTAGAGCTTGGTATGGGAAGATTGCAGAGTACTTGCAATTCTGTGGATACCTTGCTTCTAACTCGGATTCAGGCTTATTCGTCAAGAAGAAGGGGGAGCTACAAGTCTTGGTCCTACTGTATGTGGATGACATGATCATCACAGGGAACTCGGAGGGGGAAGTCGCAAGGCTCAGGGTTGAGCTTGCTATATGCTTCGAGATGAAAGACTTGGGAGAGTTGCATCACTTTCTCGATCTAGAAGTGGAGAGGAAGGAGTGGGGGTTCTCATTTTCCAGAAAGGGTATGTTGATCGCATTGTGAAGCGTTTCGGCATGGGCGAAGGGAAGAAGTGCTCTACTCCACTGGAACCTGGGTTGAAGCTTCGACGAGATGAGGGAAGGGTTCTTCATGATCCCTTGGTGTTCAGGGCTCTTGTTGGGAGCTTGATTTACCTGACAATTAAAAGGCCCGACATTGCTTATGCTGTTGGCCGAGTAAGTCGGTATATGGCTGAACCAATGCAATCTCATCTAGTGGCGGCAAAGGGTATTCTGAAGTATGTCAAGGCTTCTTCTGACATGGGACTCCTCTATAAAAGAGACTCAGAGTTTGCGTTGCTCGGGTACACGGATGCTGACTATGGCGGTGATTCGGATGATCGGAGGTCTACTTCAGGTTATGTGTTCACTTGCGGTTCAGCTAGCATCTCGTGGTGTAGCAAGAAGTAGGACTCGGTGTCAGTTTCAACCACGGAGGTGGAGTATAAGGCTTCGGCCTTGGCTCCTCGGGAAGTCGTTTGGTTGATGAGGCTTATAGAGGATGTTCATGAAGAAGTGCAAGGGCCTACTTTACTCCGGGGTGACAATGAGAGTGCTCTCAAACTGGTTAACAATCCAGTGTGTCACGTCAGGACCAAGCATATAGAGATTGATTACCATTTCATCAGGGAGAAGGTGTTGGAAGGATCTCTGCTGGTCGGGCATGTTCGGAGTGAAGATAATCTTGCTGACATCTTCACGAAGCCACTGTCGAAGGGGCCTTTTGAACGCTTGCGCAGCTTGTTGGGCTTGGTCACCACTTCCCACTTTAAGGGGGAGTGTTGAATTTTGTGAAGTGGAAGTGGTTGACGGGACAGGCCGGGCGGCCTGGGCGGACAGCTTTGGCGGACTAGGAGGACTGGGTGGACTGTGATGTGCGGCCTGGTTGGAGGTCTAGTGGAGAGCCGCCTGTCGTCTGGGCGGGTTGTTGCATGGAGTCCGCGGACTGTGCGGCCTGGTATCTGCGGATAGGACGTTGGCTTTGGTTTAGCCAAGGAGCGGCCGGAGCGGATAGAGGCTTGCGGACTGGTGCATTGCTCAGTGGCCGCGGGTGCAAGCTTGTGCTGATAGGCGGTTTGGCTCATGTCCGCGGGAAGCTTGCGGACTGGTGTGTCCGCGGTGTGGGCTGTTGCGGACTGTGCCTAGAGCTTGGCTGAGGCCTTGTCGAGCTCTGGGGTTACAGCAGGTGCCTTGCTGTGGAGGTCGATTGGCGGACTGGCTTATGGAGTCCGGGAGGTGGTTGCTGCGTTGGGCAGGAGTGCGAGGAACTTGCGGACTGCTGGCAGTCTGTGCTAAGGTGTTTGGCGGACGGGAGTTTGAGTTCGCCATGCTCGCATTGGGCTTTCATGGTTTTGGACTTGGTCACACTCTGTGCCAAGACCATGGTGTCCGCCGTATCCGTCAAGTTCGCTGTGACCAGGCAGACTGTTGCTGTCTGCCTTTGGTCGTGGACTTGTGGCGGATTGAGGTGTGAGTCTTGCGGACTGCCTCGGGTTGGTGCGGACAGCCATTGAAGGGGGTTGCTGTCCTGCAGTGGTTGGAGCTTTGCGGGCTAATGCCTTGTCCGCATCGCTTGGGCGGACTGGAGAGGGTTCACCAATGTTGCCTTTCTCCTGGCGGTTTTCCTTGGTATCCGGCTAAGTCCTTGCAGACTTGGCGGACGGTGTTTTGCTATCATGCGGGCTGAGGCGGTGTCTCTATCTCTAGGGCGGTGACCACACTCCTCACCTCGCCTATAAATAGGACCCCCTGGCAGGTCTACAGTAACTTGAGTGAACAGTAAGTTGGGTTGGGCAAGGAGCTGCGGTCTGAGTTTGTCTGTCCGCGCGGATTGATTCAGTGCTGACGTTTGCTGTGTGCAGGTCGCGCGGGTTACTTCAAGGAGCCAGGAGTTTGGCTGTAACTTCAGTCAAGTACTTGGAAGTGTGTGGTCTCTGCGGACTCAGCATGAGGTCGCTCTGCGGCTTGTCAGTTCTGTTTCATCTTTGCCAGCTTCAATAACCTATCCGCCGGCTTCAGGCGGGTAGGGGGTGTTCCTCAGTTCATCTTCAGCAGGAGATGAATAACAGTGTGTCCGCGCGGCCTCGCGGCTTCGGCGGACTCCGTGGCTATTCGGCAGATTGCAGCTTAGTTCGGGCGATCTCAGCGGACTCGGCGACCTCGGCGGTCTCGGCGGACTCCGGTGCTGTCCGCCCGGCTTGTTTTTTGGTGCTTTCTGTGTACAGCTGTTATACTAGAGAAATCATGTCTCGCTATGTATGCCTCGTGTTGTAAAGAAGTGAATGCATAAAAGACCTGCTTGTGCTTCCATTGTTTGTTGGGTTTAACCTTTGTTCCTTGGTTTTTCGCTGGTTCAACGTGAGAACTGGATAGTTCCGAATATATTAATTTGGCGTTTGGGCTATCTTGCTGACCACGTTGAGAAAATTTAACACATTCCTCTTTACGAAGCGTGCAGAATCTGTATTCTGCGCGCAGCAATCTTCTTGGCCATTTTCATGTAGGATGTGGCCAGATCTGGGCTTCCGACTGAACAGGAAAGTTGTAGCCCCCGAACATACCTTTCCAACGAGTGATTGTACGTCTTCATGAGAAGTGTATAGACACGGAAAAATCTAAACGAAAATGACGTCCGATAAATCCTGCATGCAGAAATGTTGTTCTGTGCGTAGCGGACTTTGAAGCCGCTTTCAAATAGGATACAGCCAAATCTAGGTTGTGGGCTGAATATGAAAGTTGTACCCCATGGAAAGACCTTTCCATCGAGGGGTTACACATCTTCACTGGATTCCTGTAGCTTCAGGTATCTCCGGTCGAATTTACTGTTCAGATGTATTCTGCACTTAAATTTTTGGGTTTATATATAATATAAATTTGAATTCGGTGGAATCGATGTTGCAAATTAACTCGAAATTTTTGATGAACTATCTTATGCTGACCACCATAGTGCTATGAATGATGAATCTTGTTAATTAGATTTCATAAAACTGAACTGTGAAGCAAGCTTTATGACATGATTTGATTTGCTAAAAATTTATAGATTATTATATATACGCATCATGTCTATAATATGATGAATGAAATGACTAGATATAACTTGACAGATTATTATCTATGCTCATCATGTTTGTAATATGTTAAAATCATTTGGAATGACAAATAGAAGGATAAACCATGGCCATGAGTATGTATGATGGTTACAATGAAATGTAGTAGTCCAATACTTAGAGCGCGGTCTCCCTACGGGTAGTATTGTGGAGGGATGTAAGTGCGGCGTTGGCCGTCACTAGTTGAGTTAATGTTGAAATGAGGTATAGATGGACGGTTGGGCTTGGTTCTCGGGGTCTACATCCCGAGGCTCCTTCCGTGCCGAGTGGATGGTTGGGCTGTGTCCTCGTGCTTACTTGTGAGCCCCCTTCCATGCCACGGTGTTGTGGAATTTGCATGCAGTATGAGTCGACATGCAGTGTGGTAATCCTGGGTTAAGGATAGTGTGGTAGGTCTACGGTCTCGCCGATCATCACACCGACGGGAGTTGACAATTAGACTTTGGGCTGTTGGTGCTTGGTCCTTGGTGTCTACGTCCCGCGGCTCCTTAGGTGCCAGGTGAACGGTTGGGCTTGGTCCTTGTGCTTACTTCCGAGGCTCCTTCCGGGTCACACAAGGTCAGTTCGGGGCTTTGTCCTCGGTGCACATCTACCCGTGGCTCCCGCTGGGCCATAATACGCATGGGCTCCGCTGTTGTATTCTTAGCATTGGCACGTATGGAGGCCTAGGCGAAGTAGTGTGGATACCCGCCTAGTAGTAGAGATGCCCGCTCTACTGTCACCGCCTGGCCACGGCGGCTGATGACTGAGAGTTTAGCTACCTGCTCGAATAGTGGGAACTATAGTCTATGTCGGCATAGCAATTGCATGTGTGTGATCATGGGTGAGTCATTGCATAGCATACATACCATACATAGCATTGCACAAACAAGATCATCATCGTATAAGTTTGTATGGGCACTCCTATAGGATGAGTTACCTTATGTAACCGATCTTTAACTTATAAGCTTGTATGGGCATCCTTATAAGTTAAGTTACTTTCCTATTGTAGATACTTGTACTTGATAGTTTATTATTGTTTATGTAGAACTGCTAGAATATAATGTTATTAATCTTATTGTACCATACCACCTGCTTGTACTTGATTTACAATTTATTATACTTGTACCCTTGTTCCTTTCTCCGCCCGGTGCCGAGGAGTCGCCGGAGGAGCGGATGTGAAGCCACTTAGTCTTTTCGACTAACAGTTGCTACATTTTCCTTTTTAGGAGGTCACCCTGTAGGTAGAGAAGCCGCAGACTTTGCAGCAGGACAGCCAGGCCAGGACGACAGGGCCTGATGTGATGGTGTCGTCGCTACCGTCGGTTACGGATGTGAGTGTTGTGAGATTTTGATGTAGCCCATTTGGGCAATTTTATAGTTGTACTCTGATATTGTAGAAGCATGTTTTAGCTTCTCTTATTTGATGCATTTGGACATATACTTAGTGTGGATTTGACCTCTTCTTGCTTATATTATGGTTGGGTTGACATATTAATATTGATATTGGTTGTAGGCAGCGGAATAGGCGTCTTGTGGTACAGGTTAGCCCGTGTGCTAACGCTACCGCAAGGCAGCTATTTCGGGCATAAGACCCCCCTTCGTGCGGTGTTTTGGGATCCAGGAGGGGGGGGGGTCTTACAAGTGGTATCAGTTTGCCACGATCCTCAACTAAAGAAGACATTCAACAATGGTACCACCCCCTTTCGATTAGTCAGTTTGCGGACAAACTGACTTAGCGGAAGCAGTGGTGTGCCCATATGTAATTCACACTAAGTTTGTCCAACTTTGACCTTAAGATTAGCGAACATGACCTTAGGTATGTATGTTTATACGTTGATCTCCTAAAGTTTGTACGACCCTAGGTATGTAAACCTATTGTATAAAGTCGTACGAGATCCCCTAGGGCAAGCACTTTGTTTATAGCGGATTTTGAATCTAGCAGAGATAATAGATATGACAGATTTTCTAGGGAAACCACTTTTGTTTATAGCAGACTCGAGCTTGGTGGAGATAATGGATATGGTAAAGTGGTTGGAAGCGGGTCTTTTGGGTGTTCAGACAAGCGTTAAGAGACTCGCTGAAGGAGTAGTTAAAGCATGAAAAAACTTCAGGATGAGGACTACGAGGAAGAAATTAAGCATTCGCCCTTAGTCTGCCTAAGTTGTTCTAGGAATCTGGCTTGAGCCTTCACAATTCTGATAATTAGGCGTAATGGTTAGTGAGAAACCGACCTATATGCTGTTTGATACCGGTGCCTCACACTTCTTTGTGTCTGAGGACTTCATTAAGTACATGGAGGGATGTACAATACTTCACTGGTATAGCTCGACGAGTGCGCCTATCGGACGGATCGAAGATGATTGCAACCGCTAAGTGGGAGTTCGAGATATTTATTGAGGGAAAGGCCCTTGATAAGCCTGCCACGGTCTTGAGAATGCCGGAGTTTGACATCATTTTGGGCATGGCGTGGTTGGACTGGCACTTTCAAGGATTGATTGTGCAGAGAAACGAATCAACTTGAGACATGGAGAAACCTACGTCATCTTTCAAGGTATTAGCTTTGCACCTCGTATGTTGTTATCTTCAGTTCAGGCTGTAAAAGCCCATATGTCGTGGGATGAATTCTTCATGATCTGTTTCGAGTTGAAGGAGATGGTGTTGGATATGAAAGATGTACGGGTAGTGTGGGACTTCCCCAAGGTATTTCCTGAGAAACTGTCAGGATTACCCCGCATAGAGAAGTTGATTTTCAAATTAATTTAGTACCGGGTGCCAAGCGGGTATCCAAGGCCCCTTATCGAATGACCCCAAAGGAACTCACGGAGTTTAGATTTCAACTGCAAGAACTGGTGGAATCAGGGTTCGTTCACCCCAGTTCGTCACCCTGGTGAGCCCCTGTATTGTTCGTGAAGAAGAAGGATGGAACCCTGCATTTGTGTATAGATTATCGGGAACTCAATCGGCTGATGGTGAGGAACACATATCCGCTACCTCGGATCGATGAGTTGTTCGAACAACTAGTGGGAGCGCATTGGTTTTCTAAGCTGGACTTGTGCTCAGGGTATTATCAATTGAGAATACAAGAAGGGGTCATCCAGAAAATGGCCTTTAGTTCACGATATGGGTTGTACGAGTTCACTGTAATGCCGTTTGGGCTCACAAATGCCCCTTCGGCCTTCATGAGCCTGATGAACAAGGTGTTTGAACCTTATTTGGATATCTTCGTCATTGTTTTCATCGACGATATCTTGGTCTACTCAAAGATGGAGGAGGAGCATGTTGAGCACTTGACCTTGGTATTGAAGAAATTAAAAGAGCACGCCTTGTTCGCCAAGTTCAGCAAGTGAGAATTCTGACTTAAAGAGGTTGCTTTCTTGGGGCATGTGATCAGTGGAGCAGGACTAGCGGTGGATCAGTCCAAGGGGCGTGCCGTGAAGGAGTGGTCACCCTTGAAGTTGGCAGCCGATGTGGGGAGTTTCCTTGGACTTGTCGGGTACTACCGCATGTTCGTAAAATGATTTTCAAAGATTGCTCTTCCTCTCACTTTATTAGCGAAGAAAGGTGTGCCATTTGAGTGGACACCCCAATGTGAAGCCGCGTTCCAGGAGCTGAAGGACAGACTTACCTCCGCCCCCATCCTTGCACTTCCGTTTGGGAAGGAAGGATTTTAATTTTACACAGACGCATCATATCAAGGGATGGGAGGGGTGTTGATGCATCATGGACACGTGATTGCTTATGCTTCAAGACAACTGAAGAAACATGAAATCAATTACCTGATTCACGATTTGGAGCTTGGAGAAGTGGTGTTCGCCTTGAAGGTTTGGAGGAATTATCTATACGACGTACACTGCGAGATCTTTTCAGATCACAAAAACTTGAAGTACGTTCATACTCAGAAGGAGTTGAACTTGAGACAACGACGGTGGTTAGAATTTCTATGCGACTATGAGTTCACCATGAACTACCACCGCGGAAAGGCGATCTCGGTGGCCGATGCATTGAGTAGAAAGGTACCAGGTTCTAGCCCAGAGTCTCGGTTGATGAGTATGGAGTTAGCTCGGATGATTGAGGGGATGGATATTACGTTGATATTTAAGGCTCCTTCGGCAGAGTATACGAAGTACTTGGCAAGCATGAGCATAGTTTGTGATATCCGGGACCGAATCAGAGTGGAGCAAGGAATGGATGCGGCTCTGGCCCCGGCAATCAAGTCGATCGAAGATGGGACTACGGATGAGTATACGCTAAAAGACGGCCTCGTTTATTTTCGAGGACGGCTTTACATTCCCAAAGGCGGTAAAATCCAGGAGGATATCTTGCGAGAGGATCATTGTTCTCGATATTCAGTGCACCCGGTGTTGGGTATTTCATCCACATGAACCCAGATTTGATGAAGTCACCCTGGAACTAAGATGAATTATGTTGTATTTGATGGCTTGGTTTGAGCTATATGTTTGCAGGAGTCTCACTGGGAAGTGTAGGCCAATGTCAGCCCACAGTGGGTTACCAAACACAGGAACTGTGCAATGTAATCCCTCATTGCATATTCCAAGGTGTTGACTCATGTATGGTCTCTCTATTGGGATACACTTCATATTCAAGCTATTGGACTATGGGAAAGGCATTGGAAGTTGGTTACTCTAGAAGAATCAGTTTTTCCAACATCAGAAAATTTCTAAGTGTTTTACTCGAGTAGAGCTTTCACCTACTCGAGTAGTCTGGGTATAAGTTACTCGAGTAAAGGAATCTTGTACTCGAGTAGACATAGTCATATACTCGAGTAGCTAAGTCACCTACTCGAGTAGATCAAGTCATATACTCGAGTAGCATGCTTATATACTCGAGTAGATTACTCGTTATACCCGAGTACCATAAGGTTTTCCTCATCTAAATTTCTCTAAGTCATATACTCGAGTAATTATACTCACATACTCGAGTAGATAGAAACATACTCGAGTAGTTCATTTTACCTACTCGAGTAGTTCATTTTACCTACTCGAGTAGTTCATGTGTCACCCGTGTACCTTGCTATTTCCCTACTCTAGAATTTTTCTAAGTCTTTTACTCGAGTAGAACCTTCACCTACTCGAGTAGATTACTTCCTCTCAAGTAGTTTAGTTCAACTACTCGAGTAGTTGCCAGCAGACCTCTTCAGAATTTTTCTAAGTATTCCACTCGAGTAGTACTTCATGTACTCGAGTAGTTCATGTAATATACTCGAGTAGCTCTTCCAGTACTCGAGTAGATCCTCTATATACTCGAGTAGGTCTCTTCACATACTCGAGTAGTTCTGTCTGCCTACTCGAGTAGTTGGTCTCTATATACTCGAGTAGTCTTTTTATACATACCCGAGTATGTTTCCCATCATATACTCGAGTAGTTATTCAACTACACGAGTAGTCATTGACTTACTCGTGTAGTTGGCTAAATTTTTCCGACATTTTGCTAAGTCATTTTTCTGACGAGATTTTTCAAATCACGCGACATGATTGGTCCACGTGTACATCATTATGACCGATTATGACCGTTAGTCTCTCCTATATAAGGTCTTATCAGAAAATGACAAACCCTAAGTATTCTCAAAGCTTTCTTGTAATTTCTTTTTCGAGAAATATTCTTCAGCCGCCTCCTCTCTGACTTTCGCGAAACGGAAGCCGCCGCCGCCGCCTTCTTCTCCGGCCAAAGCTTCTACTTTCAGAGGATTATTCTGAAGAAACGTTACAGATCGAGATCGACTTCATTGATCATATTCTCTCTCGATTTCTGTAAAAGTGAGTAGATCCAGATCGAGGCCGAGAACTTCTTCATCGATTTCTGAAAGTTCTACAAAGTTGAAAAGAAGAAGATCCTGGCCATTTCCTTCAGATCTGAGTGATTTACTGTTTGTATTCTTGTAAACTCTTTATTAATCTTGTAGGAGAAATCTTCTCCGAGTGTAGGAGTTTTTCACTCTGAGTTTGTAGGAAGTGCTATCTTCTGAGGTGTAGATCCGTTTTGTTTGGATTGAGTTTGTAGGAACTTTGTTCCAAGGGTAGGATCGGTTTTTGATCCGAGATAGTGGAGTAGCCGAGTCTACTTGATTGCTAGATCGGTGAGGGAAAGTGGATGTACCCAAGGTTGGGGAACCACTATAAATCTTGTGTCGTCTGTGATGTTGGTAGAATAGTTTTGTGCCGTGCTCTAATTATTTTTTATTCCGCAAAAAGACGCACAGACCACCTATCCACCCCCCTCTAGGTGATTTAGGTCGACAACAGTTTTCTTTCAATTGGTATCAGAGGCATGTTGATCGTTAAAAGGTTAACGCCTTGATCAGATCCAGATCTGTTGTCTGTTAGATTCTACCATAAAATGGACAAGGGCAAAGATTTCGCCAAGCTTCCTCTATGCAACAAAAACAACTTTCCCATGTGGAAAGAAAGGATAAAATTTTTCATGGAAGCTGCGGATCCAAGGATCTTCATGATCGTTGAAGAAGATCCTTACGTTCCCATGACTATGTCCACTATCGACCCTACCAAGAAAGTTCCCAAAAAGCTAATGGATCTCGACAAAGACGAGATTGCACTTGTCTCTCTCGAAAAGAAAGCTAAAAACATAATAGCAAGTGCAGTCGATGACTCAATGCTGCAGAATTTGATTCACTGTCAATCAGCTAAGGAGATGTGGCACTCCTTAGTCACTTTGATGGAAGGGACTGAAGAAGTAAGGGATGATCGGAGATCCCTTCTCAATCAAAAATATGAAGTGTTCCGACAAGGGAACAAGGAAACAATTGCCAACACCTTTGAGAACTTCTTCAAGATTGTAAATGACCTAAGGGTGTATGGCCGTGTCTTCACAAAAGGAGAACTGAACGACAAATTCTTGAGATCCCTAACCAAGGAATGAGATAACAAGGTATGTGCCATCAGGGAGTTCGGGAAGCTAGCTGAAACGGACCCGCGAAATCTCTTTGGAAAGCTTATGTCCTATGAACTCCAAATCAATACATGAAAAGTTGAAGAAGAGAAGGGCAGGTCTGCTCTAAAGGAGAAATCTGTCGCTCTGAAGGCAGACACCTCCAGAAAGACTAAGACTGCCTCCCCCGCTCCAGCTCTAGAAGTTGATGAAGAAGAAGAAACATCAGAGCCCAGCACCTCAGGCTCTGAACTATCTGAAGGAGAGTTATCCTTGCTCTCAAGGCAATTCAAGAAGTTTCTTAATAAAAAGAAACAATGGAAAGGCAAGGATGCCTCACACAGAAGATCGCGGCGCGATGACGATCGACAAAGAAAAGGCTCAAGCAGCCACGACAGGTATAACACTAAACAGAACAAATACGTTTCAACTGACATCATTTGCTACTGTTGCAATAAGCCAGGTCACGTCATTGCTGACTGCCCTCACAAGAAGAAGGAGGGTGGCAGAAGGGAAGACAAGAAATCCTCACACAACAGGAAAAGGAAAGAGAAGAGCCTCATAGCCAAAAGGAGCAAGACTCTTAGCGACTCCGACTCTTCTGAGTCAAGCGAAGAAGAAGAAGCTTACTTTGGGCTAATGGCTCAAACAAATGATGAACAAGAGCCCCAGTTCACTGGGAAGGTAAACTCTCATACCCCTCTCTCAGAGTCTGAAGTATCTGAATGTGATTGCGAGAGTAGCTCCTCTGACGATGAGTCAGAATTGATGGCCCAGTATAAGGAGTTAATCATGGCTTACGACAAATGTCGTCGAGTCGTGAAGACTCGGGCTAAAGAGATCAAATCTCTAAAAGCCGAAGAGAGCAACTTGAGAGAGAAAGTTGCAAAGACTGACTCCCTCGAGGAAAACTTCAATAATACTATTGAAGAATATAACAAGGCTCTTGAGCACCTTGACCTGAAGGAGAAGATCATCAAAGGTTTGGAAGCCGAACTTGCGGCTGAAAGGAAACTTGTTGAGAGTTTCTCTAAGCCCAAAACAGTTCTTCCATTCGTTGCTGAATTCTCAGCAATGGCCAAAGGAGCTGGACTAGGCCATGAAGAAGCTCCTAGTAAATCCTCTAGGAGAAACAAGAATCAACGGAAAAATAAGGCCGCTAAAAAGGCCTCAGCCGAAGAAAAGGGAAAAGCCCCTCAGAATCAAATCACATTCAGAAAGGTCATCTTTCCAACAAATGAGTTTGATTTTGACTCATCATATGGGCACTTTGCTAGGCCTACTTATGTAGAGCCAAAGTCCCGCTATCAAGGATGGGCTCGACCTCGAAACTTTGGCGAAAGTGTCTTTAAGGCACCTTATGAAGAAGTTGTTCTTCAGAGCTATGGCCCTTTCAATCATGGGCATAACTTCAAGAACGCACCAAAGACAAAGCCTGTTGTAGAGAAGCCCATAAAGGAGAAGAACCCATGTGATTGCCATCATCATGAGGCATCTTCCTCCAAGAATGCTACCCCTGCTAGACCAAAGTTCCAAAAGGTCAAGCAGGAGATCTTGAGGCAAAGGTACAACAGATTTGACTGTTGGTGCTGTGGCAAGGTTGGTCACTTCTCCATAGATTGCTGGTTCAATTCCAAAAATGCTGCAACCCCTCATGTCAACAATATGAGAAAGACCGCTCATAATGCCAACACTCGTAGGGGGAGCACTCTAACCCGAGACCAAGGACCCAAACGTGTTTGGGTTCCTAAGGCGAATTGATTGTGATTGTAGGGATGTCCAAAGGCCAACAAAATGCCTATCTGGTACTTGGACAGCGGATGCTCTCGGCATATGACCGGGACGAGAAGCCTCATTCAGAACTTTACTCCAGTCGTGAACGGACCAAAGGTCATCTTTGGAGGTTCAGACCGTGGAATTACTAGAGGCTATGGTATGATTACTAACGGCAATGTATCCTTCTCGGATGTGGCCTATGTTGAAGGATTGGAACACAATCTCATTAGCATAAGCCAACTCTGCGACAAATGATACATAGTTGAGTTCCATGCTGATAAGTGCTTGATAAAATCCGTTGACAATATGGAAACGATTTTATCCGGCACTCGAAGCAGGAATATTTTCTGTTTAAATTTCATCTGTATAGATTCCTCCACACCAGTGTGTCTTTTGGCAAAAGATAGTGCGTCTCTTGGTGACCAATGACACAAGAGACTAGCACATATTAATTTCAAAACAATTAATAAACTATTTTCAATGAACTTGGTACGTGATGCTCCAAATGTCAAATGCGTCAAAGACAGACCTTGTCATGCATGCATAAAAGGCAAGCAAACAAGGGCTACCTTTAAAAGCACTGTTGGCAAAGACTCTAACAAATGTCTCCATCTATTGCACATGGACTTGTTTGGTCCACTGCAGATTAGAAGTTTGGGAGGCAAGGAATATACATTGGTAATTGTTGATGACTACTCGCGCTTTGCGTGGGTGTTCTTTCTGAAACACAAGTCAGATACCTTCCATATCTTTACCAATTTTGTCAGGCAAGTCCAGAATGAATACAACTGCTCCATAGTTAAAATCAGAAGTGACAATGGAACAGAGTTCAAATCTGGGGCCATGACAGAATTCTGTGAAAGCTTAGGTATCTTTCATGAGTTTTCCTCTCCTCGTACTCCACAACAAAATATAGTGGCTGAGAGAAGGAACAGAACACTCATAGAGGCCTGCAAGACCATGTTGAGTGATGCTTCACTACCGGAGTACTTCTGGGCTGAGGCCGTCAACACTGCATGCCACGTGCAAAATCGAGCACTCATAAACAAAGACCACAATAAGACTCCTTACGAACTTCTGAAAGGCAGAAAACCAACAGTCTCTTACTTTAGAATCTTTGGCTGCAAATGCTTCGTACTTAACAATGGCAAGTATCATACCACCAAGTTCAGCGAAAAGAGCTTTGAAGGTATTTTTGTAGGATATAGTAGCCATAGTAAGGCATACAGGATTTTCAATAGAAAAACCCTGGTGGTGGAAGAATCGATACATGTTGTATTTGATGAGACGAGCTTGCTGCAAAGCAATCCGTCTAGTGTGCTCATTGAAGATGCAGGTGAAAAGCTGAAAGAAACTAGCTTGGATGATCCGTCCGAAGAAGAAGGAGAGAAGTTCATTAAGATCACCACTCCCACTCCTATTGGAGAGGCTGATGATCAAAATGAAGAAGTCATCCAGGATGAAGAAATCACTCCGGTGCTTGAAGATAATCCAGATGCAAGGACTCTAGAGCTCAGACATCTGAAAGATCACCCCATGGACCAGATCATAGGAGATCCCCGGGATGGTGTCAGAACTCGGAGAGGTACAACTAATGAGAATCTTCATTTGAGTTTTCTCTCACAGGTTGAACCAAAGAAATTTGAGGAAGCAAACTCAGACGCATCATGGATAATGGCAATGGAAGAAGAGCTAAATCAGTTCAAGCGCTGCAATGTGTGGATGCTGGTTCCAAGACCCAAGGGAAAGAACATCATTGGAACAAAATGGGTCTTCAGGAACAAGATGGATGAAGATGGGACTATCATAAAGAACAAGGCCAGACTCGTCGCTAAAGGCTATCATCAAGAAGATGGAATCGACTTCGACCAGACATATGCTCCAGTGGCCAGACTGGAGGCAATAAGGTTGTTCCTAGCATATGCTGCCTTCAAAGGCTTCACCGTCTATTAGATGGACGTGAAGTCGGCCTTCCTGAATGGTAACTTAAAGGAGGAAGTGTATGTGGAACAACCTCCAGGTTTCGTTGATCCTAACTTCCCCGATCATGTCTATTTTCTGCACAAGGCCCTATATGGTCTGAAACAAGCTCCTCGAGCTTGGTATGAAACGCTGTCTACCTTTCTACTTGAGAACAAGTTCACAAGGGGAAAGATAGACAAGACATTATTTCTTAGGGAAATAAAAGACAAGATTTTGCTAGTGCAAATTTATGTCGACGACATTATCTTTGTCTCTATAGATAACAACCTCTGCAAAAAGTTCTCAAAACTTATGCAAGGGAAGTTTGAAATGAGCAGTATGGGCAAGCTGAAGTATTTCTTAGGGCTTCAAGTGAAACAATCTGAAGATGGAATTTTCATCTCACAGATCAAATTCACCAAAGAGCTAATTAAGAAATTCGGAATAGAGAACACAACCTCTATGAGGACTCCAATGGGCTCTACTATGTCTCTGGACAAGGATGAAAAAGGGAAACCTTTTGATGAAACCAAGTACAGAAGCATAATTGGATCCTTGCTCTACCTTACTGCCAGTAGGCCCGACATAATGTTCTCAACATGTGTCTGTGCTAGATTTCAGGTGAACTCTAAGGAATCTCATTACGCTGCTGCAAAGCGGATCCTGAGATACCTTAAAGGCACACCAAATCTTGGCTTATGGTACCCAAGAAGTAATGACAGCGAACTAATTGGATTTTCAGATGCAGATTTTGCAGGTAGCAAAGACGACCGGAAAAGCACCTCAGGGACTTGCCAATTCTTCGGAAGAAGGCTAATTTCCTGGAGTAGCAAGAAGCAGAACTGTGTCGCAATCTCAACAGCCGAGTCAGAGTATATCTCTGCAGGCAGTTGTTGCGCACAGTTGCTATGGATAAAGAATCAGTTCGAGGACTACAACCTGCAGTTCAAGGATATACCCTTGTATTGTGACTCCTCCAGCGCAATTGCAATAGCCAACAATCCAGTCTCTCACAGCCGGACAAAGCACATTGAGCTAAGGTACCACTTCATCCGGGAACATGTGGAGCATGGAGACATAGATCTCCAATATGTGCCTACAGATAGGCAAGTTGCAGATATCTTCACAAAGCCGCTGGACGAGACCAAGTTCTCGTTCTTCAAGACAGAGCTTGGGATGCTCAACAAAGAGGACTAAAGAAGGCTGAATGACTAAGAAGCAAGTAATTGCAAAGGGTTAGTCAAAATCTACTCTTTCTCAACTTTTTCAAAATTCAACTCGAGAAGCATGAGACATACTCGAGTATCTAAAGACCTACTCGAGTATATGAATGAACCTACTCGAGTATGTGTACTGACCTACTCGAGTATCTAAAGACCTACTCGAGTAAGTTTCTCACCTACTCGAGTAAGTCAATACCTCCTCGAGTAAGTCTCTCACCTACTCGAGTAAGTCCATATCTACTCGAGTAGTTTTCTCAACATACTCGAGTAACTCCAGTCGACCTACTCGAGTAGCTCCTTTATCTACTCGAGTAGCATATCTCTCTCTCGTGTCCTGATTCCCAGTTTTTTTGAAATTGTTCTATTCGCCACCCAAGGCTATATGTCGCCTCTCTCTTTAACTTAATTAGCGGAAATTTTAGAGTTATATATATATGAAATTCTGAAACATCAAACCTACTCGACATCATTTCTATCTCTCGAGTACCCTCCTGTCTCTTCGCCTACCCTGCTGACTCGCCTCCGCCGAAGTTGCAGAGCTCTCTCTCTAATTTCCTCCAGTCCTTCGCATCCATGGCGACTTCTCACAAGATCGGCGTCGGCTCCGAACTAGTCACCGAGGGTATTGCAGAGCTTTCCGACGATTTCCACAACCTCCTCATTCTCCTCGACACTGCCGTCCTCTCCTTCATCCTCCAAGAACCCTGTCGCGTTCTCTTCCCCGAAGTTGCAGAATTCTTCTCAAATCTCAAGGTTCGACGCAATGGCAAAGTCCTAAAATCTACAGTAAAGGGTTTGAAACTAAAGTTCACCAAGACCTCTGTCTCTCAACTTCTCCGTTTACCGATTGTTGATGAAGAAGATCACCTAGTTGCTGAGGATTCCGACAGGACAGCCCTTTTCTGTGGTGTTTCCACTGATGCTCAATACTTCAAAAGCTCAGATATGAATGCAGAAGGCAAATTCTTGGTAGATGTTATTGGACAAAATTTACTGTGCAAGACTCACTCCATCCGAGACATTCCCTCATACTTCTTCGATATAATGCAAGCCATTGTCTGCCGCAAGAAATAACAATTTGGTATGCTGATTTTGGACAAGATAAAGGACAGCATGAAATCCCCCAACTACGCAAGAATTATATCTCTGCTCCTTCATGAAACAAATCCTGAAGTATTCAACTTCTCAAAAGGGACTCCACTTCACCACATGAAGAAGGTCTCCATCTCTTCAATTCTGAGATGGGATCTCAAGCTCAAGAACCCTGCCCAAGCTGCAAAGGTCTCAGCAATCCCAGTAGTTCCAGCTGTAGAGGACAGGACTCCATCTCCCTCTCCTCATCATGTGGCCAGATCCTCTAGTGCACCAAGTGAGGGGGAGCCTGCTCCATCTAGCCCAGTCAGGCAACCCTCTCCTCAGCCAGAGATTCCATCCCTACCTCATACTCCAAAGAGTCCAGCCACTTCCTCAGATCAAGTACCTCAAGACACTCTTCTGTCCACCGCTGCTACCATAGATGCCATGATTGCGGAGCTTACTGAAGATGTGCTTCCCCCTCCTCCTCTATCTCCTCCAGCTCCAACCACTGAACATCACAAGGACTTGTCTCCAGCACAGTCTCCTGCCCATTCTTCAGCCAGAACTCCAATACCTTCTCCTCCTCCTCCAGCAGATAAGCCAGACACCATTTTTATTTCTGATGAGCCTTCTCCTGAGCCAGCTGAGGCCCCTCTCAGAAACCTCGATTTCTCCATCCCCCATGATACAGAAGAATTGGATGCTATCATTCCTACCACCAGAGCTCTCAGCTCAGTGCTTATTGAAGAAATAGCTCCTTGGGTAACTCCTCCTATCCCTACTGCTGCTCCCTCTACTGTTGCAGCTACAGTTTCCTCCTCCTCAGATCTGCTGCAAAGTATTGCCATTCTTCTTCAAGAACAAAGACATCATTTTGACACCTCTGTAAAGGTGGTCACTGACAAGGTCACTGCTCTTGAGACTGAGATGAGCAGAGGTTTTGCTAAAATTCAGCATAACACTGACAAGCTAAAGTACCTGTTCCAACTTGGTGGTAAAGCTCTTGACCATACTATCACTAGTATTGGCAATGTCATGGAACAAGGTGTAACCTTGGCCAACAATTAGATTGAGCTAGACAAGAGGAATGAAGCCAACAAGATGACTATCTGTGAAGAAGTTGGCACTTTCAAAGATGACACCATAGAGAAAGTATCTGTTGAAATCAAAATGGGGGAGGGTTTGATAAAAGAACTCAAAGAATAGGTAGAAAAATCTACTGCTCAGAAGACAGTTGAATGGGAAGCTCATGTAAAGACCATTCATGATGATGTGCTTGCCCAGATACAGAGTGTCAAATTTTACTCCTATGACACTGCTGTATGGATGCACAATCAGATCTTGCCAGATCTTGCACTTGACCCAAACATCATTCCCCATCATCTCAATCCTCTAGCCACAGATGTCACTGCCCCAGCTGTTCCTCAACAACCTACCTTCTCCCCCAGGCCTGGAGACTCAGTTGCTCCTCCAGACACTTATGTTCCAGGCTGGGAAGAAGAAGATCCTGCTGAGATATTCCTTCAAGCCCCTCCAGAGTTCAGAATCCACAAGAAGAAAAGGAAATATGGTGAAGGTCCCTCTGCTAGCAGGACAGCTCCTTCTAAGGCCCCTGAACATGCTGAAGCTTGGTCTCCAACTTCAAAGTCTCTCATCTTGGACACACTCAGGCTGGCCATGGATCACAATGAGAACAGAAACATGCACTACAGTTCCCAGGAATGGGAGTTATATGAGAAGTCAATGTTGAAAAGAAAGATCCATGATAGAGAATTTGGGAGAAATAACCCTGCTGCTCCTCCAAGGCCTCCTAAGTACTTTCCTAAGCCTTTCAGCTATCTAAGGAGACAACAAGAGAAGATGGATAAGTAACAATCCCAAGCCTAAACCTAAAATATGATGAGAAATTGAAATGACAAATTGTAGACTTGATGTTTTTGGAAACTTACATATATATACAATTCTTCATTACTGTCTAATTATCTTTTTCATTATCCTTGCTTACCTGCTCATATTTTCTTTCTTAGTTTCTTTTATGTCCATAATTCACCTTAGTGTAAAGGGTTCTGACTTCAACAAATAGGGGGAGATTTTTTGGTATTTCATCCACATGAACCCAGATTTGATGAAGTCACCCTGGAACTAAGATGAATTAAGTTGTATTTGATGCTTGGTTTGAGCTATATGTTTGCAGGAGTCTCACTGGGAAGTGTAGGCCAATGTCAGTCCACAGTAGGTCACCAAGCACAGGAACTGTGCAATGTAATCCCTCATTGCATATTCCAAGGTGTTGACTCATGTGTGGTCTCTCTATTGGGATACACTTCATATTCAAGCTATTGGACTATGGGAAAGGCATTGGAAGTTGGCTACTCTAGAAGAATCAGTTTTTCCAACATCAGAAAATTTCTAAGTGTTTTACTCGAGTAGAGCTTTCACCTACTCGAGTAGTCTGGGTATAAGTTACTCGAGTAAAGGAATCTTGTACTCGAGTAGACATAGTCATATACTCGAGTAGCTAAGTCACCTACTCGAGTAGACCAAGTCATATACTCGAGTAGCATGCTTATATACTCGAGTAGATTACTCGTTATACCCGAGTACCATAAGGTTTTTCTCATCTAAATTTCTATAAGTCATATACTCGAGTAAGTATACTCACATACTCGAGTAGATAGAAACATACTCGAGTAGTTCATTTTACCTACTCGAGTAGTTCATTTTACCTACTCGAGTAGTTCATGTGTCACCCGTGTACCTTTCTATTTCCCTACTCCAGAATTTTTCTAAGTCTTTTACTCGAGTAGAACCTTCACCTACTCTAGTAGATTACTTCCTCTCGAGTAGTTTAGTTCAACTACTCGAGTAGTTGCCAGCAGACCTCTTCAGAATTTTTCTAAGTATTCCACTCGAGTAGTACTTCATGTACTCGAGTAGTTCATGTAATATACTCGAGTAGCTCTTCAAGTACACGAGTAGATCCTCTATATACTCGAGTAGGTCTCTTCACATACTCGAGTAGTTCTGTCTGCCTACTCGAGTAGTTGATCTCTATATACTCGAGTAGTCTTTTTATACATACCCGAGTATGTTTCCCATCATATACTCGAGTAGTTATTCAACTACACGAGTAGTCATTGACTTACTCGTGTAGTTGGCTAAATCTTTCCGACATTTTGCTAAGTCATTTTTCTGACGAGATTTTTCAAATCACGCGACATGATTGGTCCACGTGTACATCATTATGACCGATTATGACCGTTAGTCTCTCCTATATAAGGTCTTATCAGAAAATGACAAACCCTAAGTATTCTTAAAGCTTTCTTGTAATTTCGTTTTCGAGAAATATTCTTCAACCGCCTCCTCTCTGACTTTCGCGAAACGGAAGCCGCCGCCGCCGCCTTCTTCTCCGGCCAAAGCTTCTACTTTCAGAGGATTATTCTGAAGAAAAGTTACAGATCGAGATCGACTTCACTGATCATATTCTCTCTCGATTTCTGTAAAAGCGAGTAGATCCAGATCTAGGCCGAGAACTTCTTCACCGATTTTTGAAAGTGCTACAAAGTTGAAAAGAAGAAGATCCTAGCCATTTCCTTCAGATCTGAGTGATTTACTGTTTGTATTCTTGTAAACTCTTTATTAATATTGTAGGAGAAATCTTCTCCGAGTGTAGGAGTTTTTCACTCCGAGTTTGTAGGAAGTGCTATCTTCCGAGGTGTAGATTCGTTTTGTTTGGATCGAGTTTGTAGGAACTTTGTTCCGAGGGTAGGATCGGTTTTTGATCCGAGATAGTGGAGTAGCAGAGTCTAGTTGATTGCTAGATCGGTGAGGGAAAGTGGATGTACCCAAGGTTGGGGAACCACTATAGATCTTGTGTCATCTGTGATGTTGGTAGAATAGTTCTGTGTCGTGCTCTAATTATTTTTTATTCCGCAAAAAGACGCACAAACCACCTATTCACCCCCCTCTAGGTGATTTAGGTCGACAACAGTTTTCTTTCACCCGGGCATTGCTAAGATGTATGCCAGCTTACGGATGACCATGTGTTGGCCGGGAATGAAAAAGGATGTCTGATATTTTGTTACACATTGCGATACTTGTCAATGGGTGAAGGCGGAATGCAAGAGTCCCGGTGGTTTGCTACAATCATTGCCCATCCCCGAGTGGAAGTTTGAGGATATCTCCATGGACTTTGTCAATGGGTTACTTCACTCAGGCTCAGGAAATGATTCAGTGTGGGTGATAGTTGATCGCCTGACGAAAGTAGCCCGGTTTATCCCAATGAAGAAAGAAGCTCATGTGGATGTCTTAGTACACCTCTTTGTGGAGCAATTCGTACGCTATCATGGCGTGCATAAGACAATTGTTTCAGACCGGGATTGTCGTTTCACCTTAAGGAACTGGAAGGCGGTACATGCTTATTTGGGCTCGCGCCTTACCTTCAGCAACGTGTTTCATCCTCAGACGGACGGGCAATCTGAAAGGACCATCCAGACATTGGAAGAATTGTTGAGATTATGTGTGTTGTATAGAGGAGAGCCGTGGGAAAGACTCTTACTGTTGGTAGAATTCTCCTACAACAACAGCCACCAGGCTAGCATCGGCATGGCTCCTCATGAAGGTCTTTATGGAAGAAGGTGTAGAACCCCCTTGTCTTGGGTGCAAGATGAAGACCCGAAGGATTTGGGTGTTGAATATATTGATGATACCGATGCGGCAGTTAGACTGATAAGGGATCGCATGTTGGAAGCTCAAAGTCGGCAGGCGAAGTATTATAATGCAAAGAACCGGATGGTGGAGTTTCAAGTGGGTGATAAGGTGTTCCTGAAAATCCGACCGATGCATGGAGTGTCACGTGTGCGTGGTGTGAAAAAGCTCAGCCCAAGGTATGTTGGGCCTTATACTATATTGGAAAGTATTGACCCGTTGGCCTATCGGTTGGAGTTACCGTCCGAGATAGAGAACCTCCATGACGTGTTCCATGTGTCGTCGCTTCGAAAGGCCTTGTTGCGGCCCGATCAATACATCCCCACAATTGATGGTGCTGTGGCGTCTGATAGGTCTGTGTGACTAGAGCCGATGCGGATCGTAGATAGCGAGACAAGAAAGTTACAACGCAAAAGTGTTCCCTTGGTGAAGGTGCTATGGTCCAATCATAGGAAGGAGGAATATACATGGGAACCGATGGATGTGATGCAAAAAACACTATCCGGAGTTGTTTGCTCAAGGTAATTTTATTTAAAAGCATATTATATTTCTGTTATGCTTTTCTCTTAATAGCCTAAGCCTGTTTTTGGGGACGAAATCTTTAATTTTGTTTATAGGATTTGTAACATCCCGAATCGCACTAGGCCCCTCGTACGTGTTTTTGAGTCAGGAGAGCTGACTTGGGTTCAGGGGGAGTGCTGACAACAGGGCAGCACATGTGAAAAGGAGGAGAAATTAGTCAAGTATAGGACACGGGTAGAGACACGGGCATGTCCCTAACCGTGTGGGACTGGACAGCTCTCGAGTCGATGACTCGAGTATGTCCAAAGAAGGACACAGATAGTGACACGGGAGTGTCACTACCCATGTGAAGGGACACGAGTAGCAACACGGGCATGTCCCTACCCGTATCGAGATCGACGTGTCGAAATCGACGAACTACGTGTCGAGATCGATGAACTTTGTGTCGAGATCGACAAATTGTATGACATGGGTAGAGACACGGGCGTGTCCCTACCCGTATGTCGTTGTGTCAAGTTGAGCTCGACGAGGCGTGTCGAGATCAATGAGGTGTGTCGATATTGTATGACACAGGTAGCGACACGGGCGTGTCCCATCCAACACGGGCGTGTCGGAGGGCGTGTGTTCCCTCTGGTCGATGACCAGCGCTCGATGATCGTCAAGTGTAAAGTATGGGGTACACGACCTATGATACGGGCGTGTCATAGGGCGTGTCCCACTCATCCTCGAGTAGCTCTCATGTAGGTCGAAATATACTCGAGTAGGTGGAAAAGTACTCGAGTAAGAGGGGGGTGACACGGGCATGTCATCCCTGTGACACGGGCGTGTCCTATCCGGGTACTCGAGTAGTTGGTTTTCTCTCGAGTAAGTCCTCTCGAGTAGGTCTCGAGTGGGTTGCACGCCCCATGTCACGGGCATGACTGGGCCGACACGGGCGTGTCCCACCCGTGTGTCATGTCGAGTATTGAACCGACACATAAAAACCGTCGTAATGCTTCTCCTAAGCTGGACACGGGTAAGGACACGGGCTTGTCCCTACTCGTGTCACTTTTATATAAAAGGGGAAGTGATAAACCTAGCCGTTTTCACTCCTCATTCCAGCCGTTGTTCTGAGAGAAACTCCTGCTGAGAGAAGGAAGTCGCTGGATCTGGTTCTAGAGGAGAAGATCCGCCGCCGCCATGGAAAGTAAGATGCCGCCGAGAAGAGTCACGAGATCCTTGGCCGGAAATGGTGGAAATGCCGGAAATGAGGTGAGCTTCCTCCCCTCTCCCTTGGTGCTAGATCTTTTGTTATTTTCTTAGGAGAGATATCGACTCAAGAGAGTTTTGATGGAGAGAAGGAGTTTTCTAGGGATGGCCATGCTAGGACATGTGTTCTAGGTTTTAGATCTCTTCAACCTCCCATTTCTCCTATGTGATGATTGGTGGATGGTTTCGTGAAGAATCATGGCCTCATGAGGGTGAATAAGTGAGGAGGAAATTTTGGAGTGATTTTGGAAGATCGACTTGGAGTGTAAGATGAACCAATGCCGTTCATTCCTCTTTATGAAGCGTGCAGAATCTGTATTCTGCGCGCAATGTTCTTCTTGGCAATTTTCATGAAGGATGTGGCCAGATCTAGGCTTCCGACTAAACACGAAACTTGTAGCACCTAAAAGTACCTATCCAACGAGGGGTTGTACTTCTTCGTACGAAGTTTTTAGCCACAGGAATCTGAACGAAAATGACGTCTGATAAATCCTGCATGCAGAAATGTTGTTCTGTGCGCAGCGGACTTTGAAGCCGATTTCAAATAGGATACATCCAAATTTGGGTTGCGGGTTGAATATGAAAGTTTTAGCCTATGGAAAGAACTTTCCATCAAGGAGTTACACATCTTCATCAGATTCTTGTAGCTTAAGGAATCTCTGGTCGAAGTTGCTGTCCAGATTTATTCTGTACTTAAATTCTAGGGTTTATATATAATATGAACTTTAATTCGGTGGAATCGATGTTGCAAATTAACTCGAGATTTTTGATGAACTATCTTATGCTAACCACCGTAGTGCTATGAATGATGAATCTTGTTAATTAGATTTCATAAAACTGAACTGTGAAGCAAGCTTTATGGCATGATTTGATTTGCTAAAAATTGATAGATTATTATATATACGCATCATGTCTATAATATGATGAATGAAATGACTAGATACAACTTGACAGATTATTACCTATGCAAATCATGTTTGTAATATGTTGAAATCATTTGGAATGACAAATAGAAGGATAAACCATGGCCATGAGTATGTATGATGGTTAGAATGAAATATAGTAGTCCAATACTTAGAGCGTAGTCTCCCTACGGGTAGTATCATGGAGGGATATAAGTGCGGTGTTGGTCGTCACTAGTTGAGTTAATGTTGAAATGAGGTATAGATGGACGGTTGGTCTTGGTCCTCGGTGTCTACGTCCCGGGGCTCCTTCCGTGCCGATTGTATGGTTGGGCTGTGTCCTCGAGCTTACTTCTGAGGCCCCTTCCATGCCACGTTGTTGTGGAATTTGCATGCGGTGTGAGTCGACATGCAGTGTCATAATCCTGGGTTAAGGATAGTGTGGCAGGTCTACAGGCTCGCCGATCGTCACACCGACGAGAGTTGACAGTTAGACTTTGGGCAGTTGGGCTTGGTCCTCGGTGTCTACGTCCCGGGGCTCCTTCCATGCCAGGTGAACATTTGGGCTTGGTCCTCGTGCTTACTTCCGAAGCTCCTTCCGGGTCACACATGGTCAGTTCCGGGCTTGGTCCTCGGTGCACATCTAGCCGAGGCTCCCGCTGGGCCATAGTACTCATGGGCTCCGCTGTTGTGTTCTTAGCATTGAGGCGTACGGAGGCCTAGGCGAAGTAGTATGGATACCCGCCTATTAGAGAGATGCCTGCTCTACTGTCACCGCCTGACCACGACGTCTGATGCCCGAGAGTTTAGCTACCTGCTCGAATAGTGGGAGCTATAGTCTATGTCGGCATAGTAATTGCATGTGTGTGATCATGGGTTAGTCATTGCATAGCATACATACCATACATAGCATTAGCCAAACAAGATCCTCATCATATTAATTTGTATGGGCACTCCTATATGATGAGTTATCTTATGTAACTGATCCTTAACTTATAAGCTTGTATGGCCATCCTTATAAGTTAAGTTTCTTTCCTACTGTAGATACTTGTTGATGCGTGTAATACGGCAAGTGCACTGGTCGCACAAGTAATAAAGTTTTGGGAGTAAATCCCCAAGTGTCGGTCTCTTGAGGAATGCAATTAGCGTAGAACGACAACAGTACCGAGAATATTGTTATGAGAGTTAAAAATAGAACAAAAAGGAAATAGCGGACTCGGGAGATTGTGGATGTTTGATCTACTGAACTAGTAAAAGCTATGCGGGTCGACGGCACCGCTTCGCAAGGTGAAGTGGGTTTGTCGGCTGCTATGCCGAAATTCAGTTGGGCGAGTGGAAGGGAAACTAATGGATTACAGCGTTCTTGTGTGGATTGCAATCGGACAAGGCACAAGAATGAAGTGGATGTGGGGTGAGTGAGGCGCATTCACAGACAGAACTCACAAGCATAAGAAGAAACTAACATTCCATTAACTAGAAAGTAAACTTGATGTTCAGGATGGAAATGTTCATTACACTGCTCAAAACATTCATAAAACAGAGGAAGGGGAAGAGGAGTAAACCAAAAGAGAATGAAGATCCACCGCGGGTCGTGGCCGGAGTAGCGAGTTGTCAATCCGCTTCCGGGCTCAGTCCAAGGAGGCTTCCGGTACCAACGATCTGTCACCTCGAAGGCCTTTAAGTCCATTCTCTAGGTTATCTACTTCACCAACTCTGCAGGAAAGCTTGGAGTTGAAGTCACCAATGGCTGAGGGCTTCGCCGGAGTGTTGAAAAGCTTCGGAGTAAGTGGAAATGGCTTCCCGACGAAGGTGGAAGTGATGGAGCAGCTGGAGAAGTGAAAAGGCGATTCCCACGCACTCTCCGATCGCAGCAAATGACAGGCGTTGACCTAAAACGCGGAGCAGGGCCTTTTATACGGAGACAGCAGAAGCAGTGCGCACGATCAGTGGCGCACGACCAGTGGTCGTGCGCACTGTAGGTCGATGATCGTGCGGCATTTCCAAATAAACCTGCAACCTGGACAAGAAGCATCAGCATATACGCGCACGAGCAGTGGCGCACGACCAGTGGTCGTGCGCACTATGGCCAGTGCTCGTGCGATGACCGAGACAGGGTTATGAAAAAGGGGTTGTAATGCGCACGAATAGTGGCGCACGACCAGTGGTCGTGCGCAGTAAGTCCAGTGGTCGTGCGCTTACCCCAGGCTGATTCTAAAGAAAACGTAGAGTAGTGCGCACGATCGGGGGCACACGACCAGTGGTCGTGCGCATTAGATCCCCTGATCGTGCGCAGTATTCCTGTTTCACAACCATCCCGGAACACGTACACGACCCCTGTACCAGCAGAAGGGGCAGAAAGGCCACCAGAACGTGCACACCACATCCCCGAGATAGGGCTAAAGAATAACAACATAAATGGAAACACAGAGAGCACACAGAAGCGGGCCTACAGTGCACTTAATCGTGAAATAGGTACATAAACACAAATAAGCAATAAAGGCTCTCAAGTGTAGTGCTAAGGCGATAAAACTAGCCCAGATGAGTCCAAAAATCAGTGTAAAATGTGGACTCATCACCCCCCAGACTTAACCATTTGCACGTCCCGAGCAAATCATCACTCCATGGACTCGAAGATAGCTAACTGGCTCAGCAATTTCAATAAAAAGTAAGACGAGAAATCAAATATATCATGAGTATAGAAGATATAATAGAAAACTTTTTAATTATACAACGTAGTTTAAACTATTCGACAGACGTAAATAAATATTGTAATTGCTCAAAATTAGAATTCTGGAGAATCGTGCGATCATGTGCAGGAAGAAAGTAGGCAGGCCACTAAGGTGAGCATTGCCAAAGTTCGGGACTCAGGATCACCTCCAAAGGAATCCACCAATGTCGGGGACCATACGCTTGCACATTCACACTCTCTCCACGGCGTGGGTTAGACTCAAGCGTAAATCAGTAGGACTTGAAGGAGGAAAGAGGCTTAGGCAACGGCTTGGCGGTCAAAGATAAACATGAAGGCTCTATGCAACCAAAGCGAGCGAAAACAACCCAAACCAAAACAGCCACTTAGAAAAGAATGGGGCACATGCCCCCAGACTTATCTTGAAATCCGGGTGTGAACACGACTGAACCCGACCAAATTCAATAAAGAGGATGGGGATCGAAATCTCAAAGCAATTCTTTCACAAAAATATTTATTTTTTCGATTGCGCGAATCAGCTTTTTATTTTCGTAAACTGTTGTTTTCTTTTCTGCGCTAGCAATCCCCAAACGAAGCAATCAAAACGGGAATAAAATCAGCACCCCCAAAACAATGTCCACTAATCACAACCTCGGCAAAACAGGAATTACAAATCAGCTCAAGCATTTGATTGCGAAGGTGGGTTTAGCTTCAGGCCTTGGTGAAAGTGAGTGGAGCTGGATCAAAGGAAGGGTAGGCACAAATTTGGCATGCAATGGTTAACAGGTAGGAAGGGCTAAACAAGGCTCAAACTAGCCAAAAAGAAGGCCTACGTCATGCTCACGCTTAACTAATCATGCACCAATGCTTCGAGAGTAGCTTAGGGCAAGTTCTTAGCCACCGAGAAAGATGATCCTTCCCCCCGACTCGAGCAATACGAGTCTAGTGGCGGCTACACACATTCCTACACTATCGTTTGATTATCCCAGATTCAGATTTTGAGCAGTACAAACAATATTGACGTGAGCAGAAAAGAATAATTCTACGAGCATAAAGAAAAATTAGTTCTATCCTAACTCTACACAAACCATGAGTATTCGATTAGGAGCACTGCATGAGTTTCGAACTACTCAATCCTGAAATCCTAAGCCAGTACCACTATTTTAAAATTTACACAAAAGCAATAAATTTAACTCGGGTTGTGCGCGTGGGTAGGAGCGCACTAGTGTGGGTGATTCAGTGTGTGCAACCAAAAAAAACAAGAAATAAGTAAATAAGAAATTGGAATGCAACAGAAGGTGCGGTGTAGTGACCACAAGCAGACTAGCCCCCCAGACTTAACGTTGACAACGAGTAAAAATAAACATTCCAAAGAGGAGAAATAGCTAGGGTAGGAAGTTACCTATGCTCAAAATTGAGCATACCAGTCGGGCAATGAGATGTCCAAGTGCGGCCACGTTGCCGCGCCTCTAATATTCCTGCACCTGCGATTAAAGGATGCAAGCCAAACAAAAGCTGGACACATATATATATATATATATGAAGAAATAAACCGAAATCAAAACACAGCATAGGACCGAACGGTCCAACTTGGGTTGTCTCCCGAAAGCCCTTTTGTTTACCGTCCTTAAGGTGGACCAAATACCTGTATTAGCAGTTCAAATAGAGAGTTCTTGGCAGTAGCAAAAGGAAACAAAATTAAAAATAGAGCAACCAGCATTCAACAAGTAGCAAGAAAGAAGAGGGCACAATCAGCTATACGCAGATTTATGGTAAGTCTCTCCGGTGGGATGCGAGAGAACAGTAGAGTGTCTATTTGCATTCGGGGTAGGCATTGTCCTATTACTGCGAGTGCACTCTTTCGCGAGCCGGAAGGCAGCGTAGCGCTCTTCGCATAAACGCTTGGCCTCTTTCAGTTTCTCCACCGTGGGAGACTTCCAATGAAGGTAGGCTGTGGGGTTTCCTTGTGTCGTGGTTGGCGGCGGCCTATCCGGCACTGTAACGGCAACCGGATATGCCCAAGTTACAGATCGTTTAACAGAATTATACAAATTATTGTCCAGGGATTTCTCCCGAATAAAACTTAGTTCGTCATGCCCAACAACAGAGTTGGCTGGCAGTAGAAAGGCAGTCGTGGCTTTGGTGCAATTGATCCCTTCGTGGACCAGTAGTTCCTGCTTCTCATCGACTTCCGGAGAAAGTCCGTTCTTTGGCGTCTCCTCCAGATGTGCTTCCAATGCGGGGGGACCTGAATCCAGCTTGACATCTGTGACACTCAGAGAAATGTTATTTGGGATGGAAGAAAAATGTATGGATGTTTTATCGAGGGTGGACTCTTCGTTTGGCCAAGTGACACGGCCTTTGGAAAAGTCGAGGGATGCGCCACTGGCTGTTAGGAATGGGACTCCTAATATAGGAATGGAGTTATTGTCCTGTGGTCCCAAAACCTGAAAGTCAGTGGTGATACTGGTGCCGTTAACCTCGATTTCAACGTCCCGCACACCGCCCTCCGTGTCAACCAGATTGCCATTAGCTAAGATAAGTGATTTCCGATTTTCAATGTCAACTTGTAACTGCATCTTTGCAGCATCTTGCAAAGTGAGTATGTTGCTGGACGCCCCGGAATCGCATAATGCTGGAGTGTCGATGTTATTGATTTTACAATTAATGACAAGTTCATTGCGGTTTCCCGACGTGTCCTCCCCAAGGCGCTTTCCTTGTTCATGGGGGTTCTTTTCAGTGTTGCTTGGTAAGGTGCCTTGGGTGCGCTCGGAAACCACTTGAGCCAATTGGCCCAATTGTGCCTCCAGTTTGCGCATCGAGGCAGCCTGATTTGTCATGTTGGTCTGGGAAATCTCAACAAACTTCTCGAACATTTCTTCCAAAGAATTTTTCTTAACGATGGGGGGCCCTTGGGAATAATTCGGTTGAGGCGGCCGCGGTTGTCTACCGGAAGCATACACATCGTTTTGATGCTGCCCCGGTTGCCATCTTTGGCCAGATGTGTTAGGATTCCAAGAAAAGTTGGGGTGAGTTCTCACCCCCGGGTTGTAAGTATTCCCGTATGGCACTCCCCTGTTTTGATTGGCAACAAAATTAACAGATTCATTCAAAAACAAAGATTCGTCTTGTACCTCAACTCCTGAGCATTCGAAGCTGTGATGATCAGTGCTTCCGCACCCTTGACATGAGATTTCCATCACTGGGGCGGCAGGAGCAGGCTTGGGGATATCCAAGGCAAACACTCCACTGGTGCTTCGTGGGATGTTTCTTCCAGCAGTCCAGTACGCACTGTGGGTTGCGGTGTCTTGTAAGAATTTCAGAGCATCATCTGGAGCAAGATTCATAATGGTTCCTCCGGAGGCAGCATCGATCATGGCTCGGTGGTGGGGATCAATAGCAAAGTAGAAACTTTCGACGAGATTCCACGTTTGGAATCCATGATTAGGGCACTTCCTCAGCAGCTCATTAAAACGCTCCCAAACTTCGGCTAAACTTTCTTGATCGGCTTGCCGGAAGTTGGCTATTGCGCGCCTCAAGCTCACGATCTGATCCACCGGATGGAACTTAGCTAGAAATTTTGTAGTCAAAGCCTCCCAGGTGGGGGCTGTTCCAGGTGGAAGGGAGTGAAGCCATGTCTTGGCATTGTCTCTTAATGAAAAAGGGAAGAGACGGAGCTTGACTGTTTCATCTGGGATTCCAGCGTAGCGGAACGTGGCGCAGATCTCGGAGAATTTTGTAAGGTGAAGATGGGCATCTTCAGTGGCCATTCCGGAGAACTGAGCGTTGTTCCGAATAATATTCAGAATAGCTGGTTTAATCTCGAACTGAGGATTGGTAATAGCAGGTCCGAAACCGGGGTATATACTCCCAACAGTGGGTGTCGTATAATCCCTCATGGTGCGAACCTGGGGAGGATTCACTTCATTTTCGTCGTCATGAGGTATCCCTCCAACTCGGTTGCCTGCATCAATATTCAGCTGGTCTCCCATTGGGGCAAAAATGATGGCTGCGGCGCGTCTTTGTGCTAAGAGAGTACGTTCGATCTCTGGGTCGTAGGTGACAAAATCTCTTGTAGCTCGGCCTTGCATTCACTGCGGCAAACACTACACACTAGAAGAAACAGCAGTCAAAACAAAACAATACTAACTCTGATAACAATATTGGAAGTCATCCGAAGTCGCTCGACAGTTGCATTCCCCGGCAACGGCGCCAAAAACTTGATGTGTGTAATACGGCAAGCGCATCGGTCGCACAAGTAATAAAGTTTTGGGAGTAAATCCCCAAGTGTCGGTCTCTTGAGAATGCAATTAGCGTAGAACGGCAACAGTACCGAGAATATTGTTATGAGAGTTAAAAATTGAACAAAAGGAAATAGCGGACTCGGGAGATTGTGGATGTTTGATCTACTGAACTAGTAAAAGCTATGCGGTCGACGGCACCGCTTCGCAAGGTGAAGTGGGTTTGTCGGCCGCTATGCCGAACTTTAGTTGGGCGAGTGGAAGGGAAACTAATGGATTGCAGCGTTCTTGTGTGGATTGCAATCGGACAAGGCACAGTAATGAAGTGGATGTGGGGTGAGTGAGGCACATTCACAGACAGAACTCACAAGCATAAGAAGAAACTAACATTCCATTAACTAGAAAGTAAACTTGATGTTCAGGGATGGAAATGTTCATTACACTGCTCAAAACATTCATAACACAGAGGAAGGGGAAGAGGAGTAAACCAAAATAGAATGAAGATCCACCGCGGGTCGTGGCCGGAGTAGCGAGTTGTCAATCTGCTTCCGGGCTCAGTCCAAGGAGGCTTCCGGTACCAACGATCTGTCACCTCGAAGGCCTTTAAGTCCGTTCTCTAGGTTATCTACTTCACCAAATCTGCAGGAAAGCTTGGAGTTGAAGTCACCAATGGCCGAGGGCTTCGCCGGAGTGTTGAAAAGCTTCAGAGTAAGTGGAAATGGCTTCCCGACGAAGGTGGAAGTGATGGAGCAGCTGGAGAAGTGGAAAGGAGATTCCCGCGCACTCTCCGATCGCAGCAAATGACAGGCGTTGACCTAAAACGCGGAGCAGGGCCTTTTATACGGAGACAGCAGAAGCAGTGCGCACGATCAGTGGCGCACGACCAGTGCGCACGGTGGCGCACGACCGTGCGCACACTGTAGGTCGATGATCGTGCGGCTTTTCCAAATAAACCTGCAACCTGGACAAGAAGCATCAGCATATACGCGCACGAGCAGTGGCGCACGACCAGTGGTCGTGCGCACTATGGCCAGTGCTCGTGCGATTACCGAGACAGTGTTATGAAAAAGGGGTTGTAATGCGCACGAACAGTGGCGCACGACCAGTGGTCGTGCGCAGTAAGTCCTAGTGGTCGCGCGCTTACCCCAGGCTGATTCTAAATAAAACGTAGAGTAGTGCGCACGATCGGGGGCGCATGACCAGTGGTCGTGCGCATTAGATCCCCTGATCGTGCGCAGTATTCCTGTTTCACAACCATCCCGGAACATGCACACGACCCCTGTACCAGCAGAAGGGGCAGAAAGGCCACCAGAACGTGCACACCACATCCCCGAGATAGGGCTAAAGAATAACAACAGAAATGGAAACATAGAAAGCACACAGAAGCGGGCCTACAGTGCACTTAATCGTGAAATAGGTACATAAACACAAATAAGCAACAAAGGATCTCAAGTGTAGTGCTAAGGTGATAAAACTAGCCCATATGAGTCTAAAAATCAGTGTAAAATGTGGACTCATCACTTGTACTTGATAGTTTATTATTATTTATGTAGAACTACGCGCTCCTTTCCACAAGTCTCCGTCGAAGAAGAAGACAGTCGTCTACCTCCCGCTCATGATCGAAAGACTCCGGCGATCCAAGATCTACATCGAATACGAAGAGCCGACCGGTTGCCAGCAAACAGAGATCTCAAGCACCGGCCGCGGATTGCCCTACGGAGAAGTCTTCAAGATGGAGAACTTCATCTTTAAAATATTTACATCTTTTACTCTTATAATCTTTTTGTCTTTTCTAAATCTTGTGGGGGGAAAAATGGACTCGGTATTGATTTGGAAGTCCGGGGAGCTGGATGCTCGGGGACTTGGAAAAAAGGAGACTTGATTAGTCTAGGGAGCCGTGGGCTCGGGAATATGGTGAAATAGTAGGCTTGGTAGTCTAAAGAGCTGGAGGTCTCGGTACTATAATTAGATACAACTATCATGGTTGCATGTGCATAACAGTGGTGGGTCCTCGGTATTGGACGATCGAACACACCATCGTCAGTACGTTGACTTGGGGAGACTAGCTGGTTTGCTAGGAATAGTACGAGAACGTACGAGAGGGGCTAGACTGGGTAGTGTGTTTACTGGTCTAGGACTGGAGAGGCCCAACCCATTGTCTTCGTTGGCCATGATGAGAGGCTCCTAAGAGTTTAGCTAACTCCAAAAAGGGGAACTAAAGGTCTGTGCGCATAGAGTCGTGTGTGTGAGTTGCACTTGCATGTGCATACCATAGCATACTTGTATGTCATAGCATAATCATTGCATTTAACCCCTGACACCTATCATATAAAATGGTATGGGACGTTTTATACGATAGGCCATGCAAAACGACTCCTTGGTCTATAGGGGTAATCCCTATAAATCAACAGTTATATTTCTCGTTGCTCTTACATACTCTTCTTACTGCTTTTACTTACTTGCTACTCCTTACTGTTTACTTTTGTTACACACTTGTTTACTCATGTTTAAATATTGTGATACCCCTACCATACTTTATTATTTTATTCCTTAGGGTAGATGTCACCTGCTTGATTACGCCCTGCTTTTGGTCTTCCTTTTCACTCCTTTCTGCCCGGTACTTACTTGACTTAGTCTAGTTTGACTGACGGTTGTTTGACCACCATATTTTAGGTGCTCCGGATGGGAGACAGGGAACAGCCCCAGAAGACGCAACACCAGCAGGGTACGATGTAGATGGAGATGGGCCAGTGTAGCTTGGGTGGACAGGCATCCGGATCTGTGAGTGGAGCCCAGTATTAGTAGTTTTACTTTTTTGAGTGGATTGTAGTGAGGTTATCATGTACCGGGCTTAAGCCCGTATTCACTTTCTCGCGATGTGGACTATTTATTTGTCATGTGATTTCCTATTTCTATGGTGGACTTGGATGCTTGCACTTTCATTCATTATATATTCTGTCGATGGTGATCGATTTGGCCGGCAGGATCGGCGTTTTGTAGTGATGACCTTCCCAGGTGCGAAGGTGTCACCGCAAAGCGGCGGTTCTGGGCCTAAGACCCCGGTGGTTGTTGCAAAAAAATGGGGTCTTACATCCTCATCCCAACCGAGTGCACAGAAGGGCAAGTCCGTCGCCGAAACCCCCACCAAGGTCCCGCCTACGACGGCTACGACGATCATTACTGTGGAAATTGCCGCTATCTTGGATAAGGTTCCCGGGGGACCGTCGCCGAGAGGGTACCAGAATTTCAGCCTCGGTGAGAGGCATCTGGACGAGACGGGCCAACCCTTTCTCCAGTGGGACGCCGAGATTAACAGCGCCTCCATCTCGATGATCCTGTCAATGTGGATGGATCAAGACACTACCAGCGGTAAGGCCTTCGCACTTGCCTTCGAGTTGTACAGCCGAGAGGACGCCAGTCTTTACGATAAAGAGTCAACCCAGACCATCACACACGAGACTGCTTGGGTCCAGCTACGCATCATGGAGCTAGCACACATGGCATCTCGTCAGAGCCTCAACCTTGAACGGAACCTAAACGAGGTTCAAAAGAAGTGGGATCTTGTTGCGGCAGAAGTGACTTCCCTGAAGTTCCAACTGGCGGCCTCCGAGGCACTTCTCTCCTGTCACCCGATGCAAGGGGTAAGTGAATCATTTTTTACCTTTTCGAAGCTACGCTTTATTCTCGACTAACTTTATTTCAATTTTCCTCATGACCACGCGAATGCTGAGCTACTGCACATGTAGGTGGCGAGCCTTGAGCACGAGGTATCGGGGCTGAAAACCGAGAACAACCGTCTGCAAGAAACACTCCTCCTGCCTCCCCCTGGAGAAACGATCAAATGACATCAATACAATAATTATGAAATCGAAGTGACGATGCAGGAGAACGCTCATGGGGAGGCCAAGCACACGATGGATGTGCTGCGAGGTACCGAGTTGCTGAGCGAGAAGGGCAGGAGGCTTATGACGCGAAGCATCCTGCCATGGCTGTTCACCCCCATTAAAGTGCATGAGGGAGAGGATGATCTTCAGCACAAGGATGGCCTCGACCCACCTTCGAGTGAAGAATCTTCCAGCGAGAAGTCCGACGACTCTTCCTGATGACCTTTCACCTCTTAGTTGTACTTTTTTTTGAAATACATGTAACAGGCGAGACCCCTAAAATATTTGTGTGATATATATATATATATATATATATATATATATATATATATATATATATATATATATATATATATATATATATATATAACTCTTTTGGGCTTGTTCATTTATTTGGTAAGGCTAACTGTTAGAGTTTGGCGGTTTGGTAGTCTAGTCGAGCGGCTAACTATCCGGGCGGTCTGATGGTTTGTCATGCGGTATGGTGGCTTATCTTAGCAGATGCAGTCTGAGGACTAACCACAGCTGCGGTTTGGTGGTTATCCGCTCCATCATTCTGATAGTTAGCCGCTGCAGCGGTCTGGTGGCTTGCTGCAGCAGCGGTCTGATGGTTAGCCGTAGCTACGGTCTGGTGGCTTGCCACAACAGCGGTTTGATGCTTAGCCGCAACTACAGTCTGGCGGCCTGCTCTAGTGGCCTAGTGGTCTGCTCTGGCGATCTGGCATTTTCCCTCTATTGATGCTAGGTGTTCTTTAGTTGTTCTTTATATAGCATGCGGTTTGACAAAGTCAAACTGCATAAGCCGCACGACTTGTATTTAGTCCCACATCGCGTGTTGGATTCTCTCTCCTCCCCTATTTTCTATAAATAAGGGGCATACCTATGTGTTGTTTATCTTTTTGGAGCAATAAAATTTGTCATTATTTAGCTCCTTTTACATGGTACCAGAGGAAATCAGTCATTTGCTCCAGTTCACACAACTTCTTTTTTGTTCGCGCGGTTTACATCGATGCCCTATCTTTATTGTCGTTGTTAGCCTACGGCTTGTTCTGTTCGCGCGGTTAGCCTTGCGGCTTGTTCTGTTCGCACATCCTTCATTGTTAGCCGCTCTGCCTTACACTTTCTTGCTTTTGGCTACTTGTTCATGCGGCCTTTGTGGGTTTCTTGCCGCACCACTTATTTGCTAGTCGCTCTTCCTTACGACTTGTCGTATTCGCATGGCTTCTCTGCTGTTTGCTGCGGGCTCTGCATTTTGGTCGTGGCATCTTTAAGGTCGCTGGTGTGTTGTCACCATGACCGTGTAGTCTCTTTCTTCTCTTCTAGCGCTAGTCATTTTTCCCTACTCACGCGGTCTCTTCTTGGTATGCAACCTTTTGGTAACATCTCTCTCTGCCGGTCTTTTTCTCTTGGTCTCTCTCTTTCTGCGACTTGTTTACCAGTTTGTTATTTTTCGGCTTGTGCCCTTTTTGTTCGCACAGTTTATTTGTTTGCGTGCTTGTTTTTGGAGGCTTGTTTCTTAACGTGTTCTTAGTTTATCCACTTCCTATCTCTATTCCCTTGGGGATGACTTCTCTTCTCTCCTCTACAGCTCGTGCTCTTGTGGGCTCCTCTGATAAGTGGCTTATTGACTCTGGTGCCACTTGTCACATGACCTACAACTCTCGTTTGTTCTCCTCCTTCACGGACCAGCCCAGGGTATCTCTTATTGTTATTGCATATGGGACTTTTGCACCTGTGCATGGTGTTGGAACTATGCACCTCACTCCGTCTTTGTTGCTTGAGGACACTCTCTATGTCCCCACTTTTCAGTACAACTTACTATATATTCATGATTTCTTTACACAGTTGTAGTGCATAGTTACTTTTACTGTCACCACTTGTTCTTTCTTGTATTTTGTTTCAAACGCTACTATTGCTACTGGGACTGCGAGTGGTGTCCTTTTTTTTCTTTACCATGTCATTGCTCTATCTGCTTCTTCATCTCTTCAACAGTGGCATCATCGTCTTGGCCATCCTCCTTCTTGCCTCATTCACAAACTTTTCCCAGACCTGCCTCCAGAGGATTTTGTTACGTCTAGCTACCACTTCTTATGTCCACTTCTTATGTCCAACAACCTCCCTCTGATACCACAAAAATCGACTAAGTCCACTGGCATTGAGTGGAGCAAGCTCACTCAACGTCAGAGGTATGTATTCAATATTGTCTAGGAGAAATTTGCCTACGTACAAAAGCTTTGAGTGTAGTCTACTGACTCAACTCCATATAACATATACGCGTTAAGACTATCTCAGCCTAACTGAAAGATATCCAAAAAAGATAGCTAAGTACAAAAACATTGAGTGTACTCTACTCACTCAACGCCATACAATAAAAGGCTATGAGTCAGGCTGAGTCAGTCTAAGAATAGAAAAATTGGCTAAAAATGTGGCCAAGTCCACAAGCGTTGAGTGTGGTCTGCTCACTCAACGTCATACAGCTCAAAGCATTAAGTGTTTTTATGCCAGTAAACTCCACAGAAATGTTAAACAAAAATTTGACTAAGTCCACAGGCGTTGAGTGTAGCTTACTCACTCAAGGTCAGATAACAAAAAAATTCTGTTAAGTACTTTGGCATTGAGTGGAGCTTACTCTCTCAACACCAAGGCGAAAGGCGTTGAGTGTAGCTTACTCTCTCAATGGTAGATAATAGAGAATTTTGTTAAGTAGTGTGGCGTTGAGTGGAGCTTACTCTCTCAACGCCAAGGCAAGAGGCGTTGAGTGTAGCTTACTCTCTCAACGCCAGATAACAGAAATTCCATTAAGTTGTTTGGCGTTGAGTAGAGCTTACTCTCTCAACGCCAAGGCACAGAAATTTTTGCTAAGGCAAAAAGCGTTGAGCAAGGCAAGCTCTCTCAATGCTCTCGACGCTATCAACGCCTTGAAGCAAAATTTGGCTAAGTCCAAATGCATGGATAGCTTGGCTTTCGTCGAACTTAGCCTCGTCGACCTGAGCTCAACGTTCGTCGAACTGAGCCTGGTGTTCGTCGAACTGAGTTTAATAAAAGATTGAGCTAAGTCTACAGTTCATCGAACTGACTTTATGATTTTGTCTAGCTCAGATTCGTCGACCAGAGCTCAAAGTTCATCAAACTGAGCCGGCAGTTCGTCGAATTGATTTTTGCATTCGTCGAACTAATTTTATGCATTCGTCGAACTGATTTTATGCTTTCGTCGAACTGAGATTGTCGTTCATCGAACGGAGCTCAGCGTTCGTCGAGCTCAATACCTAGACAGAAATAATGTTGTCTAAGTGTTGTGGCGTTGAGTGATACCTACTCACTCAACGCCTTTGGTTCTAATGATTGAATTTTGGCTAAGTCCACAGATGCTGGGTCATGCTAACGTCAGCAAAGTCAAAAGTCAACCAAAATTCAAATGTTGGGGAAATGGTGCCAGAGACATTGGTGGGGCCAGCTGTTGATATCTTTTGTAATTACCAAGGATTATTTCATCATTAAGTGGTGGGGCCCACTCACAACAAAGAGTCGTTGAAGCAAGAATTAATGGGAAGCATGGGCTGAATTGGCTAAATCTCGGCCATCAATCCTGGTGGTGGGACTCACTGCTACATTGGCCTTTTGAGAATAAAAAGAAGCAAATAGGACTGTACAATAATTCGATTCCCTGTCTATGTTTTCTGAAAACAAAAAGTGCGGTCGAACTTCATCTTATTGCTCTCCATTTTTCGTCGAGCTTGGAGAAGTTGTTCAGTACAGAGAACCTTACTAGGAAAGAGATAGGTGAAGCAATCCCCATCTGCATCAGCAGAATCAGAAGCTATTTTGAGGTAGCAGATCTACAAGTTCTGCAGTAAAAACAAGAAGTTGTTTGAATAAAGAATCTAACTGTCTACATATTATCTACAATAGCAATATCTTGGATCTGATACCTGCTCAGTCCAAGAAGGAGACACAGAGCTTGCTCTGTTGTCTAAACATCACATTCTTCATTTCTGTTTTTTGTAAAGATTCTTTGTGAATCTGGGGTGTGTAATCCTGTACTATAAAGGCTGGGTCTTAGTGACCTGTGTGTATGGCTTTGAGCCAGGTGATAGTTCTTTATGTCATGGGTAGGCTTAGTGCCTAAGTTGTTGGTCTGTGTGACCTGTGTATGGTCATGCGAGATCGGTGTTGTAAGCTATTAAGTAGCTGAGTTCTGGAGGGAGAGCCAAATCTAACACACTGTTAGATAGGTGCAGAGGGATAGTGGATGTACCCAATATTGGGGAACCACTATAAATTTGTTGTGTCGTCTGTGAATGTTCTTGAAAGCTGATCTAATCTAATCAATAGACACAGTAATATAATAAATAGATTAGAAAACTAAAACAAAGACAAAAACCTATTCACCACCCCCCCTCTAAGTGTAAAGCTAGCCTTGAAAACAAGACTTTCAGATTTACCTTTGAATTGTGAAGATTGTCTGCTTGGTAAACATCATCACTCTTCTTTCCCCGCACGGACGGGACGTAGTTCTTCGTGTACTTTTGAACTTGTTCACTTTGACATCTGAGGTCCTTCCCCTACTACCACTGTTGGTAGAGAATGTTTGTACTTTGTTATATTCATTGATGATTTCTCCAGGTGTATCTCTTGAAAGATCGTTCTGAGCTGTACTCAGAGTTTACTGTATTTTATAATGAGATCACACAATTTTGTGTGCCTATTGAGATTCATCGTACTGATAATGCCAAGGAATATGTCAGTTGCCAATTCCCTGATTTTTGTACGAGTCATGGTTTGATTCATCAAACTACTTGTCCCTACACCTATGAATAGAATGGTGTTGCTGATCGCAAGAATCGCTATCTCTTGAATGTTGGTCGCAGTCTTTGCTTATAAATGATTGTTTCTCGGTCTAATTGGAGTCATGATGTTCTACTTTCTTGCTACCTCAACAACTGTATTCCCTCGTTTATTCTTCAAGGCAAGACTCTATTTTCTATTTTGTATCCTAAGGGCGAGCCTTTTCCTTTATCTCTTAAAACTTTTGGGTGTATGACATTTATTCACTTACCTTCTCCTGGTCATGACAAATGTTATCCTCATTTGTTAAATGCATATTCCTTGATATTGTCTGACTCAGAAAGGATATCATTGCTATGATCATCTTCTATGCAAACAATGTGTTTCAGCTGATGTTACTTTCTTTGAAGATACACCGTATTTTTCTTCTACCTCTTCTCTCTTATCCTCTGATACTTCTTCCTTACTGCCTATTATCTCGGCACCTCGACCAGAACCAGTTACTTCCACATTTATTCCTGTTGCCCCATCTCTTTCTCTTGATACTAATTATTTGCCCTTGTAGTCTTTTATGCCTGTTCCCGAGCCCCTTATTTCTTCTGACAGTGCATTGCCTCTTCTAGACAGGAGTGATCTTGATCTTCCCATTGCTCTGTGGAAGGGCATTCGACAATGCACTGAGCATCCTATTGATGCCCGGTTTTCTTAAGCTCAGCTATCCCTGGTTGGCAAGCGCTTTGCTCTTGATATCTCTTCTACTATCATATCGACTATATATCAAGAGGCTCTTGATATTCCTCAGTGTAAAGCAACTATGGATGAATAAATGAACACATTAAATGAAATAGGTACTTGGACTCTTGTATCCCCACCTCTGGGTATTGATGTGGTTGATTGTCGGTGGGTCTTTGTTGTTAAGTATCTTCCGGATGGTTCTGTTGATCACTATAAGGCAAGGCTCGTTGCCAAAGGGTTTACTCAAATATATGGGGTGGACTTTTATCATACTTTTTCTCCCGTTGCTCGCATCATCACTATCTGTGTTCTCTTCTCCATAGTTGTTACTAGAGACTAGGATATGACTCAGTTAGATATGAATAATGCCTTCCGCTATGGTGATTTGAAAGAGGTGGTTTACATGGAGCAACCTCCAGGGTATGTTGCTCAGGGGGAGTCTCAGGTATACACGCTTTGGAAGGCCATTTATGGTTTAAAGAAGAGTCCACGGTTTTGGGTTGATAAGTTTAGTGGAGTTGTTTCTCTTATTGGGTTCAATCGAATGCTTTACTAATCATTCTCTATTTATTTGAAAAACTACTAATGGTCTTGTGGTTCTTGCTGTCTACGTTGACGATATTCTTCTTACTGGTGATGATACAGATGGCATTGATCTAGCAAAACGACATCTTAGACAACATTTTGTCACCAAGAATGTGAGAACTCCCTAATACTTTCTGGGAATTGAGATTTCACGGAAGAACTCTGTGGTTCTTTCATAGTGAAAGTATGCGCTAGATCTCTTAAAGGAAACAGGTCTTCTTGGCACAAAACCTACTCGTTGCCCGATGAAAGTTGGTGATAATAAGTGATGGACTGAAGATTCCCCTCTTCTCCCAGATTTTACTATATACAGGAAACTTGTAGGTAAACTCATATATCTGACTATTACTAGAGCAAATATTTGTTATGTAGTCGAGAAGGTCAGTCAGTTTATGCAAATCCCTAGAGAGTGTCATCTATGTTCTGCCATGAAAATCTTGGAGTATTTGAAAGGGTCTCTATGGAAGGGCTTGTTGTTTCAGAAGTATGGTCATCTAAAGATTAATGCGTATTCTGATGACATCTATGCTGATAACAAAGAAGATAGAAAGCCTACATCAGGTTTTTGCACCTTTATATGAGGAAAACTTGTTAGCTGGAAAAGCAAGAAGTAGTCAGTGGTTTCAAGGTCGAGTACTGAAGCTGAGTATAGGAGCATGGCTTCAACTACCTGTGAATTGAAGTGCTTATGAGCACTTATGCTTGACTTGAGAGAATTCTATGATCATCCTCTTCCAATGTTCTATGATAGCAAAGCCGCTATTTACATATCAAAGAAGGCGCTCTTTCATGAAAGGACAAAGCACATTGAAGTCGATTACCATTTTGTTAGGGTAGAGGTGTTCAAGAATCAGATCTGTACTCCTATTTTCACTTCTGATAGAGAATTGGCAGACTTCTTCACGAAACTAGTTTCTGCTTCAGATGTTTGTAGCAAGTTGGGCATGGTTGACATATACGCTCCAGCTTGAGGGGGAGTGTTAGAGTTTGGCGGTTTGGCAGTCTAGTCCGGGCGTTCTGACAGTTTGTCCATGCGGTCTGGTTGTTTATCTTAGCAGATGCGGTCTGAGGGCTACCTACAGCTACAGTTTGGTGGTTAGCTGCTCCAGTGATCTGATAGTTAGCCACAACAGCGGCTTGCTTGCTTGTCGTAGTAGTAGTCTGATGGTTAGCCACAACTACGGTCTGGTGGCTTGCCGTAGAAGCAGTTTGATGGTTACCACAACTACGGTCTAGTGGTAACCCACTGTTGCTGTCTGGCGGTCTGCTCCAACAGCCTAGTGGTCTGATCTGGCAATCTGGCAGTTTTCCATCTATTGTTGCTGAGTGATCTTCAGTTGTTCTTTGTATAGTGTGCGGTTTGACTTTGTAAAGCCATATAAGTCGCGCGGCTTGTATTTAGTCCCACATCGCATATTGTATTCTCTCTCCTCTCCCCTTTTCTATATATAAGGGGGCATACCTGTGTATTTTCTATCTTTTTGGAGTTATAAAATGTTCCTTTAATTAGCTCTTTTTACACTAATATTTTCGCTTTTATCCATTCACAAACTCTTTTGCTCATTCGCACATACCATAGGCTCTTAGGTGGTGACTGTGGTGTCAATCGTAACTCGTGCTCGTGAACAATGTCTAGGGGGAGAAAACCTTGACCCCTTATATAGTGGGGCAGGTTCGCTAAGTAGTTCATCTCCACAAACTCTACCAAGAGGGTCCTACCGAGGAGGGCCTACAGAGAGAGTTCTGCCGAGAGAGCTATTCCAAGAGAGTTTTGCCGAGAGAGCTATGTCGAGAGAGTTCTGCCGAGAGAGTGGTGCCAAGAGGGTTATGCTGAGAAAGGCCAAGGGAGTTATGCCGAGAGAGGCCTATCCTCTAAGTAAACATCGTCTCTCTTGGAGCAACTACTCCTCGAAGCCTTCAATACCCACCAAGGGCCCAACAAACCTGCCAGCTATGTGAGAGCCTGATATCAAGAATGACTCAAGATTTAGCCTCTCAACCCTTCACAATGTCCACCTGAGTCCTAACAGACCTGCCATTTAGGTTAGAGCCTGACAGTGGGAGCAGCCCGAGACTTAGTTTCTCAGCCTTTCATAATGTCCGCTGGGGGCCCAACAGACCTGCAAACTAGGTGAGAGCCTGATAGTGGGAACATCCCAGGACATAGTTTCTCAATATTTTATAATGTCCATCGGGGGCCCAACAGACCTACCAGCTAGGTGAGAGCCTGACAGCAGTAATAACCCGTGATTTAATTTCTCAACATTTCATAATGTCCACTGGGGGCCCAACAAACCTGCTAGCTAGGTGAGAGTCTGACAGCGGGAACAACCTGAGACTTAGTTTATCCACATTTCATATGGTACACCGGAGGCCCTATAGACCTACTAGCTATGTGACAGTCTGACAGTGGGAATAGTCCAAGACATAGTTTCTTAACATTTCATAATGTTCACCTAGCTCCCAACAGACCTGTCAGCTAGGTGAGAGCCTAACAGTAGGAATAGTTTGGGACTTAGTTTCTCAACATTTCATAAGATCCACCATGGGCCCAACAGACCTGCCAACTAGGTGCGAGCCTGAAAACAGTAACAGTCCGGGACATAGTTTCTCAACATTTCATAATGTCCACCGGGGACCCAACTGGGATTGAGCTTTCCTACCTGCGCAGACCTTACAGACGCATCCAAATATTTCAAGTCAAGATCCCCTTTTACAAATTCTTTCACACGTATATGGTTGTCGAAGTACTCGTCTATTCGACATTTAACTTCCCCTTGCCTAACGACGGCCATGTCGCGAAGCTCCTCCACCTGGTCCAATGAGATTCACATCTCGCCCTCATTTTCGATCCTCCAGTCCTCTTCTCCTTCTCTTGCAATGACTACCCATGGTGATTTGACCTCAAACTCTACGGGAAGCATGACCTTGAAGCCATGCGAAAGCCAAAACGGGGTTCCCCCTTGTGGCTGTGTTGGGCATGGTTCTTAGGGCCCAAATAACCGACAGAAGCTGCTCTACCCAATTCTCCTTTAGGTTTTCCACCTACTTATTTAGTAGGTTCACGATGATATTTTTTCTGCCTCCACCCACCCGTTACTCCGAGGATGGTGGACCGATGCAAACCTAAGATCAATCCCAAGTTTGCCGCAGAAGCTGAGGAATTCCTCACTGGCAAATTACGGCCCATTGTCGGTGACTATGGCCCGAGGTAACCAATGCCGGCATATGATTTCTCGCCAAAGAAAATTACGGATTACCTGGGAGGTTATCTTGGCCAGGGATTTGAATTACAGCCACTTTTTGAAGTAATCAATCATGACCAGAAGAAATTGAAAGTTTTTATTTCAAGGATAGCTAAATCACCTAGAGGAGGAGGGGGTGAATATGTTTCTTAGTCCTTAGTGACTATCTTTGATTCCCTTTTAGTTTGCTGCTTTACTCGTAGATTAAGTTTTGCTTTCAAGATAAGCTACTTGCATAGAGAAAAGCAACACAACAGAGTACACATTGATTTATAGTAGTTCTCCTATCTTTGGCTACATCCACTCTCCCCCCACCTTGCCAACTTTCTATTGGTCGAGGCACTTCTCCAAAAAATGCTCAAATAGCTTACACCTCAGATCTCTCAGGATCTCTCAGTCTCCTCCAAGACTTATTGCTCAGGAACAACGCCCTACAACTCTGTGATCCAAAGATCACCTACCTCAGGACCAAAGGCCCTACAACTCAGGTTGGGAGGAAAGCCCTACCTCATATCAATAAGGGATCCTACCTCAGAGAAAATGACCTCTCCTACAGCTCATACCCTAAGGTAATACCTCAGATCCAAAGGATCCAACAGCTCAAGAACAAGTGCTTTACCACTCAGTAAGAATGACTCACCTACCTCAGGCCCAAAAGCCCTATAACTCAGTGATCAACTAATGACCTACCTCATATCCAAACTGGATCCTACAGCTTAGGCCAAAGATCCCTACAACTCAGATCCACTTCTCGAACCTACCTCAGAGCAAATTTGCTCCTACCACTCAGATCCACAAAGGATCCTACAAGATGGAAGTAGGTTGTTGAGGTTCTTGATTGGATGTAAGAGAGATTTCTTCTGTGCTAATCTACCTTGACTGAGTTGACTGAGTAGCTTCACTCAACGCCAAATTACAACAATTTTGTCTATATAGGCGTTGACAGCGTTGAGTGAACAAGCCTTACTCAATGCCTTTTTCCTTAACTCTTTTTGCAGCCTTTTCTGCATGACTGGCGTTGAGAACGCTGAGTGAGCACACCTCACTCAAAGTCTTGTGCCTTAGCCACATTTTGTAAATTAGTCATTGAGAGTGTTGATTGAGCATGCCTCACTCAACGCTTTCTACCTTATCATTTTATGCTTCTTCAACATCTTAAGAGTTGAGAGTGTTGAGTGAACATGCCTCACTCAACACTTTCTGCCTTAGCCAGATTTTTTGTTTCAGAATTCAGTTTGAGTTTGACGAACTCAGAACTCAGTTCGACGAACTCTGAGCTCAGCTCGACAAATGAGCAAAATCTCAGTTCGATGAATTTAGATCTCAGTTCGACGAATGAGTGAAAGCTTAGATTGACAAAATCTGAGTTCAGCACGATGAAGATGAAAGCAATCAACTCATTTGGACTTAACCAGATTTCTATGTAAAGATGAACACTTTCTTTGAGAATTAGTCAACACAATATCACATGGCGTTGAGTGAGCTTGCCTCACTCAATGTTTATGGACTTGGTAAATTTTCACAGTTTTTCTGTGGCATTGACTAACTGAGCTATACTCAATGATTATGGGGCTATGGCATTGAGTGAATGATCTTCACTCAATGCCTATGGAGTTAGTGACTTTTCAACCCATTTCTCTTTAGGCTTTGACAGTATTATCCTGTCTCATAGCCTTTTGTTGTATGGAGTTGAGTGAGGTGACTTCACTCAATGCCTATAGACTTAGCCACATTCTTAGCTTGCCACTTAATGGCTTTGACTGTATAGGCTTCACTCATCGCTATAAGTCATCTGGCGTTGAGTGAATGATCTTCACTCAACGCATGTGGACTTAGACAGTTTTCTGTCTTTCCACCACTTAGGTAAGGTTTACCCAACTTACCCACTTAGGCTATCTGTCCCATCATTACTACTAGGACATCCTGCAATCATTAAACTTGTGCACAAGTTAGATCACCAATGTGTATAAATTGTTTGCTAGGCCTTCTTCAAATCCAGCACATTGGGATCAATGGACCCAACAATCTCCCCCTATTTGAAGAAGTCAAAACCTATGCCAATGTATACTCTAACACACTTATGTTATATATCACAAAACATATTATCACAGCATACATCATATGAATCATAATCATAGTAAATGATAAATCAGATGAATCATGATCACAACAAATGACAAGTTAGACAAATCATAATTATAGCAAGTGATGTTCTATTTAACATATAAGCAATTAATGTTTGTGTAATTAAGCAAAGTATCACATCCCTTAGCCCTATAAGCAGAACCTGAAACTTTTCAAGTTTTAGGTTCCCTTATCACAATCCCACTGGCCTTGGATTTCTTAGCCGGTTTGTCTTCTGGCCCACCTATCTTTTTCCCTTTTTTGTCTGCATCATCAGTAGCCTTTGCCTTAGTTACTTTATCATTTTCAGCTTCAGCTTCAACTTTATCTTTTTATCTTTCAAAATAGCTGAAGGGCTGGGGGAAGTATTTAGATGGTTCAACAACATCAAGAGTGAGAAGATTGGCCTTTTTGTTCCTCCAGAAAATCCTTCTTTTTGTGTCCCTCTTTCCATCTTATCCCATTCAGTTTTGTTATACCATTTTCCTCTGTGTGATCTCTTATTCTTGACCTAATCCCAAGCAAGCAAGATGATATATTTGGACTCTGGGCTCCACTGCTCGAAATCAGGCCTTTTCTCCATTTCTTCTCTGTACTTTCTCTTTCTCATCCTGACTTCCTCTTTAGTTTCAGCAGTTATTTCTTGACTGTAGTGCCTGGTCTACAGTGGGGCTTATGGAGGGAATTTCAGCAGCAGTTGACTGCACTCCCCACTGATTACCAGCACTATCATAATCTTCTATATACATCCCATACTCTTGATTATCTTGAGCAGGTTCTCTGTTCAAAGTCTCTAGCACTTGAATAGGGATCATTGGGATATTATCATATCGCACTAGCTCTAATACCAATGAGGCTCTCACAACATTTGTTGCCCAGACCATGTTTTCAGTATTGGTCCTTATAGATTCCCTCTCCCCCTTTTTGTCTTCTTCAATTAATTTAGTGGTCTGGTAGCTGCTTACCTTGATTCTTTCTACTGCCTGGTAGTTTACTCTAGCAGTGACAAGATTCTTGACTTCCAACATGTGATCATCAAGCATCTTGGTACAGACATCCATCTTTGTGAAGATTTTAGTGTTCTGTTCACTTCTCAGAATTTTATCATTTTCATGGATGGTCACACTATTCTTGGCCCGAATCTTTTGATTTTCAATGATAACAACAATATTCTGGCTTGACACATCCAGCTTCTCCATTGTAAAGTCTACAACTCCAGCATCTCTTGTGAAAAATTAGACTGTTTCTCCTTTCAGCAGATTTACTTCAAATCTTATGGATTTGATCTCTATTGTTAGATCATTTCTACCATCCTCGAGGGCTTCATCCACATAATTTTGTAATGACCTCCTTTTCACATCCAGTAAACCCTTTAGCTAGCCTCAGAATGTTGGTTGCAGCTGATCAACTCTGGCAGATGTGCCTTCATCTATAGCTTCCTGAATTGGCTTGCACCCTACTTCTGGATTTTCATGACTATATTCCTCTTTCTCAGATTCTGAGGAAACTAAATCATGTACTTTATGAGCAGGGAGATCAGATGGTATCTCCCCCTAAACCTCAGCCATGCTTTCATTTGCATGCAGTTCTGCAGCAGCAATATCAACATATTTATCAACTGCATCAGTCTATACCAGCTTTCATTTGCATGGAGGAACCTTTAGCTGCTCCCATAAAAATAATGCGTCTTGAATTATCTCTTTTATCAGCTTCTCCTCCTCAATTGGAGCATTCCTTTCCTCAGCACTTAGAATTTCCATAACTTTATCCAGTGGATGCTCTTCTTCAAACATAACAGCTTCATTTGAAGCTACTTCGATCTCCCCCTCACCCTGACGCCTAGGAGAATTATCATCATCAGACATAGGCCTATGCCTATCTGCATCTTTCAATCTGGAGGCATCCTCCTCCATCCTTGCAGATATCCTGTCAACGGCTTCCTTAGCAACTGTTTTAGCCAACTCAGCTACAGGCTCATCATCTTCAGGTACAACGTCTGACTCTGGTCTGCTTACACGACTAAGAGGGGTAAGTTCAGAGGAGGTTGATGACTGAATATTAATGTCCCTCCTAGACACTTCAGCAGAAGATGATATTATGGATTGTGAGGCTCTTCCTCCTCAGATGAGCTGCTAGAGGAACTGGGCTCAGTAGCAGCAATCTTCTTTGCTTTCCTTTCCACAACTGATGGTCCATGGGGTTAAAGTAACCCGTCCCACCTTTCTAGCATCTTGATGTTCATTCTTCTCATGTGGTGTATTCTTGTTCCAAGCTTTAAGTTCAGGATTTCTGGGACAGTCTGTCGTAGAAATATTGAAAGAATTCTCCCCAAATTTGGTTTTAGCAAGGCACTCCACTATCCTATCAAATACTACTCTACCCCAGTCAGTTCTTTTGGATAGAATGAAACGACATAACCTCAAACATCTTCTTTGAAATCTTGTCATGGACCCTGATTTGCATAACAAAGCCTTCCCAATGACATTAGTTAAGAACTTACCCCTTAGTTTGAGTTATTTTCTTAAGATTGAGCCAGTGGAGTGCTTGGACAACCCACACCATTTCATTATAGTTTTAATGTCATCCTATGCCAGTTCTTCTTCATCGTCATTCGCAGAGAACATTGGCAACTATAGTGCTTTGCTAAGCCTTCTGGGGGTAATCTTTACCTTCTTACCACTAACTACTGTCTTAATTTTACCTGCTGGTGTACCTACCTTGGGATTTGCAAACAGTTCTAGCACTTCCCTTTTCTAGAGAAAACAGGGTTCAGTCAAGATGAAGGCTTGGTTTGATTTTTGTAGAGGATGAAGCACAGGCTGAATCTCTTCAGGAGCATCAATGAATCCATTTCGAACAAGCTCTGCTCCCTCAAAGAGAAAATCCTAACCTCTAGGCATCATTTTGCTTGCAAATTTTAGATATAATGGTCCAGGCCCATCAACATGGGACCCAGATGGAACCGCCGGCCTACCAGAGTCCAGACCCGGGCCCACTGCTGGTAGTCATCCTATCACATTCAAGCCTGCAGGCCATGCACCCTAACACCTCTCTACGCATGTTTATCAGCAGCGGCGGGTTGTTACTATTGGGCATCGAACCTAGGACCTTGATAAGAGAGCTTTACGCCACTCCCTCTCACCAACTGAGCTGCAGCTCAGTTAGTGAGAGGGAGTGGCGTAAAGCTCTCTTATCAAGGTCCTGGGTTCGATCCCCAGTGGCAACAAACTGCCGCTGCTGATAAACACGCGCGGAGAGGGGTTGGGGTGCATGGCCTGCAGGCTTTAATGTGATAGGCTGACTACCAGCAGTGGGCCCGGGTCTGAACTGTGGTAGGCCGGCGGTTCTAGCTGGGTCCCATGTTGATGGGCCTGGACCGTTATATCAGATACATAGCGAGAATGGCATTCCCTCAATTTGGTGAATGCGGGCGGGAGAGGGTAGTGAACAGTGACTTTGCTTATTGCACAAACTCTTCTATTTATAGTTATTCCTAAAGAGAAGGCGGAAAGTCACTACCCTATATTGTTGATTAATTTTGATCAATGGCCGGGATTGAATCTCGACATTTGTCTGCAGACCGTCTTTTCTATAATTTTTGTTGAGTAAACTTATTTTGCTCAACATCTGTTTTTTAGTAATTAGATTGCAACTTGCCCCATTACTGTGTTGGCCTAACCTGTAGGAGTAAGATTGTCATGCAGTACACATTCTAATATGTGTCCTAGTGGGGTGCGATTAGACATAATTTCAACATCCTCAAATGAGAGTGTATTAGCCCATGAACTTAATTGTTTAAAGAAAATATTGATACTTATCTAAACTAGTATTCAACATACCCGAGTCAAGTTTGAGGATGTAGATACTAGTTGTATCTTGTGGCATAATGGACATGTGAGCCACTAGCATATTTATTGAGAAGAGATTTTATACAATTGTCTCACATCTTCTCAGACATCTATTTACATTTCCTTATTTCTAGCATGCATAATTTTAGCAATTGAGCAATTAATTAGTATAATTAAATGCTAAGTGAATTCTACTTATCTCTGCCTTGTAGACTTGAAGCATATAGTGGATTCACAGTATCTGAGCATACCAGTAGCCTTGCTCCTGATCTTTAGCCTTTGATGTGCATCTGGCTTTCCTTAGCTAGCTCCCCATCAACAATTGCACTTGTCTTTGACATCTTGTGCATGATGATAAGTCGAGTCATTCCTTGTACCAAGACTTGGGTCTGGTACATCTCTGTCCAAGAACCATAATTGGGCATGGCTACTTGGACTATCCTACAAAACAAAAATTACCTTACCTTAGGAACCCAAGCTGACTTGGGTCCTAGGTTCTTGTTAGCATAAAAATGCATATATCTACCTACAGGACTCTTGTCAGGAAGACACTGCCTTGCCTTGGGCACACAAGGGTTGTGCCAACAATTTATGGCAAAGTGGCCCACTTTTCCACAACACCAACATTCATGGATGTTGTATCTCCATTCTGAACACATCTTGAAGTGTGCAAGCCATCTTTGTCTGCCTGTTTAGTGGGGAGAACTATGGCCTTCTTCTTGTTTCTTCCAGCATGATCTCGACCAGTAATGAATCTGATATTAGAGGAGCTTGGCTTACTTTGAACTCCATTAGCAACATCGTTATTTGTAGTTGTTATGTTCTTAATTGCTTCAAAGGTAGTCAAGACAGCCTTACTGACTGAAGCACTATAGGATTGAGTTCTGGCTTGAAGAACCTTAGACTGGGCAACAGCCTTATCCTTGAATAATGGGGCTAAGGCACTAAACACAAAAGGTTCAGGATGGGCCTTTTGGACTTTTACATGGGTTGCATTCTAAGCACTCAAGCCCATGACCTCTCTTGTTCCATTGCAAGGTACTTTTGTGATCTTACAAAAAATATTCTCACACCTCCAGTGACCACACTTACAGTCTTGGTCATACTTGTTGGATAGAAGAATTACCTTGTGAGAGGTTGACTGAGGCCTGACAGGATCTTGTACTCTTCTCTGAGAATGGATAACTTTAGAAATCCACTGAGATTCAGATTTTCTCTTGATAGCATCTATCTTAGAGAAATTGTCCACAACCCTCTTCTCCCTTTCAAGTTTCTCTTCAAGATCCTTGATAACAGAGTCCTTATATTTTATGGACTCAACATTGATATCTACCATGGTTTTCAGATGAGCTACTTCCCTCTCTTTCAGATATAGCAACGATGAAGTTTCATCTTGCTGGGAAGCAGCCAGCTATATGGAGGCAATTTCCTCTACTATTTTTCTTAACAAGCATCTTACTTTTCTTGAAAGCTTTTAGGAGCACACCATGAATTTCAATCAATTGATTGATTTCATCTTCTGAGGGAGGACTCTCATCTTTACTTGATGAGGATGCATCAGAGCCTGAGAAGGATTCATATACAGACTCAAAGGATGAGCTAGATGGGGAATATACCTGACTTTGTCCAGGACGATCCTGGCAAAATTCTTCTTCTTGTGTAGCTGTCAGTTCATAACTTCTGCATTCACCTTCCTCAACTTTATCCATCTCTGAGTCACTATTTGAATATGATAGAGGGCCCCTGATCTTTGCACTTATTTCTTTGTCTTCTACAAGAGTTGCCATCAGTCCAATGCTCTTCTTATCATATTTGTTGATTTGAAGCTCCATTGATCTGCACACCTTATGGTTCTCTTTTGAACACATAAATTAAAGCCCTTATAGCTATCCTTTGAGGTCTACTCAGACTGTTAGGTACTTTTTGAGTAACCTCCCTCTGATACAACTTTAAAGTCTTTATTTCAAGGATAGCTAAATCACCTACAGTGGGGGGGGGGGGGGTGAATAGGTTTCTTAGTCCTTAGTGACTATCTTTGATTCCCTTTTATTTTGCTGGTTTACTAGTAGATTAAGTTTTGCTTTCAAGACAAGCTACCTACACAGAGAAAAACAACACAATAGAGTACATACAAATTTGTAGTGGTTCCCCAATCTTTGGGTACATCCACTCTCCTCCCACCTCGCCAACTTCCAGTTAGTCAAGGAACTTCTCCAAAACAATGCTCAAAGAGCTTACAACTCAGATCTCTTAGGATCACTCAGTCTCCTCCAAGACTTACAACTTAGGCATAAGGCCCTACAATTTAGTGATCCAAAGATCACCTACCTCAGGCCTAAAGGCCCTATAACTCAGACTGGGATTACATCCCTACCTCAGATTCATAAGGGATCCTACTTCAGAGAGAATGACTCTCCTACAGCTCAAACTCTAAGGTCCTACCTCAGATCCAAAAGGATCCTACAGCTCAGGCACAAGTGTCTTACCACTCAGTGAGAATGACTCACCAACCTCAGGCTCAAAAGCCCTACAGCTCAGTGATCAACTGATCACCTACCTCAGATCCAAACTGGATCCTACAGCTTAGGCTAAACAACCCTAGAACTCAGATCCACTTCTGGATCCTACCTCAGAGCAAATTTGCACCTACTTCTCAGATCCACAAAGGATCCTACAAGATGGAAGTGTGTTGTTGAGGTTCTTGATTGGACACAAGAGAGATTTCTCTGTGCCAGTATACCTTGACTGAGTTACACTCAACCCAACTTTGACTCCAGGAAAGTTTTTCCTGAGTCCACTTTTCTGGACTAAGAACACCTTATTCCCAACTACTTCACAACAACAAGTATATCCACTTGAGCTGGAAGTGACTTGCAGAACACTATTGTGCCCCTTTATGAACTGAGCCTAAAGCTCAGCCTTCGATTTTTGACATCAACAATAATGTAGATGCTTTCGCTTATGCTGGAAGCAAGTTGTAGATTAGCTTCTCTGCTCCATTCTGAACTGAGCCAACTGCTCCACCCTATCTCCTTCTTCGCATCTCCCCAAGTGAATGTTCTTTAAGATAAGTTGGCTGGATCTGTGAAGCACCCTCACCAAGGGTTGGTCCTAGCTGCTATCTCTTTCTCAGTGAATCACCCTGAGCTTGCTAGCTGGTGCAGATGAAGATGGCACCAACAATCTTGCTATTGAAGATGTTGATATTAACAGCTAACTTGATATGCCTCTAGACATGCTTGTATTGGGCTCTCTGTTCTTCAGCCACAGCCACAACAATGGCGATCGGGAAGAACTACTGTAATGATTTAGAGAGATGTCTTCTTCAATACAAGTCTTTCCTTTTATTGATAATCTCCCAATGGCTCTTTGAGTAGTGGGCCCCATGCCATTAATGCTGGCTGCATCCTTGCTTTAACGCCTAAATGTCGTACAGTAGGTCTACGACGCCTTTTGTCATGTACTGTAGCATTGTCGCTAACAATTTGAATAAGTTTGAATTTTTGATTTACTGACATCAGCACCTGAAGACTTAGTCAAAATTCAAGCATTAGTAGAATAGGCATTGATTGAATGAGCTTCACTCAACGACAAAGTACTTAGACAATTTTGTATATCTAGGCGTTGATCGCGTTGAGTGAGCAAGCCTCACTCAACACGTTTTGCATTAACCCTTTCTACAGCCTTTTATGCATTCCTGGTGTTGAGAGCATTGAGTGAGCACACCTATCTTAACGCCTTGTGCCCTAGCCACATTCTGTAAATTAGGCGTTGAGAGCGTTGAGTGAGAATGCATCACTAAACGCTTTCTGTCTTTGTCATTTATGCTTTTCAGCATCTTAAGCGTTGAGTGAGCATGCCTCACTTAAAGCTTTTTGATTTAACTAATTTTGTATCATGGAGTTGAGAGTGTTAGGTGAGCACACCTCACACAATGCTTGTGGACTTAGCTAAATTCTTAGCTTGCCATTTCAAGGCTTTGACTGTATGGGCTTCACTTCATGGCTTTGACCACCATATTTTAGGTGCTCCGGATGGGAGACAGGGAACAACCCCAGGAGACGCAACACCAGCAGGGTACGGTGCAGATGGAGATGGGTTAGTGTAGCTCGGGTGGACAGGCATCCGGATCTGGGAGTGGAGCCAAGTATTAGTAGTTTTACTTTTATGAGTGGATTGTAGTGAGGTTATCATGTACTGCGCTTAAGCCGTATTCACTTTCTCTGGATGTGGACTATTTATTTGTCATGTGATTTCCTCTTTCTATGGCTGACTTGGATGCTTACACTTTCATTCATTATACATTCTATCGATGTTGATCGATTTGGCCGGCAGGATCGACATTTTGTATTGATGACCTTCCCGGGTGTGAAGGTGTCACCGTAAAGCGGCGATTCTGGGCCTAAGACCCCGGTGGTTGTTGCAAAAAAATGGGGTCTTACAAGTGGTATCAGAGCAAACCTCGATCGGAGAGAATGTAGTCCACAAAACATGGGACACCCCGCGCGGGCTTAGTTTGAGGACAAACTAGCAGCGGAAGCAATGGTGTGCCCATGGGAGGAATCATTTGCAATGCTCACCAGTAACAAAGAGTTTTAGGTCAATTTACTAAACTTAAGACCATCTTTTGTAGGGTGGGATGAATCCTCCCCTGCCGCAGGGGACACCTCCAGCCCCGAATGTGATTCCACCCCCGCCGGCTCCGAACCCGTTGCAGCAGACGTAGCTGGGACAAACTTAGACGGTCATCTTAGAGACCTTTAGGGCACAGCAGGCTCCGGCTCCTCAGCCGAACCCCGGAGCAAACTGGTTGAGTGGATTCCGGGGCCTTTCCCCACCATCCTACTTGGGGACAGAGACGGCAGTGTGCACGGAGGAGAGGCTAGACATTATGTATGAGATGTTGGTGGGAATACAGTACCCGGTGGACCTGGCAGTATCGTTGGTGGTTTCTTATCTGGAGTCGCATGCGAAGAGGTGGTGGAAGTCAGTGATGTACACCACTTATGCGGGAGTGGAGATCGTGGACATTACTTGGGAGGAGTTTAGGGCTGCACTACTGGAGCATTTTTGTGCCGCAGTCCGCAAGGGATGAATTGGAAGATAGATTCTTGCAGTTGAAGTTAGGGAACAAGACATTTCTGAAATATCACCGGGAGTTTACTCATTTGGCCCGGTTTGCAGATTCTTACAAGCTGGATGACGTGGGTTACGCCAAGAGGTTCTACAAAGGCTTCCGCGATGACCTGAGGCAGGCCCTCTTGTTCGTGTCTGATGGTACCATGGCCAGGATCTTGGAGATGGCCAAGAAGCTGGAGGCGGACCAGCTTGCAGTCCGGGGCAGGAAGAGACATGGGGAAGATGCAGTGCTAGGTGGGAGAAGGGACCCGCAGAGGGGCCGGGTCATGGGAGAGAGAAGGAACGGGGATCAACCCCGCCAGGAGGAAAGGCAGGAACTAAGGGAGCAGGAAGTGCTGGCCCTGTAGCCGCTACAGATGAGGGAGGTGCCCAAGATAGGGCAGGGGCCACCCCCCACAACAGCTGTGCTATCAATGCCATCAGACATGGCACATTCGGAGTAATTGCCCTATGAGTAATGGGGTCATACCTGCTGCACAGGGTGTCCCACCAGCTCACCAGATGGGAGGTCGTGGACATGGACATGGATGCAGATTTCAGGGCGGTGAACACAGGCAGGATGGGGAGAAGGTCTATGCTCTGGACTTAGCGCAACCCCGGAACTCGAACAGGGTTATTGCGGGTATGAGAGTAATTTTTAGTATTGGTAGAATAATTACACGACCTAGGTTAGAAAACTTTAGACCTAAGCTATTTTCCTTTAACTAATTTAGGAATAGTGATGGCGTGCGGCAAACCTGCCCGTACCCTGTTCGACACGGGGGCATCACACAACTTTGGGTCGAAGGATTTCATCAAGGAACTGGGCCAAATTTGATATTATACAGGAGATGCTAGGAGGGTGCGTCTCCCCAATGGGATGAAGATCCAGTCCACAGAGAAGTGCCTCCTGACGGTTACCATAGACGGGTTAACACTCGAGGCCTCGGCGACGATCCTGGGAATGCCGGACTTCGACCTTGTCTTGGGCATGACATGGCTTGTCTGGAACCATGCCCAGATTGACTGCCCGACGAGGAGGGTCGTGCTGAGACACGACGACAGTTATGCGACATTCGAAGGTACTACTCCAGTTTCACGCCGCCTCCTTTCATCTATCAGGCCGTCAAGGCCCACATGCAGGGAGACGAGGTATATCAGGTGTTGTTCGAGATGACTGAGGAGAAGGACCTGATTGTTAGCATTCCGGTGGTCTGTGACTATGCCGATGTATTTCCGGAGAAGCTTCCAGGACTACCTCTGCATAGGGAGACGGACTTTCAGATTCAGTTGGTTCGAGGGGCTAAGCCGGTATCCAAGGCCCCTTATCGGATGGCCCCAAGGGAGCTGACAGAATTTATGACACAGTTGCAGGAGCTGGTGGAAGCAGGATTCGTCAGATCGAGTTCCCCGCCATGGGGAGCTCCGATCCTATTCATGAAGAAGAAGGATGGCACTCTTCGCCTGTGCATCGACTATCGAGCACTAAATAGGCTGACCATCCGAAATACCTATCCTCTCCCAAGGATAGACGAGTTGTTCGATCAGCTGGAGGGAGCCCACTTTTTCTCGAAGCTGGACTTGAGGTCAGGCTACTACCAGCTGCGGAGCCCGGAGGAAGATATCCCGAAGACGGCCTTCAGTAGCAGATATGGACTGTACGAGTTCACCGTGATGCATTTCGTGCTCACGAATGCTACATCAGTGTTTATGAGCCTCATGAACTGGGTCTTTGAGACTTATTTGCATGTGTTTGTCATAGTATTCATAGACGACATCCTTATATACTCTAGGACGGAGGAGGACCATGCACGACACCTGGCACTGACTTTGGAGAGATTGCGGAAGCATCGCCTCTATGCAAAGTTCAGCAAGTGTCAGTTCTGGTTGAAGGAGGTGGCTTTCCTGGGCCACATTATCAGCGTAGCCGGGTTAGCGGTGGACCCGACAAAGATTCAGGCAGTCAGGGATTGGCCACCACTAAAGATGGCCACGGACGTGCGGAGTTTCCTGGGGCTTGCCGGTTATTACCGGAAATTCGTGGAGGGGTTTTCTCAGATCGCCCTTCCACTCACATCCTTGACAAAGAAGGACGTGCCCTTTGTATGGACGCCACAATGTGAGGCAGCCTTCTAGGAGCTGAAGAACCGACTTATCTCAGCCCCTATCCTGGCCCTTCCATCTGGGAGGGAAGGATTCTAGGTGTACACCGACGCATCATATCAGGGGATGGGTGCGGTGCTGATGCAGAATGGACACGTCATAACATATGCCTCCCGCCAGCTGAATACCCATGAGAAGAACTATCCTGTGCATGACCTGGAGATGGTAGCAGTGGTATTCGCACTGAAGATATGACGACATTACCTCTACGGAATCCACTATGATATATACTCAGATCATAAGAACCTTAAGTACGTGGACACGCAGAAGGAACTGAACATCAGGCAGAGGCGGTGGGTGGAGTTTCTATCTGACTATCAGTACGAGATGCACTACCACCCGGGGAAGGTGAACGTAGTAGCAGATGCACTGAGTGGGAGAGCCGCCACAGCAGGAGCAGAGCCTCAGCTAATGTCTATGGAACTGCTACAGAGACTAGAGGACATGCACATTACTCTAGTGTCGTCTGACGACCCTGAGCTCTATGAGGAGTACTTGGCCGCGATGGGCATCACCGATGACATCAAAGACCGAGTCAAAGAGGGACAGAGGCAGGATGCCAAGTTAGAGCTCATCTTCCAGGCCATAGAGGCAGGCACTGCAGGAGATTACACACTGTGGAATGGCCTGGTGTGCTTCAGAGGACGGGTGTATATACCGGAGGGAGGCCAGATCCCAGAGGATATTATGACGGAGGCGCACTACAGCCAGTACTCTGTGCACCTGGGGATCATAAAGATGACGACTGATTTGAAGAAGACTATGTTCTGGCCGGGCATGAAGAAGGATGTCACTTACTTCGTGACCCATTGTGAGACATGTTAGCTAGTGAAGGAGGAGTGCAGAAACCCCGCAGGATTGTTACAGCCACTCCCAGCGCTGGAGTGGAAGTTTGATGATGTAGCCATGGACTTCATACATGGGCTTCCCCGGTCTTGGACAGGGAACGACTCGATCTAGGTGATCGTTGATCGGTTGATGAAGGTGGCTCGATTGATACCGATCAGGAAGGACGATTCAGTGGGAGTACTGGTGCGGAAGTTTGTGGAGCAGTTTATTCACTACCATGGCATGCCCAGGTCAATAGTGTTAGATCGTGATGGGCGGTTTACATCTAGGGAGTGGCGGTCAGTTCAGGCATACTTGGGCACTCGACTAACCTTTAGCACAGCCTTCCACCCTCAGACGGACGGGCAGACAGAGCGCACAAATCAGACATTGGAATACCTGCTACATCTGTGCATTCTAGACCGAGGAGAGCCATGGGAGAAGACACTGCCACTGGTAGAGTTCTCATACAATAACAATCATCAGGCCAGTATAGGTATGTCCCCCTACAAGGCTTTTTATGGATGGAGGGGCAGGAATCCGTTGTCATGGATACAGGATGAAAACCCAAAGATCCTGGGCTCGGAATTTGTGGAGGACACCGAGGCCCAAGTGAGACTGATACGGGACCGAATGTTGGAGGCACAGAGCAGAGAGGCCAAATATTATGACGCGCAACATCGACATGTGGAGTTTCAGGTAGGAGACAGAGTGTTTTTGAAGATACGGCCGATGCACGGAGTCTCTCGAGTTCACGGGCGGAGGACGAAGCTCAGCCCGAGATACATGGGGCCCTACAGGATCCTGGAGCGGAGCGGCCCCTTAGCATACAGGCTAGAGCTGCCGCCAGAGCTGGAAGGCCTGCACGATGTTTTCCATGTCTCCTCCCTCAGGAGGGCCCTGTTATGTCCAGAGCAGCAAATAGACACCACGGATGGGCCAGTAGCATCTGATTGGTCAGTGTACATAGAGTCGGTCCGGATTGATGACACGGTTATGCTGGTCTTACGCCGTAAGAAGGTCCCACTGGTCAAAGTTCTTTGGAGAAATCACGGCCAGGAGGAGCACACTTGGGAGCTCCAGGACCTGATGTAGTAGCGGTATCCGGAACTCTTCAGTCAGGTATTACTCTCAGCCTCTCAGGATGTTACAATTTTTCTTGCATACTTGAATCCTCGTATGCCTAACTAGAATTTCGAGGATGAAATTTTTTGTTATATATTGGGATTTGGAACATCCCTCAAACAACTAGACCCTTAGGAATGGTTTTGTCATGACCAGGTCATGACAAAACCCAAGTAACCCCAAAGAGACCTAGGTCAACCAAACCCTATTTCTGGTCAACCTAGCCCAAATAGGCTGACCCAAGCTCAAGCCTCGTCATGTTGCTTCTTTAGGGAATAATGAGCATGGAAGGGCTGCAAATAGTCCTTCAGATTGACCAAGTCAACTTGGTGACTAGGAGAGAGGGTGAGTGTAACAGCCCAAATTCTGGGAGTAGCAAAATTTGGGTGACACGGCCAGGGATACGGGCGTGTCCCAGGGCGTGTCCCGCTCGGGTTGAAGAGTTGGGTAATTGGTCGACGAATTTTGGTCGACGAAGTTTTTGAGTGGTCACGCCCTATAATATGGGCGTGGCCGGGGGCGTGTCCCCTCGGTTCGACAAACTGTCGAGCGTCGATTGTCGATCGTCAATCGTCGAGTGCCGATCGTCGAGTAGGGGGTACACGGCCTGTGACACGGGCGTGTCACGGGGCGTGTCCCGCTGTGTCGAAAGTTTAAGTGTCGATCGTCGATCATCGATTGTCAATCGTCGAGCACGGGGTACACGGCCTGTGACATGGGCGTGTCACAGGGCGTGTCCCGCTATGTCGAAAGGTTGAGTGTCGATCGTCGATCGTCGAGTGCCAATCATCGATTGTAGAGCATGGGTACACTGCCTGTGACACGGGCGTGTCACAGGGCGTGTCCCGCTGTATTGAAAGTTCGAGTGTCGATCGTCTATTATCGAGTGCCGATCGTCGATCGTCGAGTGCCGATCGTCGATCGTCGAGTGTCGATCGTCGAACATGGGGTACACGGCCTGTGACACGGGCGTGTCACAGGGCGTGTCCCGCTGTGTCGAGAGGTCGATGATTTTCTCTCGATTGGGTGTTGAGTGGGTTTCACGCCCTATGGCACAGGCGTGTCTTGGCCGACACGGGCGTGTGTTGGCCGACACGGGCGTGTCTTGGCCGACACGGGCGTGTCTTGGTCGACACGGGCGTGTACCGCATGTCACAGTGACCTCCATTTCCACGATAATGGAGGAGAGAGAAATGAGGAAGGAGAGGTAAGGAAACGGTTCGCCTAAAGCCACATTTAATGGCTGAATTCAATTTCCCAGGGAAGGGGAGAAATTTCCAGCCGTTTCCCCTGGCCATCAGACTTGGTTCAGCCCCACCCCCCTCCTCCATGGCCGAGCCTTGCCATTAATGGCTTTGAAGGACATTAATTATCCAGCCCCTCCTCTCCCCATCTGAAGCTTTAAAAACCACCAGTGAGTTGAGAGGCTGCTTTCCCAGCCCTTACCCGAACAAACCGAGCCTCCCCACCTTGCAGCTACAGAAGCCGAGCGACGCAACTTTCAAAAATGGCTTCCCGACGATCTTCCCGACTTTAGGCCGCCGGCAAGGTCCCATCCTTCTCCTCTCTATGCGTGCTAGATCTAGACTTGTTTAGGTAGAGAAATCGGGCTCAATTGAGCCTGATTAGGAGCTTGTATTTCAGATTTTTCATGGCAAAATGGAGGTGTTGAGTTCGCCAGAAACCGCCACCTCCGGCGGCATGGTCGCCGCCAAACGCTAGCCACCACCTCAACGGAGGTGGTGGTGGAGGTGGCCGGCCAGGGAGGTGGCCGGATGGCCGGGATTTCGGCCTAGAAAATGCTCCAGGCGCGGCTAATCTGAGTCGTTGGCTCAAGGAGGAAGATGACTCCAGAACCGCCCATCTTGCTTTAAGATTTGTGCAAAAATCTTATTTAGTTTATTTTTGGGGATTTTCTGAGTAGGAAATAGTAGTAGATGGTTTTGATTATAAAAAATACTTAGATTCCTCTACTGTACAAGTGGTCAACAAAGACAATGTAGCCTGTGATGTCTAGTGTAATTTAAAATTGATTTCACTCAATTTGGAGTCAGGTTAGAGCACATCACTCATTTTGGTGAGGTCTATCCATAAGGCTGTCCAGAGCTTAATTTAAGTGCCCACTCCAAATCAGACATCCAAATAATCTGAAATTTGGGGGAGGGGCTATTCTTAACAATATCTAGGACATATCCAAAAATCAGAATTTTTGGAAATTTTTTTCCTATAGTGTTTAGAAAAATTTAATAAACCAATTATAAATTAATTAGGTGTCTTAAACACCTCAAAATCCATCCAAATATGGGTGGGTGGTCTTAGAGAGCATGTTAGGGCTCTGGTAAAAATTTCATCTCCTTTGGAGATGTTTTGATTAGGTTTTATCCAACCCTAGGCTGACCCTTATAGGGTTAATTAGGTCAAAACACCCCCTTTTGGGTTTGAGTGGTCAAATCACCTCAACAGAGTCTGATATTTTGTCCACTGATTCTCTATGGTATGACACACCATCCAATGAAATTTGGTGTTTTTAAGAGTAGGCTAGCCCTAGAACCCTAGGGTAGGTCCCTTAATGGTGATTCTTAGGGTTTGAAGGTCATTGGGCCAAATGACCTTGGAATGACTTGAAAATTGGTGGAGAGGACCACATGGTTAGTATAGTCCTCTGGTTAAAATTTTAGGGAATTTGGAAGCTTTAAACCCCCTCAAAACCCAAACCCTAGTTTAGGGCACCAAACCTAATTTGGAGTAATAGGCTATCAAATCACCTTAAAATCAAATGAAATTTGGGTAGGGTAGTTCTCTGGTATAATAATTCCTAAATTAATTTTGGTGGAATTTTTGGGCTAATAAAATCAGTACTTCCTTTTCAACCCTAGATGTGCCATTAAAGATTACTATGTTGATTGTGAAGTTTCCGTTTATTGCAAAATTGTGAAAACTTGGAATAGGACATTTTATATCATGATAGAGCCCTCTGTATTTTTGTTTAAATTTTTAGATGAATGTTTCAAGTACTTGCTTCATAAAATTATGATTTGCGGTTTCTGATCAAAAATAGGAACATCATCCCAATATTGTCAAACAAATTATGAAATTAGGTCAGAGAGTGTTTCTGACCATTATTATTGTCCTGTAATTTTTCCATGATTTTTAGATGAAAAAAACCAGTACTTACTTCACAAGTCTGTAAATTTGGAAGTTTACATCTACTTAGATTTAGAGCCCTTCATGTGGGAGAAAAATTGTAAAACTTGGTTACTGTTGATTTTAGATCATTATCAGACATCTTTAATTTTATTATAATTATTAGATGAGTGTTTACAGTACTTGCTTCTTTAACTGATGGTTATGGAATTAATGGTTATAAATTAAATTAGGAGCTACTATTCACTGTAAAAATTATGATACTACTCCTAGGGTGTTTTTAGGCCATGATAGTCCTACTGGAGTTTTATTATAATTTTTAGAACAATATAGCTGGCCTTTTCATCATTAGATGGTATTATTATCCTTGAGTTCTAAATTATGAAAGGTAGGTCTAATCACCTCTGAAAATTCTCAAACCTTGGATTTACTGTTTAAATGTTACTTAGTATTTATCATAATTTTGAGTTGATTTGTTTCTGAACTTAGAGAGCACTTCATGTTCAAAGTAGGGCATTTGGAGTCTATGGTTAATTAAATTAAATGCCCACATAGTTGGGAAAATTATGAGACTATGGATTTAGTCTTAATAGGTCATGGTTGACTCCACGTAATTGTTAGGGATCTATTGGAAGAGTAATTAGGGTACCCCCTAATGGGAGCACTATGTAGCTTAGTATGGTTTGCATATAGTGGATAGGTCAGAAATAGGTTAACTCGGTGAGCTCAAACACACTTAGGGTAGTCACACTGAAATAAAAGTGAGGTTTGATCAAGGTTATGAATCAATAATATTAAGTGCCTTGCGAAAGGGAGCTTTGGGCGTAATCTCATCATAGTTCCTAGTGCCTTCGAGAGCCCTTCACAGGGAATACCTTGGGCAGTCCTGGGTTAACGTAAAGCTGAGGAATAATTTGGGCAAGAGTAACCCTAATAATAGTTTCACCTTACACTCACACTTGTATACGTAGGGAGATAAATTGGTAGTGAAAGGATAGTGTAGGCTCGTGGCCTAAGGGCTTGCAGGTAGAGTTAAATGGACTCGGTATTGATTTGGAAGTCCGGGGAGCTGGATGCTCGGGGACTTGGAATAAAGGAGACTTGATTAGTCTAGGGAGCCGTGGGCTCGGGAATATGGTGAACTAGTAGGCTTGGTAGTCTAAAGAGCTGGAGGCTCGGTACTATAATTAGATACAACTATCATGGTTTCATGTGCATAATAGTGGTGGGTCCACGGTATTGGACGACCGAACACACCGTCATCGGTACGTTGACTCGGGGATACTAGCTGGTTTGCTAGGAATAGTACGGGAATGCACGAGAGCAGATAGACTGGGTAGTGTGTTTACCGGTCTAGGAGTGGAGAGGCCCAACCCACTGTCTCCGTTGGCCACGACGAAAGGCTCCTGAGAGTTTAGCTAACTCAAAAAAGGGGAACTAAAGGTCTGTGCGAATAGAGTCGTGTGTGTGAGTTGCACTTGCATGTGCATACCATAGCATACTTGTATGTCATGGCATAATCATTGCATTTAACCCCTAACTGACACCTATCGTATAAAATGGTATGGGACGTTTTATACGATAGGCCCTGCAAAACGACCCCTTGGTCTATAGGGGTAATCCCTATAAATCAACAATTATATTTCTCGTTGCTCTTACATACTCTTCTTACTGTTTTTACTTACTCGCTACTCCTTACTGTTTACTTTTGTTACACACTTGTTTACTCATGTTTAATTATTGTGATACCCCTGCCATACTTTTTTATTTTATTCCTTAAGGTAGTTGTCACCTGCTTGATTACGCCCTGCTTTTGGTCATCCTTTTCACTCCTTTCCGTCTGGTGCCTAGGAGCCACATTTAGAGGGGTGGGGGATTGTTGAGTGAGTCTAGTTTGACTGACGGTCTTTTGACCACCATATTTTAGTTGCTCCGGATGGGAGACCGGGAACAACCCCAGGAGACGCAACACCAGCAGGGTACGATGTAGATGGAGATGGGCCAGTGTAGCTCGGGTGGACAGGCATCCGGATCCGTGAGTGGAGCCAAGTATTAGTAGTTTTATTTTTATCAGTGGACTGTAGTGAGGTTATCATGTACCGGGCTTAAGCCCATATTCACTTTCTCGCGATGTGGACTATTTATTTGTCATGTGATTTCCTCTTTCTATGGTGGACTTGGATGCTTACACTTTCATTCATTATACATTATGTTGATGGTGATCGATTTGGTCGGCAGGATCGGCGTTTTGTAGTGATGACCTTCCCGGGTGCGAAGGTGTCACCGCAAAGCTGTGGTTCTGGGCCGAACACCCCGGTGGTTGTTGCAAAAAAATGGGTCTTATAAGTGGTATCAGAGCAAACCTCGATCCGAGAGAATGTAGTCAACAAAACATGGGACACCCCATACGGGCTTAGTTTGAGGACAAACAAGCAGCGGAAGCAATGGTGTGCCCATGGGAGGAATCACGTGCAATGCTCACCAGTAACAAAGAGTTTTAGGTCAATTTACTAAGCTTAAGACCATCTTTTGTAGGGTGCGACGAATCCTCCCCTGCCGCAGGGGACACCTCCAGCCCCGAATGTGATTCCACCCCCGCCGGCTCTAACCCCGTTGCAGCAGACAGAGCTGGGACAAACTTTGACGGCCATCTTGGAGGCCTTTAGGGCACAGCAGGCTCCGGCTCCTCAGCCGAATCCCAAAGCGAACTGGTTGAGTGCATTCCGGGGCCTTGCCCCACCATACTACTTGGGGACAGAGACGGCAGTGCGCACGGAGGAGTGGCTAGACATTATGTACGAGATGTTGGTGGGAATACAGTGCCCTGTGGACCTGTCAGTATCGTTGGTGGTTTCTTGTCTGGAGTCACATGCGAAGAGGTGGTGGAAGTCAGTGATGGACACCACTTTTGCGGGAGTGGAGATCGCGAACATTACTTGGGAGGAGTATAGGGAGGCACTACTGGAGCATTTTGTGCCGCAGTCCGCAAGGGTTGAATTGGAAGATAGATTCTTGCAGTTTAAACAAGGGAACAGGACAGTTCTAGAATATCAGCGGGAGTTTACTCATTTGGCCTGGTTTGCGGATTCGTACAAGCTGGATGACATGGGTTACGCCAAGAGGTTCTACAAGGGCCTCCGTGATGACCTGAGGTAGGCCCTCTTGTTCGTGTCTGATGGTACCATGGACAGGATCTTGGAGATGGCCAAGAAGCTGGAGGCGGACCAGCTTACAGTCCGGGTAGGAAGAGACATGTTGATGATGCAGTGCTAGGAGGGAGAAGGGACCCGCAAAGGGGCCGGGTCATGTGAGAGAGAAGGAACGGGGATCAACCCCGCCAGGAGGAAAGGCAGGAACCAAGGGAGCAGGCAGTGCTGGCCCTGTAGCCGCTACAGATGAGGGAGGTGCCCAGGATAGGGCAGGGGCCACCCTCACAACAGCTGTGCTATCACTGCCATCAGACAGGGCACATTCGGAGTAATTGCCCTATGAGGAATGGGGCCATACCTGCTGCACAGGGTGTCCCACTGGCTCACCAGATGGGAGGTCGTGGACGTGGACGCGGACACAGATTTCAGGGCGGTGAACACAGGCAGGATGGGGAGCAGGTCTACGCTCTGGACTTAGCGTAGCCCCGGAACCCGAACAGGGTTATTGTAGGTATGAGAGTAATTTTTAGTATTGGTAGAATAATTACAGAACCTAGGTTAGAAAACTTTAGACCTAAGCTGTTTTTCCTTTAACTAATTTAGGAATAGTGATGACGTGCGGCAAACCTTCCCGTATCCTGTTTGACACGGGAGCATCACACAACTTTGTGTCGGAGGATTTCATCAAGGATCTGGGCCAGATTCGATATTATACGGGAGATGCCAGGAGGGTGCGTCTCCTCAATGGGATGGAGATCCAGTCCACAGAGAAGTGCCTCCTGACGGTTACCATAGTCGGGTTAACACTCGAGGCCACGGCGATGATCCTGGGAATGCCGGACTTCGACCTTGTCTTGGGCATGACATGGCTTATCTGGAACCATGCCCAGATTGACAGCCCGGCGAGGAGGGTCGTGCTGAGACACGGCGACACTTATGCGACATTCGAAGGTACTACTCTGGTTTCCCACCGCCTCCTTTCATCTATTCAGGCCATCAAGGCCCACATGCAGGGAGACGAGTTATATCAGGTGCTGTTCGAGATGACTGAGGAGAAGGACCCGATTGTTAGCATTCCGGTGGTATGTGACTACGCCGATGAATTTCCGGAGAAGCTGCCAGGACTGCCTCCGCATAGGGAGAAGGACTTTCAGATTCAGTTGGTTCCAGGGGCTAAGATGGTATCCAAGGCCCCTTATCAGATGGCCCCAAGAGAGCTGGCAGAATTTCAGACACAGTTGTAGGATCTAAAGGAAGAAGGATTCGTCAGACCGAGTTCCTCACTATGGGGAGCTCCGGTCCTATTCGTGAAGAAGAAGGATGGCACTCTTCACCTGTGCATCGACTATCGAGTGCTAAACAGGCTGACCATCCAAAATACCTATCCGCTCCCAAGGATAGACGAGTTGTTCGATCAGCTGGAGGGAGCCCATTTTTTCTCGAAGCTGGACTTGCTGTCAGGCTACTACCAGTGCGGATCCAGGAGGAAGATATCCCAAAGACGACCTTCAGTAGCAGATGTGGCCTGTACGAGTTCACTGTGATGCCTTTCGGGCTCACGAATGCTCCATCAGCGTTTATGAGCCTGATGAATCGGGTGTTCGAGACTTATTTGGATGTGTTTGTCATAGTATTCATAGACGATATCCTTATCTACTCTAGGACGGAGGAGGACCATGCACGACACCTGGCACTGATTTTGGAGAGATTGCGGGAGCATCGCCTCTATGCAAAGTTCAGCAAGTGTTAGTTCTGGTTGAAGGAGGTGGCTTTCCTGGGCCACATTATCAGTGGAGCCGGGTTAACGGTGGACCCGGTAAAGATTCAGGAAGTCATGGATTGGTCACCACTGAAGACGGCCACGGACGTGCGGAGTTTCGTGGGGCTTGCCGGTTATTACCGGAAATTTGTGGAGGGGTTTTCTTGGATCGCCCTTCCACTCACATCCTTGACAAAGAAGGATGTGCCCTTTGTATGGATGCCAAAGTGTGAGGCAGCCTTCCAGGAGCTGAAGAACCGACTTATCTCAGCCCCTATCCTGGCCCTTCCATCTGGGAAGGAAGGATTCCAGGTGTACACCGACACATCATATCAGGGTATTGTTGCGATGATGATGCAGAACAGACACGTCATAGCATATGCCTCCCGCCAGCTGAAGACCCATTAGAAGAACTATCCTGTGCACGACCTGGAGATGGGAGCAGTGGTATTCACACTGAAGATATGGCGACATTACCTCTACGGAATCCACTGTGATATATACTCAGATCATAAGAACATTAAGTACGTGGACACGCAGAAGGAACTGAACATCAGGCAGAGGCGGTGGGTGGAGTTTCTATCTGACTATCAGTACGAGATGCACTACCACCCGAGGAAGGCGAACGTGGTAGAAAATGTACTGAGTGGGAGAGCCACCACAGTGGGAGCAGAGGCTCAGCTGATGTTTATGGAACTGCTGCAGAGATTAGAGGACATGCACATTACTCTGGTGTCGTCTGACGACCCTGAGCTCTAAGAGAATTACATGGTCATGATGGTCGTCACCGATGACATCAGAGACCGAGTCAGAGAGGGACAGAGGCAGTATGCCAAGTTAGAGCCCATCTTCCAGGACATAGAGGCAGACACTGTAGGAGATTACACACTGAGGGATGGCCTGGTGTGATTCAGAGGACGGGTGTATATACCGGAGGGAGGCCAGATCCGGGAGGATATTATGATGGAGGCGCACTGCAGTCGGTACTCTGTACACCTGGGGATCACAAAGATGACGGCTGATTTGAAGAAGACTATGTTCTGGCCGGGCATGAAGAAGGATGTCACTTACTTCGTGACCCATTGTGAGACATATTAGCTAGTGAAGGCGGAGTGCAGGAACCCCACAGGATTGTTGCAGCCACTCCCGGTGCCGGAGTGGATGTTTGATGACGTAGCCATGGACTTCATACATGGGCTTCCCCGGTCTCGGACAGGGAACGACTCGATCTGGGTGATCGTTGATCGGTTGACGAAGGTGGCTCGATTTATACCGATCAGGAAGGACGATTCAGTGGGAGTACTGGTGCGGACATTTGTGGAGCAGTTCATTCGCTACCATGACGTGCCCAGGTCAATAGTGTCAGATCGTGATGTGCGGTTTACATCCAGGGAGTGGCGGTCAGTTCAGGTATACTTGGGCACTCGACTGACCTTTAGCATAACCTTCCACCCTCAGACGGACGGGCAGACAGAGCACACAAATCAGATATTGGAAGACCTACTACGTCTGTGCATTCTAGACCGAGGAGAGCCACAGGAGAAGATGCTGCCACTGGTAGAGTTCTCATACAACAACAGTCATCAGGCCAGTATAGGTATGGCCCCCTATGAAGCTCTATATGAACGGAGGTTTTGGACTCCGTTGTCATGGATACAGGATGAAGACCAAAAGGTCCTGGGCTCGGAATTTGTGGAGGACACCGAGGCCCAAGTGAGACTGATATGGGACCGGATGTTGGAGGCGCAGAGCAGACAGGGCAAATATTATGATGCGCAACATCGACAGGTGGAGTTTCAGGTAGGAGATAGAGTGTTTTTGAAGATAAGGCCGATGCATGCAGTCTCTCGAGTTCACGGGCGGAGGAAGAAACTCAGCCCAAGATACATGGGGCCCTACAGGATCCTGGAGCGGATCGGCCCCTTAGCATACATGCTGGAGCTGCTGCCAGAGCTGGAAGGCCTGCACGATGTTTTCCATGTCTCCTCCCTCAGGAGGGCCCTATTACATCCAGAGCAGCAGATAGACACCACGGATGGGCCCGTAGCATCTGATCGGTCAGTGCACATGGAGCCGATCCGGATTGATGACACGGTTATGCGGGTCTTACGCCGCAAGAAGGTCCCACTGGTAAAGGTTCTTTGGAGAAAGCACGGCCAGGAGGAGCACACTTGGGAGCCCCAGGACTTGATGCAGCAGTAGTACCCGGAACTCTTCAGTCAGGTATTACTCTCAGCCTCTCAGGATGTTACAATTTTTCTTGCATACTTGAAACCCGGTATGCCTAACTAGAATTTCGAGGACGAATGTTTTTTTATATATTGGGATTTATAACATCCGTCAAACAACTAGACCCCTAGGAATGGTTTTGTCATGACCAGTTCATGACAAAACCCAAGTAACCTCAAGAGACTTAGGTCAACCCAACCCTATTTCTGGTCAACCTAGCCCAAATAGGCTAACCCAAGCTCAAGCCTCCGCATGTGGCTTCTTTAGGGAATAATGAGCGTGGAAGGGCTCCAAATAGTCCTTCAGATTGACCAAGTCAACTTGGTGACTAGGAGAGAGGGTGAGTGTAACAGCCCAAATTCTGGGAGTAGCAAAATTTGGGTGATACGGCCTGGGACACGGGCGTGTCCCAGGGCGTTTCCCGCTCGGGTTGAAGAGTTGGGCACTTGGTCGACGAATTTTGGTCGACGAATTTTTTGAGTGGTCATGCCCTATAACACGGGCGTGGCAGGGGGCGTGTCCCCTCGGTTCGACGAACTGTCGAGCGTCGATCGTCAATCGTCGAGTGCCAATCGTCGAGCATGGGGTACACGACCTGTGACACGGGCGTGTCACAGGGCGTGTCCCGCGGTGTCGAAAGGTTGAGTGTCGATCGTCGATCGTCGAGTGTCGATCGTTGAGCACGGGTACACGGCCTGTGACACGGGCGTGTCACGCTGTGTCGAAAGGTTGAGGGTCGATCATCGATTGTTGAGTGCCGATCGTCGAACGTCGAGTATCGATCGTCGAGAATGGGTTCACGGCCTGTGACACAGGCATGTCACAGGGCGTGTCCCGCTGTGTCGAAAGATCGAGTGTCGATCGTCGAGTGTCGATCATCGATCGTCGAACATGGTGTACACGGCCTGTGACACGGGCGTGTCACAGGGCGTGTCCCGCTGTGTCGTGAGGTCGACAATTTTCTCTCGATTGGGTGTCGAGTGGGTTACACGCCCTGCGTCACGGGCGTGTCTTGGCTGACACGGGCGTGTCTTGGCCAACACGGGCGTGTCTTGTCCTACACGGGCGTGTACCGCATGTCACAGTGACCTCCATTTCCACGATAATGGAGGAGAGAGAAATGAGGAAGGAGAGGGAAGGAAATGGTTTTCCAAAAGCCACATTTAATGGCTGAATTCAATTTCCCAGGGAAGGGGAGAAGTTTCCAGCCGTTTGCCCTGGCCGTCAGACTTGGTTCAGCCCCCCTCCTCCATGGCCGAGCCTAGCCATTAATGTATTTGAAGGACAATAATGATCCAGCCCCTTCTCTCCCCATCTGAAGCTTTAAACACCACCAGTGAGTTGAGAGGAGGCTTTCCCAACACTTACCCGAAGAAACCGAGCCTCTCCACCTTGCAGTTGCAGAAGCCAAGCGACGCAACTTTCAGAAATTGCTTCCCGGCGATCTTCCCGACTTCAGGCCGCTGGCAAGGTCCAATCCTTCTCCTCTCTATGCGTGCTAGATCAAGACTTGTTTAGGTAGAGAAATTGGGCTCAATTGAGCATGATTAGGACCTTGTATTTCAGATTTTTCATGGAAAAATGGAGGCGTTGAGTTCGCCGAAAACCGCCGCCTCCGACGGCATGGTCGCCGCCAAACGCTAGCCACCACCTCAACAGAGGTGATGGTGGCGGTGGCCGGCCAGGGAGGTGGCCGGATGGCCGGGATTTCGGCCTAGAAAATGCTCCAGGCACGGTTAATCTGAGTCGTTGGCTCAAGGAGGAAGACGACTCCAGAACCGCCCATCTTGCTTTAAGATTTGTGCAAAAATCTTATTTAGTTTATTTTAGGGGATTTTCTGAGTAGGAAATAGTAGTAGATGGCTTTAATTATTAAAAATACTTAGAGGCCTCTATTGTACAAGTGTTCAACATAGAAATGGATCCTGTTATGTCTAGTGTAATTTAAAATTGATTTCACTCAATTTGGAGTCCTGGTTAGACCACAGCACTCATTTTGGTGAGGTCTATCCATAGGGCTGTCCATAGCTTAATTTAAGTGCCCACTCCAAACCAGACATCCAAATAATCTGAAATTTGGGGGAGGGGCTATTCTTAACTATATCTAGGACATATCCAAAAATCCGAATTTTTGGAAAATATTTTCCTATAGTTTTTAGAAAAATTTAATAAATCAATTATAAATTAATTAGGTGCCATAAACACCTCAAAATCCCCCCAAATTTCTGTGGGTGGTCTTAGAGAGCATGTTAGGGCTCTGGTAAAATTTTATCTCCTTTGGAAATGTTTTGATTAGGTTTTATCCAACCCTAGGCTGACCCTTATAGGGTTAATTAGGTCAAAACACCCCCTTTTGGGTTTGAGTGGTCAAATCACCTCAACATAGGCTGATATTTTGGCCACTGATTCTCTATGGTATGACACACCCTCCAATGGAATTTGAGGTGGTTAAGTGTAGGGTAGCCCTAGAACCCTAGGGTATGTCCCTTAATGGGGATTCTTAGGATTTGAAGGTCATGGGGCCAAATGATCTTGGAATGACTTGAAAATTGGTGGAGAGGACCATAGGGTTAGTATAGTCCTCTGGTTAAAATTTTAGGGAATTTGGAAGCCTTTAACCCCCTCAAAACCCTAACACTAGTTTAGGGCACCAAACCTTATTTGGAGTAATAGGCTATAAAATCACCTTAATATCAATTGAAATTTGGGCAGGGTAGTTCTCTGGTAGAATTATTTCTAAATTAATTTTGGTGGAATTTTTGGGCTAATAAAATCAGTACTTCTTTTTCAACCCTATATGTGCCCTTAAAGATTACTATGTTGATTGTGAAGTTTCTGTTTATTGCAAAATTGTGAAACCTTGGAATATGACATTTTATATCATGTTATAGCCCTCTGTATTTTTGTTTAAATTTTTAGATGACTGTTTCAAGTACTTGCTTCATAAAATTATGATTTGTGGTTTCTAATCAAAAATAGGAACAAAGCCCCAATATTGTCAAGAAAATAATGAAATTAGGTCCGAGAGTGTTTTGGACCATTATTATTGTCCTGTAATTTTTCCATGATTTTTAGATGAATAAAACCAGTACTTACTTCACAAGTCTGTAAATTTGAAAGTTTACATCTAGTTAGATTTAGAGCCCTTAATGTGGGAGAAAAATTATAAAACTTGGTTACTATTGATTTTAGATCATTGTCAGACTTCTGGAATTTTCTTATAATTATTAGATGAGTGTTTACAATACTTGCTTCTTTAACTGATGGTTATGGAATTATTGGTTATGAATTAAATTAGGGGCTACTATTCACTGTAAAAATTATGAGACTACTCCTAGGGTGTTTTTAGGCCATGATAGTCCTACTGGAGTTTTATTATAATTTTTAGAACAATATAGCTGGCCTTTTCATCATTAGATGGTATTATTAACCTTAAGTTCTAAATTATGAAAGGTAGGTCTAATCACCTCTGAAAATTCTCAAACCTTGGCTTTACTGTTTAAATGTTACTTAGTATTTATCATAATTTTGTGGTGATTTTTTTTTTCTGAACTTAGAGAGCACTTCATGTTCAAAGTAGGGCATTTGGAGTCTAGGGTTAATTAAAATAAATGCCCACATAGTTGGGAAAATTATGAGACTCTGCATTTAGTCTTAATAGGTCATGGTTGACTCCCCGTAATTATTAGGGATATATTGGAAGAGTAATTAGGGTACCCCCTAATGGGAGCACTATGTAGCTTAGCATGGTTTACATATAGTGAATATGTCAGAAAAAGGTTAACTCGGTGAGCTCAAACACACTTAGGGTAGTCACACTGAAATAAAAGAGAGGTTTGATCAAGGGTAGGAATCAATAATATTAAGTGCCTTGCGAAAGGGAGCTTGGGCATAATCCCATCATAGTTCCTAGTGCCTTTGAGAGCCCTTCACGGGGATTACCTTGGGCAGTCCTGGGCTAACGTAAACCTTAGGAATAATTTGGGCAAGAGTAACCCTAATAATAGTTTCACCTTACACTCACACATGAACACGTAGGGAGATAAATTGGTAGTGAAAGGATTGTGTAGGCCCGTGGCCTAAGGGCTTGCTGGTAGAGTTAAATGGACTCGGTATTGATTTGGAAGTCCGGGGAGCTGGATGCTAGGGGACTTGGAAAAAAGGAGACTTGATTAGTCCAGGGAGCCATGGGCTCGGGAATATGGTGAACTAGTAGGCTTGGTAGTCTAAAGAGCTAGAGGCTCGGTACTATAATTAGAAACAACTATCATGGTTACATGTGCATAACAGTGGTGGGTCCTCGGTATTGGACGATCGAACACACCGTCGTCAGTACGTTGACTCGGGGAGACTAGCTGGTTTGCTAGGAATAGTACGGGAACGTACGAGAGGGGCTAGACTGGGTAGTGTGTTTACCGGTCTAGGAGTGGAGAGGCCCAACCCACTGTCTCCGTTGGCCACGACGAGAGGCTCCTGAGAGTTTAGCTAACTCCAAAAAGGGGAACTAAAGGTCTGTGCGCATAAAGTTGTTATGTGTGAGTTGCACTTGCATGTGCATACCATAGCATACTTGTATGTCATAGCATAATCATTGCATTTAACCCCTGAAACCTATCGTATAAAATGGTATGAGACGTTTTATACGATAAGCCCTGCAAAACAACCCCTTGGTCTATGGGGGTAATCCCTATAAATCAACGGTTATATTTCTCGTTGCTCTTACATACTCTTCTTACTGCTTTTACTTACTTGCTACTACTTACTGTTTACTTTTGTTACACACTTATTTACTCATGTTTAATTATTGTGATACCCCTACCATACTTTATTATTTTATTCCTTAGGGTAGATGTCACCTGCTTGATTACGCCCTGCTTTTGGTCCTCCTTTTCAATCCTTTCCGACCGGTGCCTAGGAGCCACCGATAGAGGGGTGGGGGATTGTTGACTTTGTCTAGTTTGACTGACGGTCGTTTGACCACCATATTTTAGGTGCTCCGGATGGGAGACAGGGAACAACCCCAGGAGACGCAACACCAGCAGGGTACGGTGTAGATGGAGATGGGCCAGTGTAGCTCGGGTGGACAGGCATCAGGATCCGTGAGTGGAGCCGAGTATTAGTAGTTTTACTTTTATGAGTGGATTGTAGTGAGGTTAACATGTACCGGGCTTAAGCACGTATTCACTTTCTCGCGATGTGGACTATTTATTTGTCATGTGATTTCCTCTTTTTATGGTGGACTTGGATGCTTACACTTTCATTCATTATACATTCTGTCGATGGTGATCAATTTGGCCGGCAGGATCAGCGTTTTGTAGTGATGACCTTCCCGGGTGCGAAGGTGTCACCGCAAAGCAGCGGTTCTGGGCCTAAGACCCCAGTGGTTGTTGCAAAAAAAATGGGATCTTACATCCTCATCCCAACCGAGTGCCCAGAAGGGCAAGTCCATCGCCGAAACCCCCACCAAGGTCCCACCTACGACGGGTACGACGAGCACTACTGCGAAAATTGCCGCCATTGTGGATAAGGTTCCTGGGGGATCGGTGCCGAGAGGGTACCAGAACTTCAGCTTCGGTGAGAGGCACCTGGACGAGACGGGCCAACCCTTTCTCCAGTGGGACCCCAAGATTAACCGCGCCTCCATATCGATGATCCTGTCAACGTGGATGGATAAAGAGACTACCAGTGGCAAGGCCTTCGCACTCTCCTTCGAGTTGTACAACCGAGAGGATGCTAGTCTTTACGATAAAGAGTCAACCCAGACCATCACACACGAGACTGCTTGGGTCCAGCTACGCATCATGGAGCTAGCACACATGGCATCTCGTCAGAGCCTCAACCTTGAACGGAACCTAAACGAGGTTCAAAATAAGTGTTATCTTGCTGCGGCAGAAGTGACTTCCCTGAAGTTCCAACTGGCGGCCTCTAAGGAACTTCTCTCCTGTCACCCATGCAAGGGGTAAGTGAATCATTTGTTACCTTTTCGAAGCTACGCTTTATTCCCGACTAAGTTTATTTCAATTTCCCTGAAGACCACGCGAATGCTGAGCTATTGTGCACGTAGGTGGCGAGCCTTGAGCGCGAGGTATAGAGGCTGAAAGCCGAGAACAACCGTCTGCAAGAAACACTCCTCCTGCCTCCCCCTGGAGAAACGATCAAATGACATCTATACAACAATTATGAAATCGAAGTGACAATGCAGGAGAACGCTCATGGGGAGGCCAAGCACACGATGGAGGTGCTGCGAGGTACCGAGTTGCTGAGCGAGAAGGGCAGGAGGCTTATGACGCGAAGCGTCCTGCCATGGCTGTTCACCCCCATTAAAGTGCATGAGGGAGAGGATGATATTCAGCACGAGGATGGCCTCGACCCACCTTCGAGTGAATAATCTTCCAGCGAGAAGTCCGATGACTCTTCTTGATGACCTTTCACCTCTTAGTTGTACTTTTTTTTGAAATACATGTAACAAGCGAGACCCCTAAAATATTTGTGTGACATATATATATAACTCTTTTGGGCTTGTTCATTTATTTGGTAAGGCTAACTGTTAGAGTTTGGCGGTTTGGTAGTCTAGTCGAGCGGCTAACTATCCGGGTGGTCTGATGGTTTGTCATGCGGTCTGGTTGCTTATCTTAGCAGATGCGGTCTGAGGACTAACCACATCTGCGGTTTGGTGGTTATCCGCTCCATCATTCTGATAGTTAGCCGCAGCAGCAGTCTGGTGGCTTGCTGTAGCAGCGGTCTGATGGTTAGCCGTAGCTACGGCCTGGTGGCTTGCCACAGCAGCGGTTTGACGCTTAGCCGCAACTACAGTCTGGCGGCCTGCTCTAGTGGCCTAGTGGTCTGCTCTGGCGATCTGGCATTTTTCCCTCAATTGATGCTAGGTGTTCTTTAGTTGTTCTTTATATAGTATGCGGTTTGACAAAGTCAAACTTCATAAGCCGCACGGCTTGTATTTAGTCCCACATCGCGTGTTGTATTCTCTCTCCTCCCCTATTTTCTATAAATAAGGGGGCATACCTATGTGTTGTTTATCTTTTTGGAGCAATAAAATTTGCCATTATTTAGCTCCTTTTACATGGTATCAGAGGAAATCGGTCATTTGCTCCAGTTCACACAACTTCTTTTTTGTTCGCGCGGTTTACATCGATGCCCTATCTTTATTGTCGTTGTTAGCCTTGCGGCTTGTTCTGTTCACGCGGTTAGCCTTGCGGCTTGTTCTGTTCGTACATCCTTCATTGTTAGCCGCTCTGCCTTACACTTTCTTGCTTTTGGCTACTTGTTCATGCGGCCTTTGTGGGTTTCTTGCCGCACCCCTTCTTTGCTAGTTGCTCTTCCTTGCGACGTGTCTTATTCGCATGGCTTCTCCACTGTTTGCTGCGGGCTCTGCATTTTGGTCGTGGCATCTTTAAGGTCGCTGCTGTGTTGTCACCATGACCGTGTAGTCTCTTTCTTCTCTTCTAGCGCTAGTCATTTTCCCTACTCACGCGGCCTCTTCTTGGTATGCAACCTTTTGGTAACAGTTCTCTCTGCTGCACTTTTTCTCTTGGTCGCTCTCTTTCTGCAACTTGTTTATAGTTTGTTATTTTTCGGCTTGTGCCCTTTTTGTTCGCACGGTTTATTTGCTCGCGTGCTTGTTTTTGGAGGCTTGTTTCTTAACGTGTTCTTAGTTTATCCACTTCCTATCTCTATTCCTTTGGGGATGACTTCTCTTCTCTCCTCTACAGCTCGTGCTCTTGTGGGCTCCTCTGATAAGTGGCTTATTTACTTTGGTGCCACTTGTCACATGACCTACAACTTCCGTTTGTTCTCCTCCTTCACGGACCAACCCAGGGTATCTCCTATTGTTATTGCATACGGGACTTTTGCACCTGTGCATGGTGTTGGAACTATGCACCTCACTCCGTCTTTGTTGCTTGAGGACACTCTCTATGTCCCCACTTTTCAGTACAACTTACTCTATATTCATGATCTCTTTACATAGTTGTAGTGCATAGTTACTTTTACTGTCACCACTTGTTCTTTCTTGGATTTTGTCTCAAACGCTACGATTGCTACTGGGACTGCGAGTGGTGTCCTTTTCTTTCTTGACCATGTCATTGCTCTATCTGCTTCTTCATCTCTTCAGCAGTGGCATCATCATCTTGGCCATCCTCCTTCTTGCCTCATTCACAAACTTTTCCCAGAACTGCCTCCAGAGGATTTTTTACGTCTAGCTACCACTTCTTATGTCCACTTCTTGTGTCCAACAACTTCCCTCTGATACCACAAAAATCGACTAAGTCCGCTGACATTGAGTGGAGCAAGCTCACTCAACGCCAGAGGTATGGATTCAATATTGTCTAGGAGAAATTTGCCTAAGTACAAAAGCTTTGAGTGTAGTCTACTGACTCAACTCCATATAACATATAGCGTTAAGACTATCTCAGCCTAACTGAAAGATAGCCAAAAAAGATAGCTAAGTACAAAAGCATTGAGTGTACTCTACTCACTCAACGCCATACAACAAAAGGCTGTGAGTCCGGCTGAGTCAGTCTAAGAATAGAAAAATTGGCTAAAAATGTGGCCAAGTCCACAAGCGTTGAGTGTGGTCTACTCACTCAACGTCATACAGCTCAAAGAATTAAGTGTTGTTATGCCAGTAAACTCCACAGAAATGTTAAACAAAAATTTGACTAAGTCCTCAGGCGTTGAGTGTAGCTTACTCACTCAATGTCAGATAACAGAAAAATTCTGTTATGTACTTTGGAATTGAGTGGAGCTTACTCTCTCAACACCAAGGCAAAAGGCGTTGAGTGTAGCTTACTCTCTCAACGGTAGATAATAGAGAATTTTGTTAAGTAGTTTGGCGTTGAGTGGAGCTTACTCTCTCAAAGCCAAGGCAAGAGGCGTTGAGTGTAGCTTACTCTCTCAACGCCAGATAACCAAAATTCCATTAAGTAGTTTGGCGTTGAGTAGAGCTTACTCTCTCAACTCCAAGGCACAGAAATTTTTGCTAAGGCAAAAAGCGTTGAGCGAGGCAAGCTCTCTCAACGCTCTCGACGCTATCAACACCTTGAAGCAGAAATTTGGCTAAGTCTAAATGCGTGGATAGCTTGGCTTTCGTCGAACTTAGCCTCGTCGACCTGAGCTTAACATTCGTCGAACTGAGCCTAGTGTTCGTCGAACTGAGTTTAAAAAAATGTTGAGCTAAGTCTACAGTTCATCGATCTAACTTTATGATTTTGTCGAGCTCAGATTCGTCGACCTGAGCTCAAAGTTCATCAAACTGAGCTGGCAGTTCGTCGAACTGATTTTTTGCATTCGTCGAACTGATTTTATGCATTCGTCGAACTGGTTTTATGCTTTAGTCGAACTGAGATTGTCATTCATTGAACGTAGCTCAGCGTTCGTCGAGCTCAATACCTAGACAGACAGAATGTTGTCTACGTGTTGAGTGATACCTACTCACTCAATGCCTTTGGTTCTAATGATTGAATTTTGGCTAAGTCCACAGATGCTGGGTCATGCTAACGTCAGCAAAGTCAAAAGTCAACCAAAATTCAAATGTTGGGGAAATGGTGTCAGAGACGTTGGTGGGGCCAGCTGTTAATATCTTTTGTAATTACCAAGGATTATTTCATCATTAAGTGGTGGGGCCCACTCACAGCAAAGAGTCGTTGAAGCAAGAATTAATGGAAGCATGGGCTGGATTGGATAAATCGCGACCATCAATCCTGGAGGTGGGACTCACTGCTACACTGGCCTTTTGAGAATAAAAAGAAGCAAATCAGACTGTGCAATAATTCGATTCCCTGTCTATGTTTTCTGAAAACAAAAAGTGTGGCCGAACTTCATTTTCTTGCTCTCCATTTTTCTTCGAGCTTGGAGAAGTTGTTCAGTACAGAGAACCTTGCTAGGAAAGAGATAGGTGAAGCAATCCTCATCTGTATCAGCAGAATCAGAAACTATTTTGAGGTAGCAGATCTACAAGTTCTGTAGTAAAAAGAAGAAGATGTTTGAATAAAGAATCTACTGTCTACATATTGTCTACAATAGCAATATCTTGGATCTGATATTTGCTCAGTCCAAGAAGAAGGAGACACAGAGCTTGCTCTGTTATCTAAACATCACATTCTTCATTTCTGTTTTCTATAAAGATTCGTTGTGAATCTGGGGTGTGTAAGCCTATACTATAAAGGCTGGTTCTTAGTGACCTTTGTGTATGGCTTTGAGCCAGGTGATAAGTCTTTATGACATGGGTAGGCTTAGTGCCTAAGTTGTTGGTCTGTGTGACCTGTGTATGGTCATGCGGGATCAGTGTTGTAAGATATTAAGTAGCTGAGTTCTGGAGGGAGAGCCAAATCTAACACACTGTTAGATAGGTACAGAGGGATAGTGGATGTACCCAAGATTGGGGAACCACTATAAATTTGTTGTGTCGTCTGTGAATGTTCTTGAAAGCTGATCTAATCTAATCAACAGACACAGTAATATAATAAACAGATTAGAAAACTAAAACAAAGGAAAAAAACCTATTCACCCCCCCTCTAAGTGTAAAGCTAGCCTTGAAAACAAGACTTTCAGATTTACCTTTGAATTGTGAAGCTTGTCTGCTTGGTAAACATCATCACACTTCTTTCCCCGCACGGACGAGACGTAGTTCTTCTTGTACTTTTGAACTTGTTCACTCTGACATCTGAGGTCCTTCCCCTACTGCCACTGTTGGTAGAGGATGTTTGTACTTTGTTACATTCATTGATGATTTCTCCAGGTGTACTTGGTTGTATCTCTTGAAAGATCGTTCTGAGCTGTACTCAGAGTTTACTGTATTTTATAATGAGGTCACACAATTTTGTGTGCCTATTGAGATTCTTCGTACTGATAATGCCAAGGAATATGTTAGTCGCCAATTCCCTGATTTTTGTACGAGCCATGGTTTGATTCATCAAACTACTTGTCCCTACACCTCTGAATAGAATGGTGTTGCTGATTGCAAGAATTGCTATCTCTTGAATGTTGGTCGCAGTCTTTGCTTACAAATGAATGTTTCTCGGTCTAATTGGGGTCATGCTGTTCTCCTTTATTGCTACCTCAACAACTGTATTCCCTCGTTTATTCTTCAAGGCAAGACTCTGTTTTCTATTTTGTATCCTGAGGGCGAGCCTTTTCCTTTATCTCTTAAAACTTTTGGGTGTATGACATTTATTCACTTACCTTCTCCTGGTCATGACAAACGTTCTCCTCGTTCTGTTAAATGCATATTCCTTGATATTGTCTGACTCAGAAAGGATATCATTGTTATGATCTTCTTCTATGCAAACAATATGTTTCAGCTTATGTTACTTTCTTTGAAGATACACCGTATTTTTCTTCTACCTTTTCTCTCTTACCCTCTGATACTTCTTCCTCACTGCCTATTATCTCGACACCTCTACCAGAACCAGTTACTTCCACATCTATTCCTGTTGCCGCATCTCTTTCTCTTGATACTAGTTATTTGCCCTTGTAGTCTTTTATGCCTCTTCCCGAGCCCCTTATTTCTTCTGACAGTGCATTGCCACTTCTAGACAGGAGTGATCTTGATCTTCCCATTGCTCTGTGGAAGGGCATTCGACAATGCACTGAGCATCCTATTGATGCCCGGGTTTCCTAAGCTCAGCTATCCCTGGTTGGCAAGCGCTTTGCCCTTGATATCTCTTCTACTATCATATCGACTATGTATCAAGAGGCTCTTGATATTACTCAGTGTAAAGCAACTATGGATGAATAAATGAACACATTAAATGAAATAGGTACTTGGAATCTTGTACCCCCACCTCTGGGTATTGATGTAGTTGGTTGTCGGAGGGTCTTTGTTATTAAGTATCTTCCGGATGATTCTGTTGATCGTTATAAGGCAAGGCTCGTTGCCAAAGGGTTTACTCAAACATATGGGGTGGAATTTTATAATACTTTTTCTCCCGTTGCTCGCATCATCAATATCCGTGTTCTCTTCTCTATAGTTGTTACTAGAGACTAGGATATGTCTCAGTTAGATGTGAATAATGCCTTCCGCTATGGTGATTTGAAAGAGGTGGTTTACATGGAGCACCTCCCGGGTATGTTGCTCAGGGGAGTCTCAGGTATACAAGCTTTGGAAGGCCATTTATGGTTAAAAGAAGAGTCCACGGTTTTGGGTTGACAAGTTTAGTGGAGTTGTTTCTCTTATTGGGTTCAATCGAAGCTCTACTAATCATTCTCTATTTATTTGAAAAACTACTGTTGAGATTATATTAGCCAGCAGGACACGTGTGCGTGGGACCGCATGTTTGGGCTTTCCCCATCGCGTTTCAGGTCTGGGTGTTGACCCCGGTGGGCCCCCCTTGTGTGGTGGAATATCCCCGCGGTCCTGTGGTTGGGGTTAGTCCCACATCGCCTGTAGCAGGCGATCCTTTGTGTTCATGTACCCCCGTCCCCCCTTACCATAACCTCGGGGTTTTGGGAAGATGTATGGTGACGGGTGGTTTCCACATGGTATCAGAGCCAGGTTGTCCTGCTGCGGGGGTGTGTTGATATTATATTAGCCAGCAGGACACGTGTGTGTGGGACCACATGTTTGGGCTTTCTGCCACACAAGGGGGGCCCACCGGGGTCAACACCCAGACCTGGAATGCGATGGGGAAAGCCCAAACATGCGGTCCCACACACACGTGTCATGCTGGCTAATATAATCTCAACACACCCCCGCAGCAGGACAACCTCGCTTTGATACCATGTGGAAACCACCCGTCACCACACATCTTCCCAAAACCCCGAGGTAATGGTAAGGGGGGACAGGGGTACATGAACACAAAGGATCGCTGTTGAAACCGGAATCCGGCCTCTTGTGGAGTTCGACCCTTGGGGAAGGGGTGGTCTCGCGCCTACTTTGCTCCTGCAAGAAAAACAACGAAAGAGACAAGAAAGAACAGACCCAAGGGCTCGGCAGGGAGGTCCCTCCACAAACCCGGAAGATCTCTGAGCGCTTCCCCTCCTTAGCCAGAAGCCGAGCTAAGGTACCCTCAGAGAGCACTTGAAAATGAGAGTCAGGAGGCACTGAAAGCGTGTCCTCTGAGGTACCCCTTGGGTCTTATTTATAGATTTTCAGAGTCTGAACTGCCAATAACCAAAAGAACTGACCTGGAAATACCAAAAAGCCCTTGGTCGGGTCTGCCAACAGCCAAACTCCGCTGTCCTGAGCAGCTATGCGCAGTCCAACCTGGTCTGCCAACAACGAGGCTCCGCTGTTCTGAGTTGCTATTCGGACCCCTAGGGAGTCAGCTCGCCTTCAATTCCCCTTCGCGGGAGGCGGGCACGACCTGGCTCTCGTGGCTCGTCTATCCTCCCTAGGCGAGCACGAGCCGAGCCGGGCGAGCTGCCTGTCTTCTGCCAGGCGGACCGGCAGCCAGGTCGCGTGTGGGGGTTGGCCGGCGGTCACCGCGACCCCGATCGACTCGCCAGTCGCGGGTCGCCACACTTATCTGCTTTGGCCAAGGACTCTTCGCGCGACCCGCTTTCTCACCTCGCCGGCTCGCTCGCCTAAAATGGGCGGGAGCGGGCCATCCCTTCTGCCGTATGTCTGTTTTGCCGTTCGTGTGTGGGTCGCGGGACCAGGTCTGCTCAACCTCTCTGGCAGGACCTGCTCGCCGGACACAGGGTTGTACACAATCCCCGCTCTTTTTGAGCTTGAATCAAGCTCAGAAAGAATCATCCAACCCGCGTGTTTGGTGAGCACTGTGCTGAGCTGGCAGGGAATCTTCTAGTGGGGCCCCACTGTCCGGCTATAAATACATACCGCTGACCCCTGGAGGGGGCTCCCAGATCCCTTCATTTTCTTTGAGCAGACCTTAGTTTCTCGATGCCGGTCAGCGAAGCGGTGCGAGCTCGCCTGGCCGCAGCGGGCCTGAAGACTCAGGAGGAGGCCCTCGAGGCTGCCCCTTGGCTATTACGCGGGTCTCCCGGCCCTCTCTTCAGGCCGGCGAAGGGAAAGATTGTTAGGCGGTCTCTGGCGGGCGACTGTCCGCGCTCCAGCTCGGCGGCGGGTGTTGAGGTCGTCCCTGGGGTACGTGGCCTTCCGCGGATTACCGCTGTATCTCTGATTTTTTGTTTTGTAGGTAATTCCCTGTGAAGAGGTGGGGATCCGGGGAGAGGATCGCCCCACTCCCCTGTCGCCTGAGAGGGTCGCTAGTTCCCCAGGTCTGGACCGCCCACCTCCGGAAACCCCCCGCCCGCCGGCTTCCCACGGACTGGGAAAATCTCTTGAGACCCTCGAGGGAGAAACCTTTAAGGGTCGGCCGGGCTCTTCTCTCCCATCCGTCGGTGCGGGCGACGTGCCAACCCCTGGTGAGCTGGTATTTACCGTTGGCTTTGTCCCTTGCTCGCTCCTTCTGACTCGCCCCGTTTGTAGGCTGTAACAGGGCCTCCCCCGAAACCGAGATGAGCGAAGGGTACTCGCCTCCGCCCGACGTGGACAGTGTCTTCGATTACCTGGGCGACCCGACCGATGCAGTGGGGATGAAGAGGCAGGTGATGCGGCTGTTCCAGAAACACACCCTGCTGCTGCAGGAGATCGTGAAGAGGGTCGATGAAGACAAGGCCGAGACTGAGGCCCGGCTCGCGGCCTTGGAGGGCCCTCCGCGCGAAGCGGAAGACGACGATGTCACTTCACCGGGCGTGCATATAACGCGAGCCGAGGGGCACCTTAGGAGCGCCACAGAGCAGGTCGGCCTGGCTCAGCGGGAACTGGGGGCGGTTCACGATTACCATGACCCTCGCGTGCCGCCGCGATCGGGAACGAAGCTGCGGCACAGGTGGAAATGGGTCGAGTACTGACCCAGCCTTCTGCCCCTCGCTTGCGGGATACCGCTGGATTGCTGTTATTTCGGAGTTATCTTATATTTGTAATCGCCTGCGACTCTTTTAGCCCGCCTATGGGCCTAACTTTTTTATTGCTGAGATGTATTTGAAATTACCAAGCTGTTGCTTTTACTTTCTGCGGGGTGGGGTAGGGGAGGCGTTCATTCTGTCTGACCTGCCGATCGGGGCGGGGGCGAGCCGAGGGGCTCGCCAGACGGGAGCCGCCCGACTCGCGCTGAATCATGGGCGGGTGCGGGCCGAGACTCGCCCGCTCGGGTCTTCCGCGGACACGGCCGGGCGAGAACCGCGCATGATCGGCCTTTGCGGTGCGGTTGCGCGTGGGGAAGTCGAACCGTCGGGCTGATTTTTGCTATCCGCACTCCCTCTTTCGGCGGGAAGTTTCCCGCCCTTTCTCTTTCCCTATAAATAGGCCTTGCAGACCCTTATTTCCCCACCGATTCCAAACCCTCTCGCTTCCTGTTCCTCGCGAAGTACTGCTTGTGCTCGCCTTCTGGATCTGTCTCACACGTTCGACGGCGATCTGATGGGAATGGGCGGAGGCGGCGGCGATGTGGACGGACGAAGTAAGTGCGCTTGGACCTTCTCCGAGCATGATTTTCCTCGCGCCGTCATCTCTGAACGCGAGTACCTTGATGCTCTTGGCGACCACGTTCCGCCGGGCTTTTCTGCGAGACGGCCCGGGGATAGGGAAAAGATCAACGACTTATCTAGGGACGAGTTCGCCATCCCCCTAGCTCATTTTGAGGTGGGCATGCGACTTCCCCTGTGGCCCGAGGTGCGCCAGGTGCTGAAGTATTTCGGGGTCGTCCTAGGCCAGATGACCCCGAACTCCATCGCCGTCATGGTGGGGTTCGCCTGTTTCCTGCGAGAGGAGCGAGTGGAGTTCAGCCTCGCCGTGTTCCGGAAGTTATTCTCCTTCCGGGCGAATCGAGATGGGACCGCCTACTTCTCCAGCGCCCACCTCAAGGTGCGGGAGACAGTCAATAAGAGTCACAATTGGCTCAAGAAATTCCTGTTCGTCAAAGGGGACTTCGGCAACGTCCCCTTCTCGCCGGTGCAACTTAGCGAGGCGAGCTACCGGCCGCCCAGCTTAGGCGGCCACGAAGCAGATTTGTGCGCGTTCTTTGCTGGGAAGAATTTTGAGGTCGCGTTCCTGCGCCGCCATCTTGACAACCTCGCTGCTGTCCCGCCGGGGGAGGTTTGCCACTTGCCGCTGTTATGCCTCATCCCCCTCTCTTCCTTTATCTCACCCCTTCTTTCTGACAGGCGAGCGCGACATCCCTCTTCACCCCCCTTACGAGAGCGCTCGGATTCCCCCCGGGGATCTCGCCCGTGCTCAGGCTGCGGATGCCGCTCAGCGCGACATCCCATCGGTCCCGGCCAAGAAGAGGCCGGGTGGCGGACAGCCCGCCCCTCCGCCGAAGGTGGCGAAGACCGCGGATCAACAACCCACCGCGAGCCAAAGGAAGGGCAAGGCTCCCGCGGTCCTACCGGCCGAGGGCCCCTCGCCCCCGCTGGTTGCTTCGACCAGCGACTCCCCGCTCAGGGCGGCGGGCACCTCCGCGCTGCCGGACGGGTCTCAAGTTGCTGCGGAGCCGGTGCCGAGAGGGCATCGTAACTTCGGCTACGGCGAGAGGTACGTGGACGAGCTCGGCGTCCCGCTCCTGTCGTGGGATAAGGAGTCGAACCGCGCGATGATCTCGACCCTACTGCCGAGCTGGATGAAGCAGGATACCATCGGCGGGGAGGCGTATAACTTCTCCTTTGGCCTGTACTCGCGAGAAGATGCCGCCATCTACGACAAAGAGGAGACGTGAGTATTGGTTCATGAGAGCGCGCGGGCCCAGCTGCGCGGCCTGGAGCTGGCTCACATGGTGGGGAGGCGTTGCACTCAGCTGGAGCGGAACGCCACGTCCCTGAAGAAACTGGCGGACGAGAGGGAGGCAGCCCAGAAGCTCGCTCAGGAGGACGCGACCCTTCAGAGGAGGCGGGCCGACGCGGCAGAGGAGACCCTTGCGCAGTACCTGGGCGGGGTGGTATGTATTCACCCTGACCTACCGCCTCTTCTCGCAAATACGGCTCACGATTCTTCTTCCCCCTTTTCTCAGGATGCGGCGACGGCGAGCCGGATGGGTGCCGAGATCACCACCCTTGGTCAGGACAAAGCAGTGTTGGAAGCGCGGGTACGCGAGCTGGAGTCCGCCGTCGCTGTCCCTCCTCCAAACAGCAGGGTCTGCCCGCTCGAGCACCACTCCGACCACGACATGGAAGTGTTGATGCAAAAGAACGCTGCAAGCGCTGCGAAGTATACGATGCAAATGCTGCGACGCGCGGATCTTCTTACGAGCGAGGCGGCGGAACTCTCGGTAGAAGACGTGGTGCCGGCGCTATTCCTCCCCGTGCCGGACCCTGGGGACAAGGCCTTCCAACCCATTTAGGACTCCTCGCCCCGGATCTCGCGTTTCCCCTGACTTTTGACATTTATTTTTTAGATGTGTATTATCATGTATGTTTACTTGCTTTGAGATGTACGCGCGGGCTGCGCCTATACTTTGTGTTTTTTCAGCTATTGTTGCTTTTATAAATGTTCTCTCGCTCGCCTTATTTATACATTTGTTGCTGCCGTGCGACGCGTCCTGCCCTTGCGGCCCGGCCCTGATGAGGTGGCCGCTCGACCGCCGAGCGGGGCGAGCCGGCTCACGCCCCGGCCGTATTGCCTGATTTCTTGCGGACTCTCGCCCAGGTTCTCGCCCCCACTCGGCCGCCTTTCCTGGGGCTGGGGGGGGCTATGTTAGACCCTTCCCCTTTTTGATTAACTTTTGTGATTCCGACCTGTTGTTAACATCGTTTGAGTAGTTCCCGGCCTCGCCGGCTAGGTGGGAGTCCGGCAGCGTAATTCGTCCTAGGCCGCAAGTTATTGCTATTGAGTGACTTCCGGCCCTGCCAGCTAGGTGGGAGCCTAGCAGCGGGATCTTCTCGAGGCTAGGGAAGACACCGAGTGACTTCCGGCCCTGCCAGCTAGGTGAGAGCCTGGCAGCGGGATCTTCTCGGGGTCCAAACTCATTCCATCGAGTGACTTCCGGCCCTGCCAGCTAGGTGGGAGCCTGGCAGCGGGATCTTCTCGAGGCTAGGGATGACACCGAGTGACTTCCGGCCCTGCCAGCTAGGTGAGAGACTGGCAGCGGGATCTTCTCGGGGTCCAAACTCATTCCATCGAGTGACTTCCGGCCCCTACCAGCTAGGTGGGAGCCTGGCAGCGGGATCTTCTCGAGGCTAGGGATGACACCGAGTGACTTCCGGCCCTGCCAGCTAGGTGAGAGCCTGGCAGCGGGATCTTCTCGGGGTCCAAACTCATTCCATCGAGTGACTTCCGGCCATGCCAGCTAGGTGGGAGCCTGGCAGCGGGATCTTCTCGAGGCTAGGGATGACACCGAGTGACTTCCGGCCCTGCCAGCTAGGTGAGAGCCTGGCAGCGGGATCTTCTCGGGGTCCAAACTCATTCCATCGAGTGACTTCCGGCCCTGCCAGCTAGGTGGGAGCCTGGCAGCGGGATCTTCTCGAGGCTAGGGATGACACCGAGTGACTTCCGGCCCTGCCAGCTAGGTGAGAGCCTGGCAGCGGGATCTTCTCGGGGTCCAAACTCATTCCATCGAGTGACTTCCGGCCCTGCCAGCTAGGTGGGAGCCTGGCAGCGAGATCTTCTCGAGGCTAGGGATGACACCGAGTGACTTCCGGCCCTGCCAGCTAGGTGAGAGCCTGGCAGCGGGATCTTCTCGGGGTCCAAACTCATTCCATCGAGTGACTTCCGGCCCTGCCAGCTAGGTGGGAGCCTGGCAGCGGGATCTTCTCGAGGCTAGGGATGACACCGAGTGACTTCCGGCCCTGCCAGCTAGGTGAGAGCCTGGCAGCGGGATCTTCTCGGGGTCCAAACTCATTCCATCGAGTGACTTCCGGCCCTGCCAGCTAGGTGGGAGCCTGGCAGCGGGATCTTCTCGAGGCTAGGGATGACACCGAGTGACTTCCGGCCCTGCCAGCTAGGTGAGAGCCTTGCAGCGGGATCTTCTCGGGGTCCAAACTCATTCCATCGAGTGACTTCCGGCCCTGCCAGCTAGGTGGGAGCCTGGCAGCGCGATCTTCTCGAGGCTAGGGATGACACCGAGTGACTTCCGGCCCTGCCAGCTAGGTGAGAGCCTGGCAGCGGGATCTTCTCGGGGTCCAAACTCATTCCAATTCTCTGTGCAAGCTGGATATGGCAATCCTGGGGGGGGAGAAAAAGGACGTCATTATAACAAATCGTGTTGCTTACAGGTGCTTAGGGAAAAAACCTCTTCAGGTCGTCTCCACTCTAGGTGAGACTCAGGGTCTCGCCCTCTACGTTTTGGAGCCGATAGCCCCCTGACTTCAAAGCTTCCTTCACAATGAATGGCCCCTCCCAGCTGGGGTTGAGCTTTCCTACGGACGCTGACCTCCCTGCCGCGTCCACCTTCTTCAGCACCAGGTCCCCTTCTGCGAACTGTTTGACCCTGACATGCTTGTCAAAGTATTTTGTCATCCTCCTTTTGACCTCCTCCTGTCGGATGGCCGAAAGGTCCCTCAACTCTTCCACCATGTCAAGGGAGAGTCTCAGCTCCTCCTCGTTCTCGGCTTGCCATTCCTCTCGGCCCTCTCTGGCCGTCCCGACCCACGGCGTTTGGACTTCAGATTCTATGGGGAGCACCGCCTCGCACCCATGGGAGAGCTTGAAGGGGGTCTCCCCCGTGGCCGTGTTAGGGGTGGTTCTAAGGGCCCAAAGAACGGCGGGGAGCTGCTCCACCCGGCTCCCCCTCAAGTTTTCCACCTTCTTCTTGAGGAGATTGATGATGATCTTGTTCGCGGCCTCCACCTGCCCGTTGCTCCTGGGGTGGTGGACCGAGGCGAACCTGAGGTCGATTCCAAGCTGCTCGCAGAAGCTGGTGAACTCGGCACTGGCGAACTGGGGTCCGTTATCGGTGACGATGGCCTGGGGCATCCCATGGCGACAGATGATCTCCCCCCAGACAAAGTTCCTGATCACTTGGGAGGTCACCTTGGCCAATGCCTTCACCTCCATCCACTTTGAGAAGTAGTCGATCGTTACTAGGAGGAACCTTATCTGGCCGCTGGCCTGGGGAACGGTCCAACTAAATCCATTCCCCAGATTGCTAAGGGCCAGGGGGCCGTGATACTCTTGAGTTGTTGGGCCGGCTGTAGCTGGAGGGGGGCAAATAGCTGGCACTTATGGCATCTCCTTGCGAACTCCATGGTGTCCCGGCCCAGGGTGGGCCAGAAATACCCTTGCCTGACTATCCTCCCCTTCAAGGTCCGACTCCCAGAATGACTCCCGCACTCCCCGGAGTGGACTTCTTCTAAGATCCTCTGCGCCTCACCCTCGGATACGCAGCGAGCCAGCATCCCGGAGAGGGTCTTCCTGTATAGCTGCCCGTCTTTAAGGAGGTAGTAAGTTGACTTGTGCCTCAGCTTCTTCCTGTCTGCCCCCTCCGGATACTCTCCCGTGGAGAGGAAAACTACTACTGGATCCATCCACGAAGGCTGCTGATCGATCTCCATGAGCTCCCCTTCTCCGATGGAGGGGCGGAATAGGTCGGTGATGGTGCCCCCCATCCAGGGGCCATGCTTCGCTAGTTGGTCGGCCTGTTCATTCTCTCCCCTTGGCACGTGTCAGATGGAGAAGGTCTGGAAGGTCCCTATGACCCCCTTCACTTTAGCCAAGTATAACTTCAAAGCGGTCTCCCTTGCTTCGAACTCCCCGTTGATCTGGGAAGCCACCACCATGGAGTCGGTTAGGACCTCCACATCCAGCACCCCCAACTCCCTGGCCAGGCGCAGCCCTTCTATCACTTCCTCGTACTCGGCCTGGTTGTTGGTAATGGGAAAATGCACCACCACCGTCTGCTCAATCTGAGTCCCTTGAGGGCTTTCCAGAACCACTCCTACTCCGAGAAAATGCCTTCCTGAGGCTCCATCCACCCTCACCTTCTAAGGAGTCAGGCGGGTGAGCTCTTCCTCCGCTACCTCCACCACGTAGTCGGCTAGAAAGTCAGCCATCGCCTGAGCTTTGATTGAGAGCCGTGGGACGAAGGAGACATCGAACTCGCTCAGCTCTACCGACCACTTGGCCAGCCGGCCTGAATGCTACACCCCCTCGAAGATGTTGCGGAGAGGGTGGTCAGTCACCACTCGGATCGAGTGTGCCTGGAAGTAAGGTCATAGCCTCCGAGCCGAGACGATTAGTGCGAATGCAAGCTTCTCTAAGATCGGATACCGGAGCTCGGCCTTTCTCAGGACCCGGCTGACGTAATAAATAGGGAGCTGCCTCTTCCCCTCTTCACTCACCAAGACGGAGCTCAAGGCCTCTGCCCTGACCCCGAGATATAAGAACAAATCCTCACCCTCCTTCGGCCCCTGGAGCAGCGGAGCCTGTGTCAACTGCGCCTTGAGGGCCCAAAATGCCTCCTCGCATTCCTTGGTCCATTCAAACCTCTGACCACCCCTCAGCGTCTTGAAGAAGGGGGAGCACTTCTCCCCTGCCCGAGAAAGGAAGCGACTCAGCCCTGCTAGCTTCCCTGTCAACTGTTGGACCTCCTTTGCATTCCGCGGGGACCCCAGCTTTAGGATAGCCTTGACCTTGTCTGGATTCGGCTCGACCCCCGCGGGGGTGAGGAGATGCCCCAAGAACTTCCCCCGGCTAGCCCCAAAAACACACTTAAGGGGATTCAGCCGCATTTTGTATCTGCGCAGGGTGGCGAACGTCTCCTCCAGGTCCCGGAGGTGGGAGTCCACATCCCGGCTCTTGATCATTAGGTCGTCCATGTACACCTCCAAGTTCCTCCCCCTCTGCTCCTTGAAGACCCTATCCATCATTTTTTGGTAGGTGGCCCCAACATTCTTCAGCCCGAACGGCATCATCTTGTAGCAGTAGCAGCCGTCCCCTGTGATGAATGAGACATCCTTGATGTCCAGGGGGTGCATCCTGATCTGATGGTAACGTGAAAAGGCATCTAAAAAACTCATTACAGAAAAGCCGACGGTAGAGTCAACCAGCGCGTCGATCCGAGGCAAAGGGTAACAGTCCTTAGTACAAGCTTTATTAAGAAGGGAAAAATCGATACACAACCGCCAGCGGCCGTCTCCTTTTTTGACCATCACAACGTTGGAGACCCAGCCGGGGTACTGAATTTCGGACACGAAGCTAGCTTTGAGAAGCTTCGCCACCTCCTCCCTGATGGGTTCCGCCAGCTTGTCCGCCGTGGATCTCTTTTTCTGCTGGACGGGGCGTGTCCCCGGGTCCAAGTTGACGCGGTGGCAGGCCACATCCGCGTCAACCCCCGGCATCTCCGCGGCGTTCCAGGCGAAGATGTCCACGTTCTTCCGGATGCACTCCAGCATCCTGCCCTGGTCCTCCGGGGTCAGCCCTCCGCTGACGCGAACCTTCTCCATCCTTCCTCCCCGGGTAAGCACCTCCAGCTCCACCACTTCTTCCACCGCCTCCAGCCTGGATCGCTCCCCCCATCCTTCGGCGTCCCCTTCCTCCGGAACGGGGACCTCTACCTCCATCTCTCCTCCCACGGCCCTTACTTCGGCCACTTCCTCCAGATCTCCTCCTGCCGCCTTCTCTGCGCAGTCCTTCACTCCCAGCTCCACCCCTCCGGCTTCCTGCTCGACCTTCTCCATCCTCCGCCCCATCTCCTCGGCTCCTTCCTGCCAAGAGATGGTGTTCACCACGGTGACGTAGCACTCCCGCGCCACCTTTGGGTCTCCCCTAACCCTGACCTACACCCCCTCAGCGTTGAACTTCAGGCACTGATGTAAAGATGAGGGGACGCAGCGGAAGGCGCTGATCAAGGGCCTCCCGAAGATTGCGCTGTAGCTGCTGGGGGCGTCCACAATGACGAACTTGCAGTTTCGGGACTGCCCCCCAGGGTGACATGAAGGCCAACTCCTCCCTCTACTTCCTTCCTCTCTCCCGAGAACCCGAACAAGGGCCCGTCCGAGGCCAACACCCTCTTAGCCTCCACCTGCATCGCGTCAAACGCGTTTTTGAAGACGACGTTCACGGAGCTCCCATTGTGCACGAGGATCCGAGAGACAGTGAAATTCTCGATGGCGGCCTTGATGACCAGCGCATCACAGAACGGATCCTCGTGGTCCGGCATATCACTTCTGGAGAAGGTGATCCTCTCCTCTGGCGGCGGGGTTTGGGACGTAGAGGCGACGCTCCGCCGGTACATGGTGTGGAGGCTCGCCTTGCGGGAAGCCTCGATCCCCACTCCCCCGTGGATCACTCTGATCCCTCCTCGGGTCCCCACATCCACCCGGTCTTCACAGCGATCCTCCTCCGCCCGAGGAAGGACCTCCTCGATTCTCACTTCTTGCCGCGCCTCCTCCTGCTGCTGCTGCCGCTCCCTGTTCCCTCTCATCTCCAAGAATTCCGGGCACGTGGCTGTTGCGTGCCCCTCTTCCTGATGGAAGTTGCAATAGGGCAGCTCCACCCTGAACTCCCTTCTCCTCCTTCTCATGATCCCCCTCCTTGCTCCCAGAGTTATGGCCATGGCCTCCTCCTGATCGGGGAGCCGAGGCCTCTGACCCTGCCTCCAGCCCGGTGGGTGGAACTGGTCCTGCCTCCCCTGATAGTGACCCCTTCCGAAGTACCCCCTCTGTGGCCCCTGCCCCTGCCACTCTGGTCTCCAGCCCAGCCTACGGTCGGGCTCCTGACGCCCCCACCCCGGCTGCTGTCCTTGGAGCTGCCTCTGCTCCCTCTGCCTGGGCTCCCCTCTTCTCTCCTCCTGCGCTCTTCCTCCCTTCGACTCCTTCTCTTCCTCGGTGGCCCATCTGGCTAGCTTTCTTGCGAACTCCGGATTCGACGCCTCCCCGTCGACCTCTCTCGCCACCCTCTCCATCAGCTCCTCGTAGGAGAGGGGGGGGGGGGAACTCTCTTCAGCTCCATGCGGAAGAAACCCTGCTGCAGGCCCAGGCTGAAGGCCATCATCAGACTGTGGCCCGGCATCTCCTGGACCTGGGTAACCTCCTCCTGAAACTGATCCACATAGCTCCCCAACGTCTCGTTCACCCCCTACTTTATGTGGAACAGGGACTCAGACTCCTTCTTCCTCTTCTTTGAGGTAGTGAACCTCAACATGAACCCTCGGCGCAAGTCCTCGAAGCAATAGATGGAACTAGCTGGCAGCTGGTGGAACCACTCCCTTGCCTTCTCTCGGAGGGTGATGGCGAAGAGACGGCACTTGAATCCGTCTGACATCTGACGGATGGAGACCACGTCTTCGAACCATTGGACGTGCTGAATCGGGTCTCCTTTCCCGGTGTAGTAGAACATCTCGGGTTCCCTGAACCCCTCTGGCACTGGTGCTGAGGAGACCAGCTCGCTGAATGGACTGCCCCCAACCACTGGGCGAGCCGGCGAGTCCCGCGAGCCCAATTCGCCGAACCGGCCTCGGCCTGCCGAACCGGGGAAGAGCTCGCGCCCCGAGAGCTCGCTCCCCCGGCCTTCCTCAGCCACTTCCTTCCCGGCTCGCCTGCCAGGAGCGTCTTCGCCTAAAGAAGGGGCGGCCCCGATCTGGGCTACCGGAGTCGAGCACTCGGCTAGAGGAGGGGAGGGCGGCGAGTCCTGTCTGTCAGATCCTTGACCTCCCGTCATTGAACTTGCCGAAGCTTTTCTGCACTGACCACTGTCCACGCTCACCGCACCAAAATGTTGAAACCGGAATCCGGCCTCTTGTGGAGTTCGACCCTTGGGGAAGGGGTGGTCTCGCGCCTACTTTGCTCCTGCAAGAAAAACAACGAAAGAGACAATAAAGAACAGACCCAAGGGCTCGGCAGGGAGGTCCCTCCACAAACCCGGAAGATCTCTGAGCGCTTCCCCTCCTTAGCCAGAAGCCGAGCTAAGGTACCCTCAGAGAGCACTTGAAAATGAGAGTCAGGAGGCACTGAAAGCGTGTCCTCTGAGGTACCCCTTGGGTCTTATTTATAGATTTTCAGAGTCTGAACTGCCAATAACCAAAAGAACTGAACTGGAAATACCAAAAAGCCCTTGGTCGGGACTGCCAACAGCCAAACTCCACTGTCCTGAGCAGCTATACGCAGTCCAACCTGGTCTGCCAACAGCGAGGCTCCGCTGTTCTGAGTAGCTATTCGCACCCCTGGGGAGTCAGCTCGCCTTCAATTCCCCTTCGCGGGAGGCGGGCGCGACCTGGCTCTCGTGGCTCGTCTATCCTCCCTGGGTGAGCGCGAGCCGAGCCGGGCGAGCTGCCTGTCTTCTGCCGGGCAGACCGGAAGCCAGGTCGCGTGTGGTGGTTGGCCGGCGGTCACCGCGACCCCGATCGACTCGCCAGTCGCGGGTCGCCACACTTATCTGCTTTGGCCAAGGACTCTTCGCGCGACCCGCTTGCTCGCCTCGCCGTCTCGCTCGCCTAAAATGGGCGGGAGCGGGCCAGCCCTTCTGCCGTATGTCTGTTTTGCCGTTCGTGTGTGGGTCGTGGGACCAGGTCTGCTCAACCTCTCTGGCAGGACCCGCTCGCCGGACACGGGGTTGTACAATCGCCTGCTGCAGGCAATGTGGGACTAACCCCAACCACAGGACCGCGGGGATATTCCACCACACAAGGGGGCCCACCGGTGTCAACACCCAGACCTGGAATGCGATGGGGAAAGCCCAAACATGAGGTCCCACACACACTTGTCCTGCTGGCTAATATAATCTCAACACACCCCCGCAGCAGGATAACCTCCCTCTGATACCATGTGGAAACCACCCATCACCACACATCTTCCCAAAACCCCGAGATAGTAGGAAGGGGGGACGGGGGTACATGAACACAAAGGATCGCCTGCTACAGGCGATGTGGGACTAACCCCAACCACAGGACCGCGGGGATATTCTGCCACACAAGGGGGGTCCACCGGGGTTAACACCCAGACCTGGAACCCGATGGGGAAAACCCAAACATTCAGTCCCACACACACGTGTCCTGCTGGCTAATATAATCTCAACAACTACTAACGATCTTATGGTTCTTGCTGTCTTCGTTGACGATATTCTTCTTACTGGTGATGATACAAATGGCATTGATCTAGCAAAACGACCTCTTAGACAACATTTTGTCACCAAGGATGTGAGAACTCCGAAGTACTTCTAGGAATTGAGATTTCACGGAAGAACTCTGTGGTTCTTTCACAGTGAAAGTATGCGCTAGATCTCTTAAAGGAAATGGGTCTTCTTGGCACAAAACCTACTCGTTGCCCGATGAAAGTTGGTGATAATAAGTGATGGACTGAAGATTCCCCTCTTCTCCCAGATTTTACTATATACAGGCAACTTGTAGGTAAACTCATATATCTGACTGTTACTAGAACAGATATTTGTTATGTAGTTGGGAAGGTCAGTTAGTTTATGCAAATCCCTAGAGTGTGTCATCTACATTCTGCCATGAAAATCTTGGAGTATTTGAAAGGGTCTCTATGGAAGGGCTTGTTGTTTCAGAAGTATGGTCATCTAAAGCTTAATGCGTATTATGATGACATCTATGCTGATAACAAAGAAGATAGAAAGTCTACATCAGGTTTTTGCACCTTTGTAGGCAAGAAAACTTGTTAGCTGGAAAAGCAAGAAGCAGTCAGTGGTTTCAAGGTCGAGTGCTGAAGCTAAGTATAGGAGCATGGCTTCTACTACCTGTGAATTGAAGTGCTTATGAGCACTTATGCTTGACTTCAGAGAATTCTATGATCATCCTCTTCCAATGTTCTATGATAGCAAAGCCGTTATTTACATATCAAAGAAGACGCTCTTTCATGAGAGGACAAAGCACATTGAAGTCGATTACCTTTTTGTTAGGGAAGAGGTGTTGAAGAATCAGATCTGTACTCCTTTTGTCACTTCTGATTGAGAATTGGCAGACTTCTTCATGAAACTAGTTTCTGCTTCAGATGTTTGTATCAAGTTGGCCATGGTTGACATATACGCTCCAGCTTGAGGGGGGAGTGTTAGAGTTTGGCGGTTTTGCAGTCTAGTCCGGGCGTTCTGACGGTTTGTCCATGCGGTCTGGTTGTTTATCTTAGCAGATGCGGTCTGAAGGCTACCTACAGCTACGGTTTGGCGGTTAGCTGCTCCAGCGATCTGATAGTTAGCCACAGCAGCGGCCTACTTGATTGTCGTAGTAGTAGTCTGATGGTTAGCCACAGCTACGGTTTGGTGGCTTGCCATAGAAGCAATTTGATGGTTACCACAACTACGGTCTAGTGGTAACCCGCTATTGCTGTCTGGCGGTCTGCTCCAACAGCCTAGTGGTCTGATCTGGCAATCTGGCGGTTTTCCCTCTATTGTTGCTGAGTGATATTCATTTGTTCTTTGTATAGTGTGCGGTTTGACTTTGTCAAGCCATATAAGCCGCGCGGCTTGTATTTAGTCTCACATCGCATGTTGTATTCTCTCTCCTCTCCCGTTTTCTATATATAAGGGGGCATACTTGTGTATTTTTTATCTTTTTGGTGTAATAAAATGCGCCTTTATTTAGCACTTTTTACACTAATGTTTTCGTTTTATCCATTCACAAACTCTTTTGCTCATTCGCACATACCATAGGCTCTTAGGTGGTGACTGCGGTGTCAATCGTAACTCGTGCTCGTGAACCATATCTAGCGGAGAAAACCTTGACCCCTTATATCGTGGGGCAGGTTCGCTAAGTAGTTCCTCTCCACAAACTCTACCAAGAGGGTCCTACCGAGGAGGGCCTACAGAGAGAGTTCTGCCGAGAGAGCTATTCCAAGAGAGTTTTACCAAGAGAGCTTTGTCGAGAGAGTTCTGCCGAGAGAGTTGTGCCAAGAGGGTTATGCTGAGAAAGGCTGAGGGAGTTATGCCAAGAGAGGCCTGCCCTCTAAGTAAACATCGTCTCTCTTGGAGCAACTACTCCTCGAAGCCTTCAACACCCACCAAGGGCCCAACAGACCTGCCAGCTATGTGAGAGCCTGATAGCAAGAATGACTCGAGATTTAGTCTCTCAACCCTTCACAATGTCCACCTGATTCCTAACAGACCTGCCATTTAGGTTAGAGCCTGACAGTGGGAGCAGCCCGAGACTTAGTTTCTCAGCATTTCATAATGTCCGCTGGGGCCCCAACAGACTTGCTAACTAGGTGAGAGCCTGATAGTGGGAACATCCCAGGACATAGTTTCTCAATATTTTATAATGTCCATCGGGGGCCCAACATACCTACCAGCTAGGTGAGAGCCTGACAGCGGTAATAACCCATGATTTAATTTCTCAACATTTCATAATGTCCACTGGGGGCCCAACAAACCTGCTAGCTAGGTGAGAGTCTAACAGCGGGAACAACATGAGACTTGGTTTATCCACATTTCATATGGTACTCCGGAGGCCCTACAGACCTACTAGCTATGTGACAGTCTGACAGTGGGAATAGCCCAAGAGGTAGTTTCTTAACATTTCATAATGTTCACCAGCTCCCAACAGACCTGCCAGCTAGGTGAGAGCCTAACAGCAGGAATAGTCCGGGACTTAGTTTCTCAACATTTCATAAGATCCACCATGGGCCCAACAGACCTGCCAGCTAGGTGCGAGCCTGAAAACAGTAACAGCCCGGGACAAAGTTTCTTAACATTTCATAATGTCCACCGGGGGCCCAATTGGGATTGAGCTTTCCTACCTACGCAGACCTTACGGCCGCATCCAAAATTTTCAAGTCAAGATCCCCTTTTACAAATTCTTTCACATATATATGGTTGTCGAAGTACTCGTCTATTCAACATTTGACTTCCTCTTGCCTAACGATGGCCATGTCGCGAAGTTCCTCCACCTGGTCCAATGAGAGTCACATCTCGCCCTCATTTTCAATCCTCCAGTCCTCTTCTCCTTCTCTTGCAATGACTACCCATGGTCATTTGACCTCAAACTTTATGGGAAGCATGACCTTGCAGCCATGCAAAAGCCAAAATGGGGTTCCCCCATGTGGCTGTGTTGGGCGTGGTTCTTAGGGCCCAAATAACCGACAGGAGCTGCTCTACCCAATTCTACTTTAGGTTTTCCACCTACTTCTTTAGTAGGTTCACGATGATATTTTTTCTGCCTCCACCCACTCGTTACTCCGAGGATGGTGGACCGATGCAAACCTGAGATCAATCCCAAGTTTGCCGCTGAAGCTGAGGAATTCCTCACTGGCAAATTACGGCCCATTGTCGGTGACTATGGCCCGAGGTAACCAATGCCGACAGATGATTTCTCCCCAAAGAAAATTGCGGATTACCTGGGAGGTTATCTTGGCCACGGATTTGAATTACATCCACTTTTTGAAGTAATCAATCATGACCAGAAGAAATTGAAAGTCTTTATTTCAAGGATAGCTAAATCACCTAGAAAAGGAGGGGGTGAATATGTTTCTTAGTCCTTAGTGACTATCTTTGATTCCCTTTTAGTTTGCTGCTTTACTCGTAGATTAAGTTTTGCTTTCAATATAAGCTACCTGCATAGAGAAAAGCAACACAACAGAGTACACATAGATTTATAGTAGTTCCCCTATCTTTGGCTACATCCACTCTCCTCCCACCTTGCTAACTTCCTATTGGTCAAGGCACCTCTCCAAAACAATGCTCAAATAGCTTACACCTCAGATCTCTCAGGATCTCTCAGTCTCCTCCAAGACTTATTGCTCAGGAACAACGCCCTACAACTCTATGATCCAAAGATCACGTACCTCAGGCCCAAAGGCCCTACAACTCAGGCTGGGAGGAAAGCCCTACCTCATATCCATAAGGGATCCTACCTCAGAGAGAATGACTCTCCTACAGCTCATACCCTAAGGTCATACCTCAGATCCAAAGGATCCAACAGCTCAAGAACAAGTGCTTTACCACTCAGTAAGAATGACTCACCTACCTCAGGCCCAAAAGCCCTACAACTCAGTGATCAACTAATCACCTACCTCATATCCAAACTGGATCCTACAGCTTAGGCCAAAGAGCCCTACAACTCAGATCCACTTCTGGAACCTACCTCAGAGCAAATTTTCTCCAACCACTCAGATCCACAAAGGATCCTACAATATGGAAGTAGGTTGTTGAGGTTCTTGATTGGATGTAAGAGAGATTTCTCTATGCCAATCTACCTTGACTGAGTTGACTGAGTAGCTTCACTCAATGCCAAAGTACAACAATTTTGTCTATATAGGCGTTGACAACGTTGAGTGAACAAGCCTCACTCAATGACTTTTTCCTTAACTCTTTTTGCAGCCTTTTCTGCATGACTGACGTTGAGAGCGTTGAGTGAGCACACCTCACTCAAAGCCTTGTGACTTAGCCACATTTTGTAAATTAGTCATTGAGAGTGTTGATTGAGCATGCCTCACTCAACGCTTTCTACCTTAGCATTTTATGCTTCTTCAACATCTTAAGAGTTGAGAGTGTTGAGTGAGCATGCCTCACTCAACGCGTTTTGCTTTAACTAATTATGTATCATGGCATTGAGAGCGTTGAGTGAACATGCCTCACTCAACACTTTCTGACTTAGCCATATTTTTTATTTCAGAATTCAGTTTGAGTTTGACGAACTCTGAGCTCAGCTCGACAAATGAGAAAAATCTCAGTTCGATGAATTTAAATCTCAGTTCGATGAATGAGTGAAAGCTTAGATTGAAAAAATCTGAGTTCAGCACGACGAAGAGGAAAGTGTTGGGTATTGTATCCACAACGTACCTGATTTGAAGAAGCCCCTGAACAAGCTAAGGTAAATAGGCAATGTTTTTGACAAATTATTTCAATTTGTGCTTGCAGTTATTCCACGCTAAGTGCACACCAATGTCAGGGTGCAGTAGGTCAATATACACGGGTCTGCACGACGTAATCCCTCGTTGAGCAGATCAGTGTGTTGGCCTACGTGTACTCTCTCTATTGGAGTGCACTTACTTTCAAGTACAGGACTGTAATCTTGCAAGAGCAGACAAGGAGCAAGGATGGGTCAAGGAGCTCATCATGGGTGGAAAGACGAAAATTCGTCTAAGTGAAAATCGACGAGAATCGCCAAGTGATTCTCGCCGATTCGACGAGAATCACAAGTGATTCTCGCCGAATCGTCGAGAATCAGTGGCTGATTCTCGCCGACTCGATCCAACTACACTTCAAAGCAAGCAACTCTGCAACTCACCAAGTGATTCTAAGTAAGAATCGTCGAGAATCACTGGCTGATTCTCGCCGTCTCGACCCGGGCTGAATCAGTGCGTGCAGCCAAGTCAACTTCGACGAGAATCATCCTTGATTCTCGCCGAATCGTCGAGAATCACCTTTGATTCTCGACGATTCGACGAGACTCACTTTTGATTCTCGCCGATTTTTACTTGGGCATTTTTCTGGAACTCCCTGAACCGGATTCTGCCGCTGGCGTTATCTTGAACTGGATTTTGGCTTTCTATTTATGGGACCCACAACGGTCATATTGAGTTGTCTACAGTATAAATACAAGATTATCTTTGAACAGTAGAACGACGGAATAAAATACACAGAAAGAAGCCGAGCACGAACGAACCCTAAAATCGCGAGTTCCGCTCCGCCGCCGCCGTCGTCGCTCGAGCTAGTTGGTCGCCGCTTTTGATCGAGATTTCTTCCTGATCTTCCGGCGACAGAAGCTTAGCCAAGCTTAGTGTCTCACGCGTCTATGCAGAGATCCCTTGTCTCTTGATTTGTTGATCGGGAAAAACTTCCCAGTCCGAATCGATCGAGACGACCGATCCTCGTATGACCGTTGGAAGACCTATATAGCTTCGCTACGAAGTTTGGATCTCCAAAGTACAGCAGCCGCACATCGTCGTCGCCGCCGAACCCGTGAACCGTGCCGCCACCCATCTTGCCGCCGCCGGCTCCGGGGAGATCCTCTTCAAGAGAGTTTTAGGGTTGTGGACTCTTCGTGGACTTCAAGAACATGTCGTCAACGAAGAGGGACACCTTGGTCTCCAAACGTAGTTTGTATCTCTTGTACATTCTAGTTTTTCTTTTGTTGTAAAGGAACGTTTGTTCCGAGTTGTAAGGGTTGGGTGCAACCCGGGTTGTGGGAGTGTTGACTCCTACGTGTGGAAGGGTTCCTTCCGATAGTGCAAGGATTGGATTTCAATCCTGTTGGTGAAAAGACCGAGTCGTCCCTTGTTGGGAGATAGGTCGAAGGGGGAAAGTGGATGTACCCAAATCGGGGAACCACTATAAATAGCTTGTGTATTCTGTGTGCTGTGCTGTTTGTTTTTATTGTGCAGGTACCATTTTAAATTCCGCAAAAACGCTGCACGTCACCTATTCCCCCCCCCCCATAGGTGAAGATAGTGGACACTAGGTGAACTTTCAAGTGGTATCAAAGCGAGGTTACTCATCAAAAAGGTTAACACCTTGAGTTGAATCCTGCCACTAGTGTCAAGAAGAAGACAAACATCTACTATGGACGGGCTCAAGTACACAGGCAAGATCTCAGTGTGCACCAGGCTCAACTTTCCTATCTTGAAGGAAAGGATCAGGTTCTACATGGAAGCAGTTGATCCTCGACTCTTCATGATAGTGGAGGAGGGACCTTATGTCCCCACTAAGGCATCCACCATAGACCCTACCCAGAAAGTGCCAAAGAAACTTTCTGAAATGGACAAGGACGAGATGGTGCTAGTAGGACTTGACAAGAAGGCGCGAAACATTCTGGTCAGCGCAGTTGATGACTCAATGATGCAAAACTTCAGCAACTGCAGGACAGCACAGGAGATCTGGCAGTGCCTGATCATCCTAATGGAGGGCACGAATGAAGTGAGGGATGATCGGAGATCCCTCCTGAACCAGAAATATGAGGCCTTCAGACAAGGGCCTAAGGAAGAGATCGGAGTCACCTACGAGAACTTCCTCAAGATTGTCAACGCCCTCAAAGGATACGGAAGAGTATTCACCAATGGTGAACTAAATGATAAATTCCTTAGGTCCCTTACTAAGGAATGGGACACAAAGATCTACGCCATCCGAGAGTTTGGCAGACTAGCTGAAACAGACCCGCAAATCCTGTTTGGGAAGCTGATGTCCAATGAGCTTCAGCTGAACACCAGGAAAGCAGAAGAAGAAGCAGAGAAGGCTGCAGCCAAAGAAAAGACTGTGGCTCTAAAAGCCAGTCACTCCAGAAAAGGCAAGGGTGCGGTTTTATACCGTGCCAAGAAAAAGGATGAGGAGGAGGACTCCGAGCCATGCTCCTCCAACTCAGAGCTGTCGGAGGAGGATTTCTCCCTCATCAATCGAGAGTTCAAGAAGTTCCTCAAGATGAGGAATCAAAGAAAGAGAGACAGCTCCTCCTCCAGACATCAGAAGAAAAATTATTCTTCTGACAGGTATGCTTCTAGACCGAACAAACCTCGCTCCTCTGACATTATTTGCTTTGGATGCAATAAGCCAGGACACATCGTGGCCGACTGCTATCAAGGCAAGAGAGAAAAAGGGAAAGAAGAGGAGCACAAATCTTCGAGAGATAAGAAGAAAGAGCGGAGCTACATCGCCAAAAGGCCAAAGACACTGAGTGTGTCTGATTTCTCAGACTCCAGTGATGATGAGGAAGCCTACTTCGGGCTGGTGGGTCGCTCCGACTCAGAAGGAGAATGCCCCCCATTTACTGGGAAGGTAAAAGCTCACACTCCTCTCTCCGACTACGACTCTGACCCTGAGTCTCAGGATGATGAACCTGAGGATAGCCCTTCGGCCCGTGAAGCAGAGCTCCTCGAGAAATATGAGCTTCTGCTCAACACTTTCGAGGAGTGCCATAAGAGACTGAAGGCTGAGAAGAAGGAAGTGAAATTCCTTAAGGGTGAGTGTGTATCCCTAAGGGAAGAGGTCACTAGCTTGATTTCTCTCTGACAGGAGCACCTTGACCTGACTTCAAAGCATTCAGAGTCTTTAAAGCTCCTTGATCTTAAGCAGGAGGAAGTCGACAAGTTGGAAGAACAACTTGCGGCAGAAAGGAAGATCGTCAAGAGCTTCTCTATGCCAAAAACAGTTCTTCCAGTCATTGATACCTTCTCTGCTCAGGCCAAAGGAGCTTGGCTTGGGGCATGTAGGGGTATCTGGTTCCTCATCCAGGAGAAACAGGAAACAGAGGAAGAATAAGGCCGCCAAGAAGGCCTCTGCTGATAAAAAGGGTAAGGCTCCTCTTAGTCCTGTTGCGTTCAGAAAGCCTAGATTTTCTTGCAACCAACATGACTTTGAAACAACCTTTGGTCATCATTTCTGGCCCTCGGTTGCAAAGCCAAAGAGCCGATATGATGGTTGGACCTTTCCCTAGAACTTCGGTGAGAGTGCCCTCAAGGCACCTTATGAGAAAATCCACATGGGAAATTATGGTCAATTCTCTAGCGGCCATAATGGAAAGCAGGCACCAAAAGCCAAGCCTGTTATACAGAAGGTGACGAAGTCATGTGACTGCTGTCACCATGAGGCCTCCACCTCCAGATCCAAGGCCCCAGCTGTACCCACCATTCCCAGGGTAAGGCAGGAGCCTAGGAAGAGGTACAACAGATTCGACTGTTGGTGCTGTGGCAAAGTCGGTCACTTTGCCGTGGATTGTTGGTTTAATCCAAGGTATTACGAGACTCCCTATGTTAGCACTGCGAGGCCGACCACTCGTAGGGTTAACCAACCGCGGGGGAGTGTGCTAACCTGGAATCTAGGACCCAAGTTCGATTGGGTTCCTAAGGCAAATTAATTTTGTTTTGCAGGAATGTCCAAAGGCCACCAAAACGCCGATCTGGTATTTGGACAGTGGATGCTCCCGACATATGACTGGGACAAGAAGCCTGCTGCGTGATTACACTCCAGTCGAGAATGGACCCAAAGTCATCTTTGGAGGGTCAGATCGAGGAGTCACCAGAGGTTACGGTATGATTTCCAACGGTATAATCTCTATCACCGACGTGGCTTATGTTGAAGGGTTAAACCATAACCTGATCAGTGTAAGTCAGTTATGTGATAAAGGTTATGACGTTAAGTTCTGCAAGGATAAATGTCTGATAATTTCACGTACCTCTTCTGAAACGGTATTGTCAGGCATTAGGAGCAGAAATATCTTCTGCTTAGATTTTCTCAGTGTAGATTCATCTACCCCCGTATGCCTTGTGGCAACAGACAGTGCATCTCTTTGTGATCAATGGCACAAGAGATTGGCACATATTAATTTCAAGACAATTAGTATGCTGTTTTCTAAGAACTTAGTAAGGGATGCTCCCAGTATCAAGTGCATCAAAGATAGCCCCTGTCCTGCATGTCAGATGGGCAAACAGACTCGGGCTACCTTTAAGAGCATCGCAGACAAAGACTCTTCCCGATGTCTTTACCTCTTACATATGGACTTGTTTGGTCCAATGCAAGTTCATAGCTTGGGAGGCAAGTCCTATACACTAGTGATAATTGATGATCATTCTCGGTTTACATGGGTGTTCTTTTTGAAACGAAAGTCAGATACGTTTGACATCTTCACTAGTTTTGTCAAGCAGGTTCAGAACGAATTTAACTGCTCAGTGGTCAAAATCAGAAGTGACCATGGAACAGAATTCGAATCTGGTGCTATGACAGAATTTTGTGAAGAACAAGGTATCTTTCATGAGTTTTCCTCCCCGCGCACTCCTCAGCAAAATGGAGTTGCGGAGAAGAGAAATAGAACTCTCATTGAAGCCTGCACGACAATGTTGAAAGACGCTTCTCTCCCGGAATACTTCTGGGCAGAGGCTGTCAATACAACTTGTCATGTACAAAACCGAGCATTGATCAACAAGCATCATCGCAAGACGCCTTACGAGCTACTGAATGGCAGGAAACCAACCATGTCCTACTTGAGGATTTTTGGTTGCAGATGCTATGTACTGAATAATGGGAAGTACCCGCGTACTAAATTTGGTGAAAAATGCTTCGAAGGCATATTCATGGGCTATAGTTCCCACAGTCGGGCATATAGGGTCTTCAATAAGAAAACCCTAGTGGTAGAAGAATCAATAAATGTTGTATTTGATGAAGGAAGTTTGCTTAACAGCAATTCTTCTAGTGGTATTCTTGAAGATGCAGGTGCACGACTTGAACAACTGAGTCTGGATGAGACCGCTAAAGATGACACTCCTAAGTACGTCAAAGTTTCCACCTCCACGTCATCTGAAAATGTTGAAGATCAAAATGGAACAAATCTCTTAGAAGAAAGAGAAGCCCAAGAAGTAGTCGAAGCTCCAGACGCCAGACTTCTAGAGCTCCGGCACGTGAGGGATCATCCTAGAGATCAGATCATCGGAGATCCTCGTGTCGGTGTCAGAACTCGAAGAGGTACTATTAACGAAGTATTGCATCTTAGCTTCCTGTCACAGGTTGAGCCAAAGTAGTTCGACGAGGCGAACAAGGATGCAGCTTGGATTCTAGCCATGCAAGATGAACTAAATCAATTCGAACGTTGCAACGTTTGGACGCTGGTTCCCAGACCATACAAGCAGAATGTGATTGGCACCAAGTGGATCTTCAGAAACAAGCTGGATGAACATGGTGTCATCATAAAGAACAAGGCAAGGCTGGTGGCTCAAGGTTACAGACGGGAGGAGGGGATTGACTTCGATCAGACCTTCGCACCAGTAACAAGACTCGAGGCAATCAGATTGTTCCTGGCGTATGCTTCACACAAAGGATTCACAGTTTATCAAATGGATGTGAAATCAGCATTCCTGAACGGAGACCTGAAAGAGGAAGTATACGTCGCTCAACCCCCAGGTTTTGTCGATCCTACTTTTCCCAATCATGTCTATTTTCTTAATAAAGCTTTATATGGGTTAAAACAAGCTCCACGAGCTTGGTATGAGACTTTATCTAGTTTTCTTCTTGAGAACAAGTTCTCTAGAGGTAAAATAGATAAAACATTGTTTCTCAGGGAAGTCAAAGGCAAGATTTTGCTGGTGCAAATCTATATCGATGACATAATATTCGGCTCAACGGACAACAATCTTTGCAAAAAGTTTTCTAAACTTATGCAAGGAAAGTTTGAAATGAGCAGTATGGGAGAGCTCAAGTATTTCTTGGGACTTCAAGTGAAACAGTCTGAGGATGGAATCTTCATCTCTTAGACGAAGTTCACAAATGAACTCCTTAAGAAATTCGGTATGGAGAGTGCAACCTCTATGAGGACTCCAATGGGATCCACTATGTCTCTGGATAAGGATGAGAAAGGTAAACCTTTCGATGAAACCAAATACAGAAGCATCATTGGATCCCTGCTCTATCTTACTGCCAGTAGACCGGATATCATGTTCTCCACATGTGTCTGTGCCAGATATCAGGTGAACACTAAGGAATCTCACTATGTCGCTGCAAAGCGAATTCTAAGATACCTTAAAGGTACTCCCAATCTTGGCTTGTGGTACCCGAGAAACAATGATGTCGAGCTAATAGGTTTTTCAGATGCTGACTTTGCAGGGAGTAGGGATGACAGGAAAAGCACCTCCGGGACGTGTCAATTCCTCGGCAGGAGGCTTATCTCATTGAACAGCAAGAAACAGAATTGTGTTGCAACCTCCACAGCAGAGTCTGAGTACATCTCGGCAGGCAGCTGTTGCGCACAACTCCTATGGATCAGAAACCAGTTAGCCGACTACGACCTTCAGTTCAAGGAAATACCAATGTACTGCGACTCCTCTAGTGCAATTGCCATTGCCAACAATCCGGTCTCGCACAGCAGAACGAAGCATATTGAAGTGCGCTACCACTTCATTCGGGAGCACGTGGAGAACAAGGACATTTCTCTCTGTTATGTCCCCACGGACAAGCAGATTGCAGATATATTCACAAAGCCCTTAGATGAAGCCAAGTTCAGTCTCTTCAAAACTGAATTGGGAATGCTAAATTATGAGGAATGAAGACCACCGAAGCTCCAGGATCATGCATCTAGAGGGAGCCTCTGCAGGTACTCAAGATGAGTACAGGCGCAAGAACTGAGGGGGGGCAAGATACTCAAGTATGAGCACAGGAGCAAGAACTGAGGGGGAGCAAGGGGTCAAATGCTACAGACCCCGATTTGTAGAAGCCGAAAAGGGGGAGATTACCCTCTCGGCTACGGCTAAGGTGGCTCCAAGCATGCTCTCAAGAAATTGGTATTGGTCATGAATAACTCACTCAACTCAATTTCAAGTTTATGATTTTCATTCCTATACGCTTTATTCACCTTAGCTTGTAGGGTTTAGGCTTCTTCAAATCGGGGGAGATTGTTGGGTATTGTATCCACAACGTACCTGATTTGAAGAAGCCCCTGAACAAGCTAAGGTAAATAGGCAATGTTTTTGACAAATTATTTCAAGTTGTGCTTGCAGTTATTCCACGCTAAGTGCACACCAATGTCAGGGTGCAGTAGGTCAATATACACGGGTCTGCACGACGTAATCCCTCGTTGAGCAGATCAGTGTGTTGGCCTACGTGTACTCTCTCTATTGGAGTGCACTTACTTTCAAGTACAGGACTGTAATCTTGCAAGAGCAGACAAGGAGCAAGGATGGGTCAAGGAGCTCATCATGGGTGGAAAGACGAAAATTCGTCTAAGTGAAAATCGACGAGAATCGCCAAGTGATTCTCGCCGATTCGACGAGAATCATAAGTGATTCTCGCCGAATCGTCGAGAATCAGTGGCTGATTCTCGCCGACTCGATCCAACTACACTTCAAAGCAAGCAACTCTGATTCTAAGTAAGAATCGACGAGAATAACCAAATCGCCATTCGGCGAGAATCAAGTGATTCTCGCCGAATCGTCGAGAATCACTGGCTGATTCTCGTCGTCTCGACCCGGGCTGAATCAGTGCGTGCAGCCAAGTCAACTTCGACGAGAATCATCCTTGATTCTCGCCGAATCGTCGAGAATCACCTTTGATTCTCGACGATTCGACGAGACACACTTTTGATTCTTGACGATTTTTACTTGGGCATTTTTCTGGAACTCCCTGAACCGGATTCTGCCGCTGGCGTTATCTTGAACCGGATTTTGACTTTCTATTTATGGGACCCACAACGGTCATATTGAGTTGTCTACAGTATAAATACAAGATTATCTTTGAACAGTAGAACGACAAAATAAAATACACAGAAAGAAGCCGAGCACGAACGAACCCTAAAATCGCGAGTTCTGCTCCGCCGCCGCCGTCGTCGCTCGAGCTAGTTGGTCGCCGCTTTTGATCGAGATTTCTTCCTGATCTTCCGGCGACAGAAGCTTAGCCAAGCTTAGTGTCTCACGCGTCTATCCAGAGATCCCTTGTCTCTCGATTTGTTGATCGGGAAAAACTTCCCCGTCCGAATTGATCGAGACGACTGATCCTCATGTGACCGTTGGAAGACCTAGCTAGCTTCGCTACGAAGTTTGGATCTCCAAAGTACAGCAGCCGCACATCGTCGTCGCCGCCGAACCCGTGAACCGTGTCGCCGCCCATCTTGCCGCCGCCGGCTCCGGGGAGATCCTCTCCAAGAGAGTTTTAGGGTTGTGGACTCTTCGTGGACTTCAAGAACACGTCGTCAACGAAGAGGGACACGTTGGACTCCAAACATAGTTTGTATCTCTTGTACATTCTAGTTTTTCTTTTGTTGTAAAGGAACGTTTGTTCCACATTGTAAGGGTTGGGTGCAACCCGGGTTGTGGGAGTGTTGACTCCTACGTGTGGAAGGGTTCCTTCCGATAGTGCAAGGATTGAATTTCAATCCTGTTGGTGAAGAGACCGAGTCGTCCCTTGTTGGTAGATAGGTCGAAGGGGGAAAGTGGATGTACCCAAATCGGGGAACCACTATAAATAGCTTGTGTATTCTGTGTGCTGTGCTGTTTGTTTTTATTGTGCAGGTACCATTTTAAATTCCGCAAAAACGCTGCACGTCACCTATTCCGCCCCATAGGTGAAGATAGTGGACACTAGGTGAACTTTCAGAAAGCAATCAACTCATTTGAACTTAACCAGATTTCTATGTAAAGATGAACACTTTCTTTGAGAATTAGTCAACACAATATCACATGGCTTTGAGTGAGCTTGCCTCACTCAATGTTTATGGACTTGGTAAATTTTCATAGTTTTCCTGTGGCATTGACTAACTGAGCTATACTCAACGATTATGGGGCTATGGCATTGAGTGAATGATCTTCACTCAATGCCTATGGACTTAGCGACTTTTCAACCCATTTCTCTTTAGGCTTTGACAGTGTTATCCTGTCTCACAGCCTTTTGTTGTATGGAGTTGAGTGAGGTGACATCACTCAATGCCTATAGACTTAGCCACATTCTTAGCTTGCCACTTAATGGCTTTGACTGTATAGGCTTCACTCAGTGCTATAAGTCATCTGGCGTTGAGTGAATGATCTTCACTCAATGCATGTGGACTTAGATAGTTTTCTGTCTTTCCACCACTTAGGTAAGGTTTACCCAACTTACCCACTTAGGCTATCTGTCCCATCATTACTACTAGGACATCCTGCAATCATTAAACTTGTGCACAAGTTAGATCACCACATGTGTATACATTATTTTCTAGGCCTTCTTCAAATCCAGCACATTGGGATTAATGGACCCAACAATCTCCCCCTATTTGAAGAAGTCAAAAACTATGCCAATGTATACACTAACACACTTATGTTATATATACAAAACATATTATCACAGCATACATCATATGAATCATAATCATAGTAAATGATAAATCAGATGAATCATGATCACAACAAATGACAAGTTAGACAAATCATAATTATAGCAAGTGATGTTCTATTTAACATATAAGTAATTAATGTTTGTGTAATTAAGCAAAGTATCACATCCCTTAGCCCTATAAGCAGAACCTGAAACTTTTCAAGTTTTAGGTTCCCTTATCACAATCCCACTGGCCTTGGATTTCTTAGCCGGTTTGTCTTCTGGCCCACCTATCTTCTTCCCTTTTTTGTCTGCATCATCAGTAGCCTTTGCCTTAGTTGCTTTATCATTTTCAGCTTCAGCTTCAACTTTATCTTTTTGTCTTTCAAAATAGCTGAAGGGCTTGGGGAAGTATTTAGATGGTTCAACAACATCAAGAGTGAGAAGATTGGCCTTTTTGTTCCTCCAGAAAATCCTTCTTTATGTGTCCCTCTTTCCATCTTATCCCATTCAGTTTTGTTATACCATTTTCCTCTGTCTGATCTCTTATTCTTGACCTAATCCCAAGCAAGCAAGATGATAGATTTGGACTCTGGGCTCCACTGCTCGAAATCAGGCCTTTTCTCCATTTCTTCTCTGTACTTTCTCTTTCTCATCCTGACTTCCTCTTTAGTTTCAGCAGTTATTTCTTGACTGTAGTGCCTGGTCTACAGTGGGGCTTATGGAGGGAATTTCAGCAGCAGTTGACTGCACTCCCCACTAATTACCAGCACTATCATAATCTTCTATATACATCCCATACTCTTGATTATCTTGAGCAGGTTCTCTGTTCAAAGTCTTTAGCACTTGAATAGGGATCATTGGGATATTATCATATTGCACAAGCCTAATACCAATGAGGCTCTCACAACATTTGTTGCCCAGACCATGTTTTCAGTATTGGTCCTTATAGCTTCTCTCTCCCCCTTTTTGTCTTCTTCAATTAATTTAGTGGTCTGGTAGCTGCTTGCCTTGATTCTTTCTACTGCATGGTAGTTTACTCTAGCAGTGACAAGATTCTTGACTTCCAACATGTGATGATCAAGCATCTTGGTACAGGCATCCATCTTTGTGAAGATTTTTGAGTTCTGTTCACTTCTCAGAATTTTATCATTTTCATGGATGGTCACACTATTCTTGGCCCGAATATTTTGACTTTCAATGATAACAACAATATTCTGGCTTGACACATCCAGCTTCTCCATTATAAAGTCTACAGCTCCAGCAGCTCTTGTGAAAAATTAGACTGTTTCTCCTTTCAGCAGATTTACTTCAAATCTTATGGATTTGATCTCTATTGTTAGATCATTTCTAACATCCTCGAGGGCCTCATCCACATAATTTTGTAATGACCTCCTTTTCACATCCAGCAAACCCTTTAGCTGGCCTCAGAATGTTGGTTGCAGCTGATCAACTCTGGCAGATGTGCCTTCATCTATAGCTTCCTGAATTGGCTTGCGCCCTACTTCTGGATTCTCATGACTATATTCCTCTTTCTCAGATTCTGAGGAAACTAAATCATGTACTTTATGAGCAGGGAGATCAGATGGTGTCTCCCCCTAAACCTCAGCCATGCTTTCATTTGCATGCAGTTCTGCAGCAGCAATATCAACATCTTTATCAACTGCATCAGTCTATACCAGCTTTCATTTACATGGAGGAACCTTTAGCTACTCCCCTAAAAATAATGCATCTTGAATTATCTCTTTTATCAGCTTCTCCTCCTCAATTGGAGCATTCCTTTCCTCAGCACTTGAAATTTCCATAACTTTATCCAGTGGATGCTCTTCTTCAGACATAACAGCTTCATTTGAAGCTACTTCGATCTCCCCCTCACCCTGACGCCTAGGAGGATTATCATCATCAGACATAGGCCTATGCCTATCTGCATCTTTCAATCTGGAGGCATCTTCCTCCATCCTTGAAGATATCCTGTCAACAGCTTCCTTAGCAACTGTTTTAGCGAACTCAGCTACAGGCTCATCATCTTCAGGGACAATGTCTGACTCTAGTCTGCTTACACGACTAAGAGGGGTAAGTTCAGAGGAGGTTGATGACTGAATATTAATGTCCCTCCTAGACACTTCAGCAGAAGATGATAGTTATGGATTGTGAGGCTCTTCCTCCATAGATGAGCTGCTAGAGGAACTGGGCTCAGTAGCAGCAATCTTCTTTCCTTTCCTTTCCACAACTGATGGTCCATGGGGTTAAAGTACCCCGTCCCACCTTTCCAGCATCTTGATGTTCATTCTTCTCATGTGGTGTATTCTTGTTCCAAGCTTTATGTTTAAGATTTCTGGGACAGTCTGTCGCAGAAATATCGAAAGAATTCTCCCTAAATTTGGTTTAGCAAGGCACTCCACTATCCTATCAAATACTACTCTGCCCCAATCAGTTCTTTTGGATAGAATGAAACGACATAACCTCAAACATCTTCTTTAAAATCTTGTTATGGACCCTGATTTGCATAACAAAGCCTTCCCAATGACATTAGTTAAGAACTTACCCCTTAGGTTGAGTTCTTTTCTTAAGATTGAGCCAGTGGAGTGCTTGGACAACCCACACCATTTCATTATAGTTTTAATGTCATCCTATGCCAGTTCTTCTTCGTTGTCATTCGCAGAGAACATTGGCAACTATAGTGCTTTGCTAAGCCTTCTGGGGGTAATCTTTACCTTCTTACCACTGACTACTGTCTTAATTTTACCTGCTGTTGTACCTACCTTGGGATTTGCAAATAGTTCTAACACTTCCCTTTTCTAGAGAAAACAGGGTTCAGTCAAGATGAAGGCTTGGTTTGATTTTTGTAGAGGATGAAGCACGGGCTGAATCTCTTCAGGAGCATCAATGAATCCATTTCGAACAAGCTCTGCTCCCTCAAAGAGAAAATCCTGACCTCTAGGCATCATTTTGCTTGCGAATTTCAGATATAACGGTCCAGGACCATCAACATGGGACCCTGCTAGAGCCGCCGGCCTACCAGAGTCCAGACCCGGGCCCACTGCTGGTTGTCATCCTATCACATTCAAGCCTGCAAGGCCATGAACCCTAACCGCTCTCTGTGCCTGTTTATCAGCAGCGGTGGGTTGTTACCACTGGGCATCAAACCCAGGACCTTGATAAGAGAGCTTTACACCACTCCCTCTCACCAACTGAGCTGCAGCTCAGTTGGTGAGAGGGAGTGGCGTAAAGCTCTCTTATCAAGGTCCTGGGTTCGATCCCTAGGGGCAACAAACTGCCGCAGCTGATAAACACGCGCGGAGAGGGGTTGGGGTGCATGGCCTGCAAGCTTTAATGTGATAGGCTGAATACCAGTAGTGGGCCCAGGTCTGGAATGTGGTAGGCTGGCGGTTCTAGCTGGGTCCCATGTTGATGGGCCTGGACCGTTATATCAGATACGTAGCGAGAATGGCATTCCGTCGATTTGGTGAATGCGGGAGGGAGAGGGTAGTGAACAGTGACTTTGCTTATTGCACAAGCTCTTCCTATTTATAGTTATTCCTAAAGAGAAGGCGGAAAGTCACTGTCCTATATTGTTGATTAATTTTGATCAATGGCCGGGATTGAATCTCGACACTTTTCTGCAGACCGTCTTTTATACAATTTTTGTTGAGTAAACTTATTTTGCTCAACAGCTGTTTTTAGTAATTAGATTGCAACTTGCCCCATTACTGTGTTGGCCTAACCTGCAGGAGTAAGATTGTCATGCAGTACACATTCTAATATGTGTCCTAGTGGGGTGCGATTAGACATAATTTCAACATCCTCAAATGAGAGTGTATTAGCCCATGAACTTAATTGTTTAAAGAAAATATTGATACTTATCTAAACTAGTATTCAACATACCCTAGTCAAGTTTGAGGATGTAGATACTAGTTGTATCTTGTGGCATAATGGACATGTGAGCCACTAGCATATTTATTGAGAAGAGATTTTAGACAATTGTCACACATCTTCTCTGACATCTATTTACATTTCCTTATTTCTAGCCTGCATAATTTTAGCAATTGAGCAATTAATTAGTAGAATTAAATGCTAAGTGAATTCTACTTATCTCTGCCTTGTAGACTTGAAGCACATAGTGGATTCACAGTATCTGAGCATACCAGTAGCCTTGCTCCTGATCTTTAGCCTTTGATGTTCATCTGGCTTTCCTTAGCTATCTCCCCATCAACAATTGCAGTTGTCTTTGACATCCTATGCATGATGATAAGTCGAGTCATTCTTTGTACCAAGACTTGGGTCTGGTACATCTCTGTCCAAGAACCATAATTGGGCATGGCTACTTGGACTATCCTATAAAATAGAAATTACCTTACCTTAGGAACCCAAGCTGACTTGGTTCCTAGGTTCCTGTTAGCATAAAAATGCATATATCTACCCACAGGAGTCAGGTAAGGAAGAAACTGCCTTGCCTTGGGCACACAAGGGTTGTGCCAACAATTAATGGCAAAGTGGCCCACTTTTCCATAGCACCAACATTAATGGATGTTGTATCTCCTTCCTGAACACACCTTGAAGTGTGCAAGCCATCGCTGTCTGCCTGTTCAGTGGGGAGAACTATGGCCTTCTTCTTGTTTCTTCCAGCATGATCTCGACCAGTAATGAATCAGATATTAGAGGAGCTTGGCTTACTTTGAACTCCATTAGCAACAACCTTCTTTGTAGTTGGCATGTTCTTAATGGCTTCAAAGGTAGTCAAGATAGCCTTACTGATTGAAGCACTATAGGATTGAGTTCTAGCTTGAAGAACCTTAGACCGGGCAACAGCCTTATCCTTGAATAATGTGGCTAAGGCACTAAACACAAAAGGTTCAGGATGGGCCTTTTGGACTTTTACATGGGTTGCATTCTGAGCACTCAAGCCCATAACCTCTCTTGTTCCATTGCAAGGTACTTTTGTGATCTTACAATAAATATTCCCACACCTCCAGTGACCACACTTACAGTCTTGGTCATACTTGTTTGGTAGAAGAATTACCATGTGAGAAGTTGACTGAGGCCTGACAGGATCTTGGACTCTTCTCTGAGAATGGATAACTTTAGAAATCCACTGAGATTCAGATTTTCTCTTGATAGCATCTATCTTAGAGAAATTTTCCACAATCCTCTTCTCCCTTTCGAGTTTCTCTTCAAGATCCTTGATAACAGAGTCCTTATATTTTATGGACTCAACATGGATATCTACCATGGTTTTCAGATGAGCTACTTCCCTCTTTTTCAGATATAGCAACGATGAAGTTTCATCTTGCTGGGAAGCAGCAAGCTATAGGGAAGCAATTTCCTCTGTTTTTTTTCTTAACAAGCATCTTACTTTTCTTGAAAGCTTTTAAGGATCACACCATGATTTTCAATCAATTGATTTATTTCATCTTCTGAGGGAGGACTCTCATCTTCACTTGATGAGGATGAATCAGAGCCTGAGCAGGCTTTATATACAGACTTTGAAGGATGAGCTAGATGGGGAATATACCTGACTTTGTCCAGGCTGATCCTGGCAAAATTATTCTTCTTGTGTAGCTGTCAGTTCATAACTTCTGCATTCACCTTCCTCATCTTTATCCACCTATGCGTCACTATCTGAATATGATAGAGGTCCCCTGATCTTTGCACTTGTTTCTTTGTCTTCTATAAGAGTTGCCATCAGTCCAAGGCTCTTCTTGTCATATTTGTTGATTTGAAGCTCCAGTGATCTGCACAGCTTATGGTTTTATTTTGAACACATAAATTAAAGCCCTTATAGCTATCCTTTGAGATCTACTCAGACTGTTAGGTACCTTTTTGAGTAACCTCCCTCTGATACCACTTTAAAGTCTTTATTTCAAGGATAGATAAATCACCTACAGTGGGGGGGGGGGGTGAATAGGTTTCTTAGTCCTTAGTGACTATCTTTGATTCCCTTTTATTTTGCTGCTTTACTAGTAGATTAAGTTTTGCTTTCAAGACAAGCTCCCTACACAGAGAAAAACAACACAATAGAGTACATACAAATTTGTAGTGGTTCCCCAATCTTTGGGTACATACACTCTCCTCCCACCTTGCCAACTTCCAATTAGTCAAGGAACTTCTCCAAAACAATGCTCAAAGAGCTTACACCTCAGATCTCTCAGGATCACTTAGTCTCCTCCAAGACTTATAACTTAGGCATAAGGCCCTATAATTTAGTGATCCAAAGATCACCTACCTCAGGCCCAAAGGCCCTATAACTCAGACGGGATTACATCCCTACCTCAGATTCACAAGGGATCCAACCTCAGAGAGAATGACTCTCCTACAGCTCAAAATCTAAGGTCCTACCTCAAATCCATAGGATCCTACAGCTCAGGCACAAGTGTCTTACCACTCAGTGAGAATGACTCACCAACCTCAGGCTCAAAAGCCCTACAGCTTAGTGATCAACTGATCACCTACCTCTGATCCAAACTGTATCCTACTTCTACCTTAGAGCAAATTTGCACCTACTTCTCAGATCCACAAAGGATCCTACAAGATGTAAGTGTGTTGTTGAGGTTCTTGATTGGACACAATAGTGATTTCTCAGTGCTAGTATACCTTGATTGAGTTACACTCAACCCAACTTTGACTCCAGGAAAGTTTTTTCTGAGTCCACTTTTCTGGACTGAGAACACCTTATTCCCAACTACTTCATAGCAACAAGTATATCCACTTGAGCTGGAAGTGACTTGCAGAACACTATTGTGCCCCTTTATGAACTGAGCCTAAAGCTCAGCCCTCGATTCTTGACATCAACAATGATGTAGATGCTTTCGCTTTATGCTGGAATCAACTTGCAGATTAAGCTTCTATTCTCCTTTCTGAACTGAGCCAACTGCTCCGCCCTATCTCCTTCTTCACAGCTCCCCAAGAGAATGTTCTTTAAGATACGTTGGCTAGATCTGTGAAGCACCCGCAGCAAGGGTTGGCCCTAGCTGCTATCTCTTTCTCAGTGAATCACCCTGAGCTTGCTAGCTGGTGCAGATGAAGATGGCACCAGCAATCTTACTATTTAAGATGTTGATATTAATAGCTAACTTGATATGTGTTGAGATTATATTAGCCAGCAGGACACGTGTGTGTGGGGCCGCATGTTTGGGCTTTCCCCATCGCGTTTCAGGTCTGGTGTTGACCCCAGTGGGCCCCCTTATGTGGCGGAATAGCCTCGCGGTCCTATGGTTGGTGTTAGTCCCACATCGCCTGCAGTAGGCGATCCTTTGTGTTCATGTACCCCCATCCCCCTTTACCATTACCTCAGGGTTTTGGGAAGATGTGTGGTCACGGGTGGTTTCCACATTGTATCAAAGCGAGGTTGTCCTGCTGCGGGGGTGTGTTGAGATTATATTAGCAAGCAGGACACGTGTGTGTGGGACCGCATGTTTGTGCTTTCCCCATCTCATTACAGGTCTGGGTGTTGACCCCGGTGGGCCCCCTTGTGTGGCGGAATATCCCCGCGGTCCTGTGGTTGGGGTTAGTCCCACAGCGCCTGCAGCAGGCAATCCTTTGTGTTCATGTACCCCCATCCCCCCTTACCATTACCTCGGGGTTTTGGGAAGATGTGTGGCTGACGGGTGGTTTCCACAATATGCCTCTAGACTTGCTTGTATTGGGCTCTCTGTTCTTTAGCAACATCCACAACAATGGCGATCGGGAAGAACTACTGTAATGATTCAAAGAGATGTCTTCCTCTATACAAGTCTTTCCTTTTATTGATAATCTCACAATGGCTCTTTGAGTAGTGGGACCCATGCCATTAATGCTGGCTGTATCCTTGCTTTAACGCCTAAATGTCGTACAGTAGGTCTGTGGCTCCTTTTGTCATGTACTGTAGCATTGTCGCTAACAATTTGAATAAGTTTGACTTTTTGACTTGCTGACATCAGCACCTGAAGACTTAGTCAAAATTCAAGCATTAGTAGAATAGGCATTGAGTGAATGAGCTTCACTCAACGCCAAAGTACTTTGACAATTTTGTCTATCTAGGCGTTGATCGCGTTGAGTGAGCAAGTCTCACTCAACACTTTTTGCATTTGTAACACCCCCCTATCCGTCCCATAGTATATAGCAGTAGGTCCGGCCGGGGCCCGACGCCATATACCACAGACAGACCGGGTGGTTACGTATGGAAACCATCCAACCAATCTCAATGTCCTACACAGAGCATTCTAGCGGAAGCAGTTTATAAAAGTTGTAAACAAGAACCCAGCATTAGAGCACGAATGTCCACTATTACATAATTAGGAATGTTATACAAAATACCCAAAATTGGCCTTAAGGCCTTACAGAGTGTTTCACCTGAATAATACATGATTTACAAACCTCGGCACGCAGGCCGGTCATACATGAATAAAACAGAAACATTTCTACTTGGGCCTTCGAGGGCCAGCTTCGCAAAAAGGGCTTTAGCCCGCTATTGACCGCTTGGTCCAGCTGCACCTGCAAGCAACAAACCACCGCACGGTGGCAAAACAAGGCAACGGTCAGCAATGCTGACCAAATTATAATGATCCCGCCCCCAACTCGGGGCGGCGATGCTCCTTCCCTGCATTTCATTAGCATAAGCGAGCAATTTATATAACCATAGCCATTACATCACATGCATTGACTCGCACGGCCACACGCCCCGTGCACTCAGGGCACATTCTCGGTGAACCGGTCGATGTCACGTCAATTAAAGCCATTAACATTCCGGACTCACCACCGCCACTTAGACGGCCAAACCTATGAGCAATTCATCTTCCTGGCCTGGGTCACGTCAATTAAAGCCATAGACCGCCGAAGACTCACATCTATGCCAACGGCGAGTGCCAGGTAACCTTAGGTCTCTCTAGCCCGAACGACATAGAGCGGGTACAGTTCCATCTAACCCGTGCTCACATCGCAACGACAAATTAAGCCATTTGCGCGGGTCAAACTTCCACCGATTCCCATTCTACCGCATGTCACATAACCACGTTATGTTCAAGTTAGCTCTCAGGCCACCAAGTTGGCAAGATCTCGTATCCGCCCAGTTTTCCGGGTGCACCTTTGGGTTAGTCCCCAAGGCTCCCTACTGTAATCTACCCCGTAGAAAACCCGAAAAACAACCAATAGCACGGAGTCTTCTCCAGCCTTAAGCAATGTAACATCACCGATCCAGACCAACATGTCCGGGTAGGCTTCACACATCATGCCTACGTCCGTTCTCGCATACGGACTCTAAACAACGGGGACTTTACATATCTACCCGAAGGAACGCCTCCAACTCTCCGCAAACTCGCGAGAGCGGGCTTCCTATGCTAAGAAAGAGAGCGACTCATGCTCAAGATGAGGATCGTTACCCTTGCATTCCTCTTTGGCGCCATCGGAAAGTAATCGGATGGAAATGACTGCACTAGCGTTGCCTCCGTGGATCCGGAGTCTGCTTGTGATTCGGAGCTCCGAAGCTCCTGCAATGGCGGATCTAGCTCTTCTTCTTCTTGCCTTAGCTCTCCTCTCTCCAAGGATTTAGAAAGAGAACAAGTGAAGAAAAGTGAGGTTTTCCAAGTCAACTCACGGGTATATCCCTTCAGGAACATCCCCCAGCCATCGGATCTCAGCCTAAGGAAACGAACGGTTTTGATTCGGGGCTGAAATGCCCAATCTGGACCCAACACGGCCTGGCACACGCCCGTGTCCAGGGCCGTGTGCCGCATTCGCCGTCAAAATCGAATCTCCTGGAACCTCACACGGGTATCGAACACGCCCGTGTTCGAGCTGACACGCCCATGTTCCACGTGACACGGTCGTGTAGCCGGCCGTGTACCCCATGATTTTCCCCCATTTTCAACCCGAGCACTGCACGGGTTCTAGGACATGCCCGTGTCCTTGCCCGTGTCACATTGACACGCCTGGACCCCAGGCCGTGTACACGGGACATTTCGTCGAGGGAAGATCGACGACTTGATGACACGGCCTTGGACACGCCCGTGTCCTAGGCCGTGTTCCTTGACTCGACGATCGTCGAGTGAATCTCGACGACTCCCCGGGACGATCGCCGACACGGGTCGACACGCCCTGCGACACGCTCGTGTCGCAGGCCGTGTGCCCATTCTCGACGAATCGTCGAGTATAACTCGACCACTTCACGGCTAAGTGTCGACACGGGTCGACACGCCCTGCGACACGCCCGTGTCGCAGGCCGTGTGCCCACTCTCGACGAATCGTCGAGTAAAACATGACGACTTCGCGGCTAAGTGTCGACACGGGTCGACACGCCCTGCGACACGCCCGTGTCGCAGGCCGTGTGCCTGCTGCCAGAATCCAAACTGGCCCAAAACGTCCCCCTTTGCTCCTTTGAGTTTCGGGGCGTTACAACTCTCCCCCTCTTAAAAGAATTTCGCCAACGAAAGTACATAAAGGAAAGACATACAAAACCAAAATTTGTACCTGAGCAGAACAACTCCGGATACTCGTCAAGCATAGTCTGCTCTCGCTCCCAAGAGAGCTCCTCACGACCGCAATTGTCCCACCGGACCTTGACCATCCTGATCTCTTTATTGCGTAGCCGCTTGAACTCCGAGTCCTCAATCCGCACGGGCTTGATCTTTGTCGTTAGCCCACTATCCACCGGCACTTGATCAACCGCGATCACTTGCGTAGGCTCTTGCACCGCCTTCCGAAGCACCGAAATGTGGAATACATCGTGTAAACCACTAAGCTCCACTGAGAGCTTCAACCTATAGGCCGCTTCACCAACTCGCTCCAGAACCTCAAACGGTCCAAGGTACCTCGGGCTTAGCTTTTTCAATCGCGCACCCGCGAGACACCCTTGAACGGCTTGATCTTTAAGTATACATAATCGCCCACAGCGAACTCCACGTTCCTGCGCTTGGCATTATAGTACTTTGCTTGCCGGTCCTGAGCGATGAGCAACCTCTCCCGAATGGTTCTCACCAAAGAAGTAGCATCCTCCACTTCCGATCACTTATACAACTTTGACTCACCCGTTTCTAGCAAGACAACGGCGTGCGACATCTTCTACCATATAGGGCCTCGAAAGGCGCCATCTGAATACTTGCTTGGTAGCTGTTTTTGTATGCGAACTCCACCAAATAGAGGTGGTCTTCCCATTGCTTTCCAAAATCCAAGACACACATGCGAAGCATGTCTTCCATGGTTCTATTAACCCTCTCGGTCTGCCCATCCGTTTGTGGGTGGAAGGCTGTGCTAAACTTCAGCTTTGTTCCCAATATTTGCTGCACCAGCCTCCAATCATTGGACGTGAACCGCCCATCTCGGTCACTCACGATGCTGCGGGGCACACCATGAAGCCGTACTATATTATCCACATAAAGCTTTGCCAGCTTCTCCACCGGATCATCCTTCCTATGCGGAATAAAATGCGACACCTTCGTTAATCGATCCACGACCACCCAAATGGCGTCGTTCCCCTTTTGCGACCTTGGCAAACCGTGCACAAAGTCCATAGAGATGTCGTCGAATTTCCACTCCGGAATAGGCAAGGACTTAAGAAATCCTCCCGGCTTTTGGCACTCCGCCTTTACCAAGGCGCAAGTTTGGCACTTCGCTACGTAGAGCGCAACATCCTTTTTTAAACCCGGCGACCAAAATAGTTTCTTTATATCACGGTACATCTTCGTGCTCCCCGGGTGAATTGAGTACTTGGTATGGTGCGCCTCGTACAACAACTCCACCCGTAAATTGCCCACACTTGGGATGCACAAACGACTGTCTTTCCAAAGCAATCCGTCCTCCATGACGAATTGGGAATTTGACCCATCCAGAGCCTCTATCATGGACTGCTTCATATGAGCATCCATATCCAAAGCCTGCCGAATCCGATCAGCCAGGTCATATTGGACTTCAGTCCAATTCAGAACTGCTTCAGCACTTGATTGTCTATCCACACAAACAATCTCCAACGCCTCCAACTCCCGCACCAACCGCTCCTCATGCACCGATAGCCAATTGGCTTGAGCTGGGGCTCGGCGACTCAACGCGTCCGCAACCGCATTCCCTTTGCCAGGCACGTAGTGGATCTTGAATGTATAGTCCCCCAGGAACTCCATCCACCTACGCTGCCGCATATTCAGATCATTCTGATCTATCAGGTACTTTAGGCTCTTGTGATCGGTGTAGATATCAATCTTCACACCGTACAAATAGTGTCTCCACAGCTTCAAGGCAAAAATCACGGCCGCCAACTCCAAGTCATGGACCGGATAATTCCTCTCGTGCACTTTTAGCTGTCTCGAGCCATAAGCTATCATGCTATCGTGCTGCAGTAGCACGCAACCCAAACCGCTGCCTGAAGCATCGCTATATATCTCATAGCCTTCGGTTCCACATGGCGAACTCAGCACAGGCGCCGTGGTCAACCGACACTTCAGTTCCTCAAAAGCTCGCGCGCACTCCGGCGTCCAAACGAACTTATGCTCCTTCCTCGTCAAAGTAGTGAGAGGTAACGCTATCCGCGAGAAGTTCTCTACGAACCGCCTATAATAACCGGCAAGCCCCAAAAAGCTCCGGACTTCTGCTACCGTAGCAAGCTCAGGCCACTCCCGTATCGCAACAATCTTCGCCGGATCCACCGCAATACCCTCTCCACTCACTATATGCCCGAGGAACGCCACTGAGGATAGCCAAAACTCGCACTTCGAGAACTTGGCATACAACTGATTTCTCCTTAGCGTCTCCAACACCAAATGAAGATGCTTGAAGTGATCTTCCTCACTTTGCGACTATACCAAAATATCGTCGATGAAGACGATCACAAAATGGTACAAGTACTCCGTGAACGTCCTGTTCATCAAATCCATGAATACTGACGGCGCATTAGTCAGCCCAAACGGCATGACCGTAAACTCATAATGCCCGTATCTCGTACTAAACGCTGTCTTCGGGATATCACTCACCCTTATCCGCAGCTGATAGTACCCAGACTTGAGATCTAACTTCGAGTACACCGTCGACCCGACTAACTGATCAAAGAGATCATCAATCCAGGGGATCGGGTACTTGTTCTTCTCCGTCAGCTTGTTTAGCTCCCGATAATCAATACATAGCCTCAAGCTTCCGTCCTTCTTCTTAACAAAGAGGACCGGTGCGCTCCAAGGCGAAGAACTCGGGCGCACATACCCTTGCTCCAACAACTCTTGCAGTTGAACTTTCAGCTCCGCCATTTCCTTAGGCGCTAGCCGATACGGAGATCGTGACACAGGCTTTGCACCTGGCACTAGCTCGATCGTAAAATCTATCTCCCGTTGAGGCGGGGCTCCAGGAAGATCTGCGGGGAACACATCAGGGTATTCCGATACCACTGAAATACAATCCAAAGCGGGCTTCGGCTTTGCAACCTCCACTAGTGTAAAGAACAGTTCTGCTCCAGCACGAACCGCCTTCACCACCTGAAGAGCAGATATCAACGTCTTGCTCGACCCCTTTAAGCCCGTAAACGTCGTCTCACGACTCGCTCCCAGCTTAACTTCCTTGCTACCACAATCTATATGGGCCTGCTGCTCCGAGAGCCAGTCCATGCCAAATATGACGTCGAACTCCACTAACGGAAGTAAAGACGCTCGCAGGTCAAACTCCTGCTCCCCAATACGAATCTTAACATCGTAGAACCTATCCGCTCGCATCGAACACCCATTGGGCAACAACACATCCAACTTATCCTTCGTCATCGAGGAAGGGACCCCGATGCGTAATATAAATCCTTCGGACAAGAAGGAGTGTGAAGCTCCCGTATCGAAGAGTGCTCGTGCCGGATTTTCACAAATCAATACAAATCCTAAACAAGTAGTGGTAAGGTAACATGTGCATAACAAGCATATAAAGAAATTGACTTGCTATAAATTAAATCGTACCTGTCACCACATCAGCTTGTTTAATGGCCTCCTGTTGGCCAAGATTGTAGACCCTTGTTTGGGCCGGAGCATAATGCGATGCGGTCGACTCCACCGCCTTTCCCTTCTCTTCATAAGTGGCTCCCGGCCTCCTCTCGGACTTAGGACGTCCGCTCCAACAATCACGGGCAAAGTGCCCCGTCTTTCCGCATGCAAAACACGCGCCTGGGGTCCGACTCGTAGTCGCCCCAGAAGCACCAGAAGGAGCTGGACCCGAAGTCCTATGCTTCTTGAAAGACCTCCGATAGCCGGACTTTGAAGTAGTCGGCACTCTGAACTCAGATTTCCTTTCACCCAAGCTTTTCTTCGCTTGCACGCTCTTCATGTCCTTCTCCAAGGACCAGACAGTATTGACCAAGGTTAAGAAACCCTGCGTCATCGGCCCCGACAATAGCAGTCTCAACTCATCCCTCAAGCCTTCATAGAATCGATTAGTCTTGCGCTCCTCATCCATGATGGTGGAGCTAGCATAACGACTCAACCGAGTAAACTCGTGGAGATATTCATCCACGCTTCTCTCGCCCTGAACCAACTTCAAGAACTCATTCTCCATCGAAATCCTCTGAGTAGAAGGGAGGTATCTTGCTAAGAACAATCCCGAGAACTCTTCCATCGGAACGTCTATCAGTTGTCTACCTCTCAAATGATGCAGCTCCAATCCTTCCCACCACATCCTCGCTTCACCGTACAGCAGGAACGTAGCGATGGTGGTCATTTGCCACTCCTCCGTCTTCGTCGCCGTCATGACTCTATTCACCCTAGAGAGCCAGTCTTTAGCCTTGGATGTGGTTCCAAACCCCGAGAATAGCGGAGGGTTAAAGCTCATTACATGCTTTAGCTGCCTCTCAGTTGCCCTCCTTGGCACTATCGGTTCTACAACCACTTGCTCCACCCTCCTCGGCTCAGCCTCTTGCAGAGGTTCTTGCTCCATCACAGGAGCGGGCTGCTGCGTTTGCCTTTCAGGCTGCGCATTAATCACGGCCAACACCGCTTCAGCCACCAAACGTATATTTTCAGCCGACAGAGGTGTTGCAGGAGCAACATACGGTGCACTACTAGCCTCAGAAACTCGGCGTTCTGACGGCCCAACACCACTTCTGGTCACCTATAGTGGTACAAAACACCGTTAAGCGACCACATAACATTGCAAACAGCAATTATAGGAACACGCAGGTTCCTCAAACACGAGTATTTTCATTTCTAAGTGGACATTCATGGGTTCTTTTTACTATTATTACGATGACGCACACAATGTGCTCACCACCCCTTAAAAAGAATTCGCCCACGAATTCAGTTTAAGCCCAACCAAAACCAGTAGTCTGATACCAAATTGTAACACCCCCCTATCCGTCGCATAGTATATAGCAGTAGGTCCGGCCGGGGCCCGACGCCATATACCACAGACAGACCGGGTGGTTACGTATGGAAACCATCCAACCAATCTCAACGTCCTACACAGAGCATTCTAGCGGAAGCAGTTTATAAAAGTTGTAAACAAGAACCCATCATTAGAGCACGAATGCCCACTATTACATAATTAGGAATGTTATACAAAATACCCAAAATTGGCCTTAAGGCCTTACAGAGTGTTTCACTTGAATAATACATGATTTACAAACATCGTCACGCAGGCCGGTCATACATGAATAAAACAGAAACATTTCTACTTGGGCCTTCGAGGGCCAGCTTCGCAAAAAGGGCTTTAGCCCGCTATTGACCGCTTGGTCCAGCTGCACCTGCAAGCAACAAACCACCGCACGGTGGCAAAACAAGGCAACGGTCAGCAATGCTGACCAAATTATAACGATCCCGCCCCCAACTCGGGGAGGCGATGCTCCTTCCCTGCATTTCATTAGCATAAGGGAGCAATTTATATAACCATAGCCATTACATCACAGGCGTTGGCTCGCACGGCCACACGCCCCGTGCACTCAGGGCACATTCTCGGTGAACCGGTCGATGTCACGTCAATTAAAGCCATTAACATTCCGGACTCACCACCGCCACTTAGACGGCCAAACCTATGAGCAATTCGTCTTCCTGGCCTGGGTCACGTCAATTAAAGCCATAGACCGCCGAAGACTCACATCTATGCCAACGACGAGTGCCACGTAACCTTAGGTCTCTCTAGCCCGAACGACATAGAGCGGGTACGGTTCCATCTAACCCGTGCTCACATCGCAACGACAATTTAAGCCATTTACGCGGGTCAAACTTCCACCGAGTCCCATTATACCACAAGTCACATAACCACGTTATGTTCAAGTTGGCTCTCAGGCCACCAAGTTGGCAAGATCTCGTATCCGCCCAGTTTTCCGGGTGCACCTTTGGGTTAGTCCCCAAGGCTCCCTGCTGCAATCTACCGCGTAGAAAACCCGAAAAACAACCAATAGCACGGAGTCTTCTCCGGCCTTAAGCAATGCAACATCACCGATCCAGACCAACATGTCCGGGTAGGCTTCACACATCATGCCTACGTCCGTTCTCGCATACGGACTCTAAACAATGGGGACTTTACATATCTACCCGAAGGAACGCCTCCAACTCTCCGCAAACTCGCGAGAGCGGGCTTCCTATGCTAAGAAAGAGAGCGACTCATGCTCAAGATGAGGATCGTTACCCTTGCGTTCCTCTTTGGCGCCATCGGAAAGTAATCGGATGGAAATGACCGCACTAGCGTTGCCTCCGTGGATCCGGAGTCGGCTTGCGATTCGGAGCTCCGAAGCTCCTCCAATGGCGGATCTAGCTCTTCTTCTTCTTGCCTTAGCTCTCCTCTCTCCAAGCATTTAGAAAGAGAACAAGTGAAGAAAAGTGAGGTTTTCCAAGTCAACTCACGGGTATATCCCTTCAGGAACATCCCCCAGCCGTCGGATCTCAACCCAAGGAAACAAACGGCTTTGATTCGGGGCTGAAATGCCCAATCTGGACCGAACACGGCCTGGCACACGCCCGTGTCCAGGGCCGTGTGCCGCATTCTCCGTCAAAATCGAATCTCCTGGAACCTCACACGGGTATCGAACACGCCCGTGTTCGAGCTGACACGCCCGTGTTCCACGTGACACGACCGTGTAGCCGGCCGTGTAGCCGGCCGTGTACCCCATGATTTTCCCCCATTTTCAACCCGAGCACTGCACGGGTTCTAGGACACGCCCGTGTCCTTGCCCGTGTCACATTGACACGCCTGGACCCCAGGCCGTGTACACGGGACATTTCGTCGAGGGAAGATCGACGACTTGATGACACGGCCTTGGACACGCCCGTGTCCTAGGCCGTGTTCCTTGACTCGACGATCGTCGAGTGAATCTCGACGACTCCCCGGGACGATCGCCGACACGGGTCGACACGCCCTGCGACACGCCCGTGTCGCAGGCCGTGTGCCCATTCTCGACGAATCATCGAGTATAACTCGACGACTTCACGGCTAAGTGTCGACACGGGTCGACACGCCCTGCGACACGCCCGTGTCGCAGGCCGTGTGCCCACTCTCGACGAATCGTCGAGTAAAACACGACGACTTCGCGACTAAGTGTCGACACGGGTCGACACGCCCTGCGACACGCCCGTGTCGCAGGCCGTGTGCCTGCTGCCAGAACCCAAACTGGCCCAAAACGTCCCCCTTTGCTCCTTTGAGTTTCGGGGCGTTACAGCATTAACCCTTTCTGCAGCCTTTTATGTATGCCTGGTGTTGAGAGCATTGAGTGAGCGCACCTATCTTAACGCCTTGTGCCCTAGTCACATTCTGTAAATTAGGCGTTGAGAGCGTTGAGTGGGAATGCATCACTAAACGCCTTCTGTCTTAGTCATTTCTGCTTTTCAGCATCTTAAGCGTTGAGTGAGCATGCCTCACTTAATGCCTTTTGATTTAACTAATTTTGTATCATGGCGTTGAGAGTGTTAGGTGAGCACGCCTCACCCAATGCTTGTGGACTTAGCCTAATTCTTAGCTTGCCACTTTATGGCTTTGACTGTATAGGCTTCACTCATCGCTATAAGTCATTTAGAGTTGAGTGAATGATCTTCACTCGACGCCTGTGGACTTAAATAGTTTTTTGTCTTTCCACCATTTAGGTAAGGGTTTACCTGACTTAGCCACTTAGGCTATCTACCCATCATTACTACTAGGACATCCTGCAATCATTAAACTTTGAAAGTTAGGGGTTAGATCTGAACTACTCTAGAGGGGGGTGAATAGAGTATTTAGGATTTATAAAATTATTTGCTAATTAATTCAATCTATTACTAGTGCTGTAGAAATTAAATTAAAACTACAAACACAACAACCTAGAAAGCGCATCCACAGTAAGAATAAAAGAAAAGAGCAACCTAGACAACACAAGAGTTTTATAGTGGTTCCCCAACCTGGGTACATCCACTCTTCTACCACCCTGGTAGGAATCCACTCAGGTTTTTGATCAGGTGACTGCCACCAATGATCTTTTGATCAGTTGCTCAAAAACCAACCTCAAGTCTTTTGATCAGGTGACTTGCAACCAGGAATAACTTTTGAAGGGAGTTAAGAACCCTTTATATAGTGGGAGATGAGAGAGTGATTTTGTCTTCTCTTTCTCAAATACAACTAAGAAGACTCTAGTGGAAAAATTATGTTAGAAAAGGCTCCCCCTAAGATAAGAATGGTTCAAGAAGTTGAGTCCTTGTTGCAGGGTGATAGGTCTTCAAACTTTTTCTTCAGCTTGCTGTTCTTTTCTCTGGTCAAGGGCTAGGTCTTCTTGTCTCTTGACAGTGTTGTTGCCCTGTGAGCTCTGTATCTATATATTCTCTGTGTCAGTTTTTTTATTCTCCTGTATTGTTATCTTCTCTATGTACTGTCGAGAGAGATGAAGAAAATGCCTTTTTTATTTTCCATATAATTTCCCTTTGAAATTTGAATTCCTTTCTTAATTCAATGCTGACGGCCTGGAGAATATTTGCATTGATTGATTTCCACAACTGTCCCATGGAAAAACGGCAAGCAATAATCCCGATGAAGACCATAATCAATGCTTACTTCTAACAGTAATATTCAGAGAATATTTATGCATTGATTACTGAGGAATTATTGCAATAGAAAAGAGACAGAGGGAGGAAAATATCTAAGTCTGGAACTTCACAGAAATTGTTGAGCATAATTCATCGACCTGTGTCCAGAGTTCATCGACCAGATAATCTTTGTTCGTCGAGCTGAGATCTACGATCGTCGACCTAAGAACTGATAACTGCTTTCTCTAGACCCGTCAAATCTGTGCATCAAGTTCATCGAGCTGAGAATATAACTTCGTCAACTGGAGTTCAGAATTCCATGTTTCTTGGACTTAGGAATGTTGAAGTAATGTGTATAGAAATCGTCGACCTCAGAACTGGGTTCGTCGACCTGAGAACTAGTTTCGTCGAGCTGATAACTTCTAACTGTTACTTGATAAATCTTGCCAAGACTGTGGTCTAAGTTCTTCGAGTTGAGAACTAAGTTTGTCGACTGGAGTGTGATTCTGAACTTAGAATACTTAGATGTTTCTGGAACAAGATGTGAAGTAGAATACCTAGAGATTGTCGACTTGAGAACTAAGTTCATCGACCTGAGAACTAAGTTCATCGACCCGAGAAATAAGTGAAGAATTCTGGACTTGGAATGTTAAAGTATACTGTGGAATTCGTCGACCTGAGATTCAAGTTCGTCGAGCTTGGCTCGGAGAATTGTCTTTGATTTCGTCGAGTTGAGCACGACTTTCGTCGACCTGAGTTCGACGAACGTCGAACTAATTTTCTGAGTTTGAGATTTCTCTAAGTCTTGAGTCTTCTACATTTTGTTGATGGCTGGTCCATGTGGTGTTGACTCTAAGGACATAGCCTAGACTCTATAACTCATACATGACCATGCCTATACATGTTGGGTCAAATATCCTAGTTTAGTGAACCTAGCCCAAATCCAACTAGGGATCCAACAATCTCCCCCTATTTGGGTAAAGGTCACTAATTACAGACTCACATTAATAACAAAGCAATAAAACATATATCTGGCATGAATAATTTAAATGTGCAGCAGATATATATATACACAGAGCTTTGTATCAGAATATAAACAGACAGTTTTAAAGTAATCAAAAGACTTAAACTGTTCAAAGTTCATTTCTTCTTCTTCTTCTCCCTGCGATTCTCCTCTTTGGCTTTGTCTCCAGATTGTGTAAATATAATTTCCCTATTAGGATCTGTAGCTTGAGCATTGGTCATTATCATGTCAGCAGCCCCAATGACATTAAGAGATGTAGCCCTGGGCACAACTGCTTCTGGATGCACTTTCATATAATCATCAACATTAAAAAACTTTTTAGCCTTAGCAAACCTGTTCAGTTCTTCCTTTCTGTACTTGAACATTATAGTAAATTCAGATGGATACTTTCCTTCAGCTCTTGCTTTGTTGATAATGGATAGGCAAACCAATTCCTAGAATCTGGTCATCCTAGCAGTTGTAGCTGACTCTAGATCTTCAAATGGTACAGGATGGGACGTAGGTCTCTTGGGGCTTTTAGCCTTTTGATGTTCAGTGAATTTTTGTTGTTGATGTTATTGATGCTGTTATTGTTGTTGTTGGTGCTGCTTGCCAGATGAATACTGTCTTTGCTGGCTGCTTCCCGAATATGAGGACATATCATGCTGTCTTTGATAAGTTTGAAACTGGGTAGTCCTTTGAGGTTATGAACTTGAAGCACCAGCAGCTGGTGGAGGAGGAGGAGGATACTTTCTGTATCTTTGAGGAGGTGGGGAATATCTTCTGCTTTTCTTCCTTTCTTTTATGTTGGTTTTTGTACAGCCACATCCATGCTGACATGCCCTTATAAGGTGTGATCTTTTGAAGTATATAGTATGGTGTGTCATTTGCTGGATTTAATTTTGGTGCAAGAAGTGGAGGAGCTTTCCTCTTCTTAGACACTTTCTTTTTCTTGGGCTCATCATCTGATTCCTCCTCCTCATCATCATCAGAAGAATTTGGTGGATTATCATACATTGCATTTATTTCTTTTAGGGCTTCAGCAGATATTAGAGGTTTCTCAACCTGGGAGGGAGCTGGAACTAGAGCTAGAGCAGGAGCTGGAGCTAGAGAACTGTACACTTCAGTGCTTTCAGCAACTGACTTATTTTACTCTTCTATACCTGCCATGATCAATGCATCAAGATCAGGCAGTGGTGAATCATCCCTAACAAAAACTGGAGCATAAATATCTGTTGGAGGGGATGAAACATGGGTGAAACTGCTCTGGGAGGAGATGGAATGGCTGAAGTCTCCATTACTACAAAACTGGCCTTTAGTTGCTTGATAACTTTGGGGCTTATTGGTGTGGTGTAAGGAATTATAGCCACGGATGGCTTAGTGCTGTCTTCTGGCAGAAAGTTCAAATGAACTATATCAAAAGTTCTCAATAAATTTAACAAATCTACTGTGGGATTTATAATAAAATCACCAGCAGGTATTATTTCCTCTGTTGTTGTATCATTCATAGTATCTATTTCCATATCTGTTTCAATAAAATTAATGAAATAAATTAAATCTTTATTAACATCTGCTGCTGCTGCTTCTTCTGGTTCGACTACTACTTCTATTTCTACTGCATCTGCTGCTACTGATGTTGGTGTTGCTGCTGATGCTGTGGCTGCTTCTTCTTCATGGAGTATTTCCCCCTGCCTGGTTTCAGTGTATACTGGATCCAAGCCCCTAACTGAAGAGGGAGGAGCAGAAAGAGCAGATATATGGGCAGCTAGGGAGGAAATGGAGAAGCAAGAGGGGACATGGCCTCTGCTATAATGCTTTTAAGAGGGGGAGTGAGAAGTGCAATGAGTTATGGTATGATGGAGGGATCCAATAGTGGAGCTGCGGAGGGTGGTGTAGAAGGTGTAGCAGTGGAGACAAAGGTATGAATGGAGGAGGATGGTGGAGGTGGAGGTGGAGGTGGTGCATCTTGCATTAGTTCATCCTGAGTAGTAGAGGTAATGAGGGGGGTGAAGGCAGATTGAAGAATAGGATGTTGTCCAAATGGGTGGGTAAGGGAGATGAAGGTGGTGAGGAAATGGGTGTACCATGGGGGGATTGAGGTGGGGTTGGTTGTGGTGATTGAGAAGGAGAGGGTTGATGGTATTCCTGAATGGATGAGGAGGGAATTTCAGTGATATTTATTTGTGGAGAGGTTGCAGGAGATGAAGCTGGAGTAGGAATATGAATTGGTTGTTGTGGTTGTGGTTGTTGAAGAGAAGGAATTGTGGAAGAGGGTTGTTGTAGCATCTGATGTTGAGGTGGGATGGTTGGAGGTGAGGGAGGTGGAGGAGGGATCTCTTCAGTAGGGAGGGAAGTGGCTGGAGCAGCCCTAGTACTCTCATAAAGCCTGGTGGAGGAGGAAGAAGCCTTGAAGGGCTTGGTGATAGTCCTCCCCACATGCCAAAGAGAGCACAGGTGAGCCTCTTGGAGGCATTGATGAATATGGTATGGGAGACCAGGGATTCAGTAGCCTTTTCTTTTAGGAAGATACCTAAGATCCTTCCAAGACAAACTTCTTTCTTTGTATTCTTTTTCTTAATCAGATCAAACATGATCTAAGCCCAGTTCAACTGCTTCTTGTTGACTATTGCACAAATCACCAGGAATTGATGTCTGGTTATGTAATCATGTGCAGTGTGTTTGCCCAGCAACACTTTACCCACAATGTCTGATAGGAATTTAAATTCAGCAGACATGTGTTTCTTCAGCAACTTATTTGGGGTTTCTCCAGAATAACCGATCATACCCAGCATCATATAATATTCCTCAGTATCAATTTCCAATTCTTCTTCACCATTACTTAACCCAAAATTTCTGTTAAGACGGCGAGAGTAAGAGAAATAGCATTACCCGATACTGTCCCAGTTAGAGTGTTCTCATCTATGGTGGAGGAAGTATAGACCAACTCCCTGATTTCAGCACTGGCGAGTTTGATCCTGGTTGACATCAGGGTCTTTAACTGCTATTCTTCAAGAAGTTGCTGGATTTCCATGAAGATTGGGTCTAAATGCTGGAAGGAATCAAAATCGACATCAAAGACGGTGTCGAATTTCATTGCCGCAAGATTTTCTGCTGGAATCGCCATTAGTGCACCTGCAAGAAAAAATGACGATCAAGTGCAAAGGAACTGAAAGCGCGGGATGGAGGTCCAAGAAATCCTAGATATAAGGTTTTCTAGAATATGAATCGACAAACTCCGTTCCATGAAAAATAAAATAATTCTTCTATCTGGGTCGACGAAATAATTTGGAATTGAATAATTTTGTTTTTGTCTACACACTCTCTAATGAAATGATGCCTAATGTCTATATGCTTAGTCCTACTATGATGGACTAGATTTTGCGCTATGGCTATAGCACTTGTGTTATCACATAAGAGAGTTGAATTATTTAAGTTGAAACCATAGTCTAGGAGTTGGTTTTGAATCCACAACATCTGGGAGCAATAACTGCCAGCAGTTATGTATTCTGCTTCAGTTGTTGATGTAGATAGATGATTGTTTCTTACAGAATCAAGACACTAATCTTATACCAAGGAACTGGCAAGTTCCTAAGGTACTTTTCCTGTCAACCCTGCATCTATCAAAGTCAGCATCTGAGTATCCAGTTAACTAAAATTCTGACTCAGTAGGATACCATAGGCCTAGACTGGGATAACTCTTTATATATCTCAAAATTGTTTTTAGAAAAATTAGGTGAGATTCTTTAGGGTTCACTTGGAACCTAGTACAAAGGCATGTGGCAAACATGATATCAGGTCTGCTAGCTGTAAGATATAATAGGGACCCAACAATGCCCTATATAACTTCTGGTCAACAGGTTTTCCAAGTGGATCAGAATCTATTACAGCATTAGTGACCATAGGTGTTTTCTTTGCTAAGACATCAGCCATCCCAAACTTTTTAAGAAGCTCTTTAGAATACTTAGCCTGGGAGATGAAGATGTCATCAGGTAGCTACTTCACTTAGAGACCAAGGAAGTAGGAGAGCTCACCCATGCTACTCAACTCAAACTTAGAATGCATAATGTCTGAAAATCTCTTGCATAGTTTAGAGTCAGTAGACCCAAATATGATGTCATCCACATAAATTTGTACTAACAAGATTTTATCCTTATGGTGTCTAGTGAATAATGTTTTGTCTACTATGCCTCTAGTAAATTCATGCTCTATCAGAAAGCTAGCTAAGGTCACATACCAAGCTCTTGGAGCTTGATTTGGACCATAGAGGGCTTTATACAACCTAAATACATAAGAGTGATGAGTTTGAGAAATAAAATCTGGAGGTTGTTCAATATAAACTCTTCTTTTAGTATTCCATTTAGAAAAGCACTCTTTACATCCATCTGATATACCTTGAACTTCTTGTAGGCAGCATAGGAATGAAAGATTCTGATTGCCTCTAACCTTGCAACTGGTGCAAATGTTTGGTCATAGTCTATCCCTTCTTCTTGTTTATAACCTTGAGCAACAAGCCTAGCCTTATTTCTCACAATTACACCTTGGGCATCTAGTTTATTTCTATATACCGATTTAGTTCCAATGACTGGGTAGTCTTTGAGTCTTGGAACTAAATCTCAAACTCTACATCTCTCAAATTGGTTGAGTTCCTCTTGCATAGCAATGATCCAGTGGGGATCTTGCTCAGCATCATGTATGGATTGAGGCTCAACTTGAGAGAGAAAATAGGCATGCATCAAGTCTTGGTTGAGTTGATTCCTTATCTGTACACCTACTGACATATATCCGATCACTTAAGATCTAGGGTGATCCCTAAGTGTGACAAAATCAATGGATGGAGTTGGTTTAGCAACAATATTTGGAATTGATTCCTCTTGTGGAACTGTGCTTGCTGTTGGATGAAGTTCAGTCACTTCAGTGCTTTCTTCTTCACTGTCTTCATCAACTTATGGAGAAGGATGTGTTGGAGCCTCTTCGGTGAGGCTTAGTCCATCCAAATTCTCACACAAGTGAGGTACCTGTAAAGGATTACTGGTAGAAATCTCTTTCTCCTTACAAGACATGTTAGCCTCATCAAAAGTAACATGAATTGACACTTCAATTTTTAAAGATGATTTCTTAAATACCCTATAAGCTTTGCTTACTTGGGATTATCCTAGAAAAATTCCCTCTTCAGCCTTAACTTCAAACTTTCTAATGTATTTCTTGTTATTGTTATGTGTATAACATACACATCCAAATACTTTAAAATAGCTAATTTTAGGTTTTTTACCTTTAAGTAATTCATAAGGAGTCATATTATTTAGTTTATGTATCAAACTTCTGTTCAGTACATAATTTGTTGTGCTTACAGCCTCTGCCCAAAAGGATAGTGGCATATAAGTATCTGCAAGTAATGTGCCTGTAACTTCAATTAGGGTTCTATTCTTCCTTTCAGCTACCCCATTTTGTTGGGGAGTTCTAGGAGCTGAGAAGTAGTGACTGATACATACCTTCTCATAGAACTCATGCATAAGAAGAGACTCAAACTCTGTACCATGATCACTTCTGATCAATGTAACATGAGTAGAGTACTCAATCTGTATGATCCTAAGAAAATCTATAAGAACTTTAAAGATATCTGACTTAGATCTCAGAAAGAACACCCAAGTGAATCTTGAGAAATCATCTACAATAACTAGGGTATAGGATTTCCCTCCTAGGCTTTGTAAAGCAATGGGTCCAAAGAGGTCCATGTGTAGCAAATACAAAATCCTAGGTGAATCACTCTTATTCGCTGACTTAAATCTAGATTTAGTTTGCTTGCCTAGTTGACAAGCCTTGCAAAGGTCTTCCTTCTTGTAGGGACCAGAAGGTAAACCTCTCACAAGGTTGTCTTTAGATAGCCTATCAATGTTTTTCATGTTTACATGTCCTAACCTTTTATGCCATAATTCATTTTGATTGCAAACTAGATTAAGCAAACAAATATCTGAATTGGCAGAATAGAAATCAAGTAATTAAATGTTTCCTTTTCTATTTCCAATTAAAACATTTTGTTTTTCTTTATTAGAAATAATACAATTTTTTGAATTGAAATGTACCTGATAACCTTCATCACACAAATGGCTTATTGAGATGAGGTTATGCTTGAGTCCTTTTACATAAGTCACCATCTTGAATGTGACTGCTCCAATCCTTACTTCTCCATTGCCATCAGACTGGCCACATTTTGAATCACCAAAGATTACCTTTGGTCCGAGCTTGGACTTGTAGTTGATTAGGTTATCCTTGCTGCCAGTCATGTGTTTGGAGCATCCACTGTCCAGGTACCATGTTTGATTAATCACTGGACATCCCTTTTCCTGCAATGAAAACAATTAGTTGTTCTTGACCCAGGTTACCTTGGTCCTTTATATTGTTGATAAGAGAAACTGGATATCACAGAGTACTCAGGTTGTGATTTACATCCCAATGGATGATATCTTCTTGGAGGTATTGTCCAATCTGCAAGTGGGTTAAATGGTTTCCTAGATTGATTGAAGTTGGTGTTGTAATTATAATTTTTGTTAAGTCTGACTGGGTTCGACGAATTGTTGTGAGTTCGTCGACCAGAGTTCGACAAAATGGGATGAGATCGTTGATCTCTGCTCAGAGAATGACCATAGTCATTTTTTGTGCCCCAAGTTCGTCGATCTCTGCTCGACGAACCATACACAATTCGTCGATCGCAGTAAGACGAATGATTATTATATAAATTTGTGTTCAGCGTTCGTCGACTTGAGTTCGATGAACTGGCCACATTTCGTCGATCTGAGTTCGATGAAATCTGCTGAACTTTATTTTTACTTGTTTTCTGGTTTCTGTTATTTTGACCTTTTTAAGTTGGGCATTTCTTCTATGGTTTGTTTAATGGTTGTTATTTCTTTACCCTTAGCAGAAACAAATTTAACGGGGGTTGATAAAATATTCTTCTTAAGAATGGGGGGTAAACTTGATGAAGCACCCAAGCCCAGCTTGCCATTTACTCTGACATTGACTGTGCTTGTGATGTCCATCAGCTTGAGGCTTCTCCCAATGAGAGATTCCTCAAGTTGTTTGGCCTCAAATAGTTCAGTTTTTAAGAAGTTAATTTGTTCAGTAGCTAGATTTAATTCTTCCTTTAACCTAGTGTTTTCAGCAATTAGAGTTTCTTGATTAGCTAACTTTTCCCTAAGTGTTTTGATTTCCTTTTCAGAATTTATTAAATCAATACACATAGTTTTAAAGTCAAATTTGAAAGCATCAGAATTATAGTCAAAGGATAAAAGTACCTGATCAGCTTCTGTTTCTAAAGCTTCTTCATTGTCAGATCCTTCTTCATCTGATTGACTCCTGTTGGCATCAATTTCTATAAGGCATACCTCCTTGGCCCTTGCCTCTTCTTCATCTTCACTGGAGCCGGAGGATGTGGATTGAACCTCAGTTTCACTCCGTGATTCAACTACAAAGCCATTATCCTTCTACTTGTATTTGCTGGAAGAAGGCCTGTTGCTTTGCTGTCTCCTAGAGTCCTTATCTCTTCTCTTTTCCTTCTTTTGATTTTCTGGACACTCTGAGATGAAGTGTCCAGGTTTCCTGCAGCCAAAGAAAACCACTTCTTTAGTGGGGGTTTTTTCATACCTTGGCTTGTCATCCTGCCTGGATGACTTCCTTCTGAAGTCCTTCCTTGTCATTTTATAGAATCTCTTGATAAAGAGACTCATCAGCTCTTCATTCACAGTTGAGGCTTTAGTTTCTTCAACAGCTTTAAAAGCTATGTTGTGCTTCTTACTTGCTGGTGGAGGTGTTCTCTACTCAGCTGTTTCTCTAGATTTGATTAGCTGCTCATAAGACTTGAGCTTTCCTAAAAGAGATTCTGTGGAAATCTCATTTAGGCTCCTGGCCTCCTTGATTGGCTAGATCCTTGAATCCCATGAGCTTGGGAAGCACATGAGGATTTTGTCATTCACCTTAGTGAGGGCGATGTCCTTGTCCAAGGTCTTTAGCTCATTGATGATTGAGCTCAGCCTATTGTACATATATGCAACTGATTCTGCATCCTCCTTCTCGAAGTTCTCATATTGTGATATGAGATTGGATCTTCTATCTTTTCTTTCATCAGCAGATCCGGCCACCATTTGATTAAGGGAATCCCAAATGGCCTTGGCTGATGTGCATTCAGCCACCTTCTGGAAGATGTCATCTGACATGGTTTGGTCCAGAATATTCATGGCTTTGGCATCAGCAACTTTAGCTTTCTTCTGGGCTTCAGTCCACTCAGGTGGTGGAACTGCATTTGTGCTTGAACCTGTTGTAGATGTAGAGGTTGTAGCTTGAGGAGGACCTATCAAAATGGAATTGTAGAAATCCTCATCAATAGAGTTCATATATAACTTAATTCTTGCCTTCCAGATGGCAAACTTATTTAGATTGCATATTAGAGGTTGGGTGCTTGCATAGTCCTTGTTTTGTGCCATGCTGTGAGTATAATCTTAATAAAAATAAAAAGTAGATCTAACTCAGGATCTTTGGTTCAAGGGTTGACTTGTACAACCAAAGGAACGTGCTCTGATACCAATTGAAAGCTAGGGGTTAGATCTGAAATACTCTAGATGGGGGGGGGGGGGTGAATAGAGTATTTAGGGTTTATAAAAGTTTTTGCTAATTAATTCAATCTATTACTAGTACTGTAGAAATTAAATTAAAACCACAAACACATAAACCTAGAAAGTACAACCACAGCAAGAACAAATGAAAAGAGCAACCCAGACAACACAAGAATTTTATAGTGGTTCCCCAACCTGGGTACATCCACTCTTTTACCACCCTGGTAGGAATCCACTCAGCTTTTTGATCAGGTGACTGCCACCAATGAGCTTTTGATCAGGTGCTCAAAAACCAACCTCAAGTCTTTTGATCAGGTGACTTGCAACCAGGAATAACTTTTGAAGGGAGTTAAGAACCCTTTATACAGCGGGGGATGAGAGAGTGATTTTGTCTTCTTTTTCTCAGATACAACTGAGAAGCCTCTAGTGGAAAAATGATGTTAGCAAAGGCTCCTCCTGAGATATAGAATGGTTCAGGAAGTTGAAGCCTTGCTGCAGGGTGATAGGTCTTCAAACTTTTGCTTTGACCAGATGAACTCCAAGAACTTCTTGACAGATAGAATGCTTGTTGTCCTTTGAAGAATCCCGCGATGTAGAAGGAAGAAGACACTTGATCTTGAATGTATGTTCTTCTTCTTCAGCTTGTTGTTCTTTTCTCTGGTTATGTGCTAGGGCTTCTTGTCTCTTTACACTGTTAATGCCCTGTGAGCTCTGTATCTGTATATTCTCTGTGTTAGTTTTTCTATTCTTCTGTATTGTTATCTTCTCTGTGTACTGTCGAGTGAGATGAAGAAAATCCCTTTTATATTTTCCATATAATTTCCTTTTGAAATTTGAATTCCTTTCTTCATTTAATGCTGACGTCCTGGAGAATATTTGTATTGATTGATTTCCCCAACTGTCCCATGGAAAACATCAAGCAATAATCCTGATGAAGACCGTAATCAATGCTTTCTTCTAACGGTAATATTCAGAGAATATTTATGCATTGATTACTCCGGAATTATTGCAATAGAAAAGAGATAGAGGGAGGAAAATATCTAAGTCTGGAACTTCACAGAAATCGTTGAGCAGAATTTGTCAACCTGTGTCCAGAGTTTGTCGAACAGAGAAGTCAAGTTCATCGACCAAATAATCTTTATTTGTCGAGTTGAGATCCACGATCGTCGACCTAAGAACTGATAACTACTTTCTCTAGACCCGTCAAATCTGTGCATCAAGTTCGTCGAGCTGAGAGTATAACTTCGTCAACTGGAGTTCAGAATTCCATGTTTCTTGGACTTAGGAATATTGAAGTAACGTGTCTAGAAATCGTCGACCTCAGAACTGGGTTCGTGGGCCTAAGAACTAGTTTCGTCGAGCTGAGAACTTCTAACTATTACTTGATAGTATACTCTGGAATTCGTCGACCTGAGATTCAAGTTCGTAGAGCTCAGCCCTGAGAATTGTCTCTGATTTCATCGAGATGAGCACGACTTTCGTCGACCTGAGTTCGACGAACGTCGAACTCATTTTCTGAGTTTGAGATTTATCTAAGTCGTGAGTCTTCTGCAGTCTGTTGATGGATGGTCCATGTGGTGTTGACTCTAAGGACATAACCTAAACTCTAGAACTCATACTGACCCTGACTATACATGTTGGGTCAAATATCCTAGTTTAGTGAACCTAGCCCAAATCCAAATAGGGATCCAACAAACTTGAAGACAAATTAGATCACCACATGTGTATACATTGTTTGCTAGACCTTCTTCAAATCTAGGACATTGGGATCAATAAACCCAACAAAAATCTCCTCTGTCCGTTGTCCTGAGGAAAAGGCCCACCAGGTCCATTCCCCAAATTGCAAAAGGCCATTGCGCCATGATACTTCTGAGCCTCTGGGTGGGCATGAGTTGCAATGGTGTGAATAACTGACATTTAAGACATTTCCTTATGAATTCTTCAACATCCTTGCCCAAGGTTGGCCAAAAATACCCCTGCTAAATGATCTGACCCTCTAGGTTCCTGCTCCACGAGTGACTTCCACACTCTCCTGAGTGATCTTCCTCTAAGAATTTTGGTGCCTCCTCGTCAGATACACATCTGTACAGAAGTACCGAGAGGGGCTTTCAAAAGAGCTCTCCCCCATACAACAGGTAATATGCTGACTTATGCCTGGAATGCTTCTTGTCCACGACCTCCCCGGGAAACTTATTATGTTTAGGAAAGTGATGAACAGATCCCTCCATGAAGGGCATTGTTCTATATCCATAGCTTTCCCTCTACTATAAATGGCCGAAATAAGTTCATCGCGGCTCCCCAAGTATTTGGACCAAACTTGGACAGATGATTTGTCGTGACTTTCTCCCCACGTAGTATATGCCGAATGGATAAAGTTCGAAACCCCCCGATGAGACCCCTTACCTTGAGTAAGTATTATTGTAGGGTCGACTCCCTTGCCTCGAACTGTCCTTTGACCTACGAGGCCACCACCATCAAGTCCGTCAACAACACTATGTCCTGCACTCCTAGCTCCTTAGCAAGTCGCATCCCCACAATGATTACTTCATATTTCACATGATTGTTAGTTACGGAGAAGTGTATTATTTGGGCTTGTTCAATTTTTGTTCCCTGGGGACTCTCCAAGACCACCCATATACCCAAGGAGTGCTTCCCCAATCCCCCATCCACTAGAAGCCTATATGCCATAGGGAGGCTCAAACCCGTCCCCTCCGGCTCTGCCGCGCAATTCGTCAAGAAGTCTGCCACCGCCTGTGCTTTAACTGACAGGTGCGGGACGAAAGAGATGTCAAATTCACTCAATTCTACCAACCACCATGCTAACCCTCCTGAAAGCTTTTCCCCTTCGAAGATGCCCCGCAGCGGGTGATCTGTCACCACCCGAATTGAGTGGGCTTGAAACTAAGGTCGAAGCTTCCGAGTCAAGATGATCAAAGCAAAGACCAACTTTTCTCGGATGGAATACCTGAGCTCTGCCTTCTTCAAAACTCAACTCACATAGTAAATTGGCAGCTGCTTCTTGCCCTCTTCCCGGAACAGAACGAAACTTATGACCTCTACCCCCACTACGAGGTCAAGGTCAAGTCTTCCCCTTCCTTGGGCCCTTAGGACAGTGGGGCATGTGATAATTTACATTTCAGAGACTGGAAAGCCTCCTCACATTCCTTATATCATTTGAATTTTTAGCCTCCTCACAGTACCCTAAAAATGGTGAGCATTTTTCTCCTACTCAGGAAAGAAACCTGCTAAGCCCTGAAAGCTTCCCCGTCAGGCACTAGACATCCTTGGCATTGTTGGGTGACCCAAGCTCCATTATGGCTTTTATTTTATCTATGTTGGGCTCTACCCAGCCGGGGTTTGGAGGTATCCAAGGAACTTACCCTGACTAGCTCCGGAAACACACTTTGGGGGTTCAACCTCATTTTTAATTTTTACAAGATGGAAAAGGTTTCTTCCAGATCTTGGAGGTGAGAGCTCACATCCTTGCTCTTCACCAACAAGTCACCCACATACATCTCCAGGTTCCTCCCTCTTTGATCCCGCAAGACCCTATCCATCATCTTTTGATAGGTTGCTCATGTGTTCCTTAGCCCAAAGGGCATCATGTTATAGGTATAACATCCACTGCTCGTGAAAAAATACACATCATTTACATCTGGAGGGTGCATCCTGATCGGGTGATAACCTGAAAAAGCATCCAAAAAACTCATTACATGGAAACCGAGGGCTAAGTTAACCAACACATCGATTTGAGGCAAGGGGTAGTAATCCTTGGGGCATGCTTTATTTAGCCAAACCCTGGATAGTTCCCTCTAACTTGTCGGTCATGTTTCGTTTCTTTTGGAGGATAGGGCAGATCATCGGGCCCAGGTTCAGCTGGTGGCAAGCCATGTCCGTGTCGCTGTCGGGCATGCCCGCTGCACTCCACACGAAGATATACACGTGCTTCTAAATGCACGTCAGCATCGTTTCTTGATCCTCCTTGTTGGATCTCGTTGCCAACCTTAGAGGGGGAATAAGGTTTCTCGCGTTAAATGAAATTTAAGTGATTTTGTCCCCAAAAAATAGAGTTCTGGAAGCTACTGCGGGGCGTTAGGTAACTAATGTGTGGCGGTATGTCTATAAACTTGTTTTCCTGTGCAGATTCAGTTATACACCCCACAAAAGAATACCACCTAACAATCACAGCAGTTAACAGAAGTAATAAAGGATAAAATGAATTTTATTGCAAGAATTAGAATAACAAATGTTTTTGACAATTACAAAATTTTGATCCCCGTGACGCCGGAGATCGAAGGCGGTGAGAAAGAAAAAGTCTTTTGTTTTCTATACCGACCTGGTCCACAGACCAGTTGGATCTCTCCCTTTCCCTCGAAGAAAGGGCTTCAAGCCTGCTCTTCACCTCCACGCAAGGAAGGGTCTTATAGCCCTGCTAGATCACCCGATCTAGATGTACCTACCCGAGAAGATTTCCCACGGAATCCTTCCCGGATTCCGACAACCTTCATCGGTTGATTTCCATTCACCAGATCAATACAAATAGATAAGAAAACGAACAACAAGAATAAAAATAATGGAAGTTCGAATCTCCCTAAAAAAGCTTTCTCCGTTGAGCGATCCGTAACCGATGCTTGAAATCTTTGAGTGCTTGCAACCGGTTAACTCTTCATTGGCTTCGTAGTTCTAGGCTTGTCGGAGTTCTTCGTGTGTGAATGGGAGGGAGGGAGTCTTCTCTTCCTTCGACAAAGATGACAGAACTGACAGCAATTGCAGCAGCCGTACCCTAGGAGTGGCAGACATGTCTCTTTTCGTCTTAGGTATAGAATTTAGAACACAAGGAGCCTTATATACATCTTTAAGAAAATACGCCACCGCGAGCTGTATGACTAGCGCCCGACGGTATGTTCGCGCTATTGATGTGTCATCTGTCCTCCAAATTTGGAATAATATTCGAAAAATAAATATTTGACTTTTTATTCTGCTGGCACCCGTGATAGGAGATAGCGCCACGCAGAAGGCCTGTATATCGACGAAATGACTCGATGATTATTGAGTGGTTAGCGCGGCGCGGTATAAGTTGACGCCTGCGCGGTACTCTCCCGAGCGCTCCATCAAATTAATTCACGGCAACCAGCTGACGGTATAGCCCGGTGTTAGTGCTGACTTTAATGACGCTAACAAAGTGCCGTAAGAGTTGACGCCTGTGCGGTAGTTTCCTGAGCACTCCATCGAATTAATTCGCGGCTACCGCCCGACGGTAACTTCTATCGCTCTACATTAGAAACCATAGGAGACTTCTTTTTCTTTGCTTGAACTTGTTAACCTGCACACTCGATCAACACAAGACATGATCAAATATAACCTGGGATATGATATTCTCAAACACAAGGAATTTGAAAAATCGATTCCAACACTCCTAGCCTAGGCCCCCAATGAATCGCACCTTCTCCACCTTGCCTACTCGGGTCAGAGCCACTAGCTCTACAACTGCTTCCACCGGCTCTAGTCTGGACTACTCTTCCCATTCTTCAGTCGCCTGCTCTCCTTAGGTGAAGATCTCCTCCTCTACTTCTTCTTCTACCACCATCATCTCCTCTCCATCTCTGGGGTCTCCTCCTACACCCTCCTCCAAAATGGGGACCTGATCCTCCCCTGACTTCACTGATGCCTCCTTCATCACCCCCCATTGCCTTGACTTCCCCCATCCATGAGGTGGTGTTTACCGCGGTGACGTAGCACTGGCTTGACACATTGGGGTCTCCCCTGACCTGGACTTGCACCCCCCGTCATTAAACTTGAGGCACTGATGGAAGGATGAGGGGACACATCAAAACATGCTGATGAGGGGCCGACCAAAGATGGAATTATAGCTGTGATGCAGGCCAATGGTTCCGACGAGTAAAATACTATGCTTTCTTTGATTCAGACAATTAAACAGGATACATTTTGTGCAATCTCTCTAAATACGCTACAATTGAACTCAACCAATTAGTGGCTCAAACTTTAACAACGCACAACACAAAGGGTCGCCACCCCTTTAGAGATTAAATAAGGGTTATATGCCAATGTTCGCCCCAGCAAATAGGACCTACACAATCCAGACAATTAGCTAATCAAATTAATTATCAACCCCGAAATCGGCGATCCTTCACAAGGAAGCCAGCTCACTAGTCGCGGCCTACCCCGGGTTCCTCCTAGAGGTCGCGACGGCTTAGGGTGGGTGGACAGAATTTTCTGTCAACTTAGGCCGCACGGCTTGGGTGGTCTCAGCGGTCTAACTGACTAGGTCGCGCGTCTTCCATTGGTCGGCAGGGGCCGCAGACTGCTCCTATAGTCCGTGCCTGCAGGTCGCGTCCCTTGTAATCTTTACCGCAGGTTTCTCAATAAATGCCCCCTTTACTGGACTCAAATGTCTGTCCTCCTAGACCGCTCAAACCGCCAAATGAAAGTGCCGACCTGCCCCAGGTCGCCGGCCAGCTACCTCTATTTCTACCTCGCCAACATATACGACCTACCTTGTCATTCCGGCAGGTTGCCCATCCCTTGTCATCCAGCAGCATGGGCAGCCAGCTTCATCAGTCCGCCTCAGGAGCGCGGATGCTCCAGCTCCTCGGCTACCCGCCAAGACCAGCAGCATCTCATTCATCGCAAGCTGGGCAGACTCGAAGTGCAATCAAACCTTCCAGTCCACCTACGTTGATGAACCTCAGCTCCAGCTCCTTAGCAGAAGCAGGCCTCTTCTTTCAACAGCATAGGAGGACTTAGCTTGTCAGCAGGCGCAGACTCCGCGGACTCAGTGGATTCGCTATGTAGCCCGCCATTCCTCATATCCAGCACCCGCGTCTCTCCGGCAGAGGGGTCAACCTCCTTAGCCCGCACAGCCTTAGCGCGGGCTCAAACAATAGTGGCGGACTCCTCCCAGCCCGCCAGACAGTAGAGCCTCCAGAAGGCAGTCCCAAACCGCGCATCCTCCTGCGGTCTTTGCGGACTTAGATGATACCTCCTCAGCTCGCACCCTTAGCACTCACTCAATTCAGCAGCGGCGGACTCCGCGGATTCTCCTCGCAGTCCGCCACATAGCTTCAAGATCCCGCTTCCCAGTAGCGGGTAGATAGTTCTTCAGCCCGCGCAATCTTGGCATGGACTCGATCAGCTCAGTCCGGGCGGACTCTTCCCAGTCTACCATCAACAGGACCAGTTCCATAAGCAAGCCCCAGTCCGCACGGCCTGTTGTGGACTCGGCGGACTCCTTCCTCTTCTCGCATCAGTTACCGTCTCACTGGGGGTAACGTCACCGCAAGCCGTTACCTCCTTAGGCGTATAAATAGACCCCCATGCCTCTCATTTCGGGGAGGTCTCAACATCGCCAAGGTGCTCCCGCTCGAAGACAGCCCACAACAAGTTCAAATCATCAACCCCTGCGGACTCCTCTTCTCAGTCTGCACCTTCTCCTCTGCTCTAAGTTACGTGTCCTGCCGACCTAGTTCTCCATTCTGTGCGGTCTCGGTTCTTCCCTTAACCGTACAGTCTGCCGACCTCCAAGCTCAGTCCGCGTGGCTTCCTCTAGCACTCTTTCCTTAGCCGCCAGCTTCCCATTTGTATCCCTTTATTTGCTTTCTTGTAAAGGTATATTGCAAGTTGTAATAACTCAATATTAATCAAACAAAAGCCCGTCACAGGAGTGGCATTTAAGCCGCGGTGGGCGAAGTCTGCTGTTGCCGCTGCTAGCGGCCCCCTTTATTCTTCTCAGCTCAGCTTAACTCTCTCGGCGCCAACCTGCAAGCACAATCGTCAAAGTAACCATCTGCTCGACAGCTCCTAATCAACCTCCTCCGCTCATCAGCAATCTTCTCCGATTATTATCAGCCTTCCCAGCTGCTCTCAGCCAACCTCTCCTCTATCCCCGCAACCCTCGGACAAGCACTTGCTCCACTCTCGAGCACTCAAAAGCTTCCTCTTCTCCTCCTCAACTCCGCAACCTTCATCCTTTTCGTCACCTTGCCCATGAGACCGAACACCCCCTCCGTGTTAACTAGGTGGTGTCATTTTCGCGCATAACCAGTTAACACGCGACCTTCAGATCCGAACAGACGGTGAACAACGACAGTTAGCCATGTCAGATCTTCGCTCAGCTGAGAACCTTGCTCAATCAAGTCCGAGAGATGATCCTCTCTAGGAAGACTTCGAGCAATCACGCCGTGAAAATGCTCAGCAGTTCCAAGCGATCAACCAAGTTCTTGCTACAATCACCCACCAGTTTCAGATGCAACCTGCAGCAGCTCCAGTTGCCCCAACTGCTCCGATCAATCCAACGCCGATATTGGAGCATCAACAAGCTTACTCTCCAGCTTGCCCACCGGTCTATCGACCTCCTTATACAACAACCTTTCTACAAGGGCCTGCAGCACCTTTGCGACCTCAAGATGAAGAGTTTGCAGCTCGTCAAAACTTCTCCCGGCAAGTAGCCCGGGGAAGTCCTGTGAGATTTCTCAACTTTCAAGGAAGTCATCCTTACACATCAGCTCCTGCCTTTGCTCCTCCTACAACAGCTTTTCCCTTTTATCCTCCTGCTTCTTTTGTAGTTGCAGCTTATGCTCCCTTTTGTCCTTACGCTGTAGAAGAGCAAGAAGAGCCTTCGCCATTTACAAAGAATGTTTGTCATGAACCTACTCCAGCTAACTATAGAGAGCCCCGGTTACCAATCTACACTGGAGAGACTGATCCTGTGAAACATCTCCAAGCCTTTGAATCAGCCGCTGCTCTCAAAACTCTCTCAGATGCAACTTAGTGCAAGCTCATTGTCATAACCTTTAATGGACAAGTGAGGGACTGGTTCTATGGTCTTCGCACTCACTCCATCACTTCCTTTGCTGATCTGCGAAGGGAGTTCTTGCTCAGATTCTCTACCTCAACAAAGAGAAAGGGCAGTCCTGAAGCCCTTTTGAGATCAAGTAACGTGAGAATGAAACTTGGTATCAGTTTGTTGATCGATTCCAAAGTGAAATCATGGACATCGAGATTGTTGGTCAAGAAATGTACCGAGTGGCTCTTATCCATGGTCTTCGTGAAGGGACGCTCAAGTTTTAAGCCAATGTCCGAGCACCGAGAACATACCAAGAGTTGATTTCCTTATACAACTCATACATCCGAGGCGAAAAGAGCAACCCAGGCTTCGTCTCCAAGCTTATATCAGAGAAAGATCCTTCTCACAAGCAGCCTCCGAGGTCTCCTCAAAATGATTTCCCAACTCACTCAAGGAAGGGAAGAAGGTTTCAGCGCCATCGATACCCTTTCCCGAGCCGTGATCGTGCTCAAGATCAGTCGCTACTACCACCAGTTCCATCTTCACAAACAGCTACAGATTATCAACAGCAAGACGATGAATTGCATGAGTCAGAACTAGACGAAACCATGCTAGAAGTAAGCCAAGTAATGAAGGATTGGGCTAACTGTAAAAGGCCTTATCGACCAGTTGATCAAAGATCCAAAGTCTCAGATCCATACTGCGAATTCCACAAAGAGCCAGGCCACCTGACAGAGAACTGCCGAGCACTCCGCCAACTGATGCAAAGGATTCTTTGACATGGTAAGATGTGTGACCTATTTCCCAAAGATGATCGCCCTGATCCAGTAACCTCAAAGCGCAAAGAAGTTGCAGACATTCCTTGCAGCTCAAGAGGAGTGAGCCTAGTCGAAGAGCACCCTCTCCTGGTTGTTAACAATACCATTGAAACCTTTGATGCCGATGACGAGGGCACGATAGGAAGGCTATTCTAAGCCAGCAAAGGACTTCATAGTCCTTCAAATTTTTTCACAACCATGGTGGGTTACCTCTACTCTTTACTCTTTCAAACATTTTCTTTACAAAACACTTCTACGTGTTCCTTCTTGCACTTCAATAAAATTTACTTCAGGAATCCTGTACTGACACATTTCCCTTTTTGGATTGCTTCTCCTTTATTTTCTCTTTGCCAAAAAGATCACTGAACCACTGAGATATCGCCGAGTCTTGCTATAGGCGCCCTCCAGATTGGATTCCGGCGTAAGGCCACAATGACCACATATCGCGTGGAGTTTTCACATATGTGTAGTCGGGGCTATCCAACTCTCATGTGGAGGAATACAGGACTTCGTATCCTAGCCAGCATCTTACACAGAGTGTGTGCTATGGAGGCCCCTTGTGTTAGCTCTGCTGTGCTCTGTTAAGCATATATTACAATTACGGTGATCTTTGCTTGACAAGCAATGGCGACCAAGCGTAGCCTTGTATCTTCGATCATCTCACAACTGTGATGGCCGAACACTCTTTGGTGCTCTCAATCCATGATTTCGCGGGGTCCACAACTCCACTGATCTTTCCAAAGACAAGTAATGCATTAGGCCACCTAGTGCAACTAGTCTCACTGATCAGTGATGTTGTAACCCAAGGCATGAAAGCAGTGTATCTAACGATCCTTCTCAGGATTTCCCGTGCTTTTCTCTTTTTTCCCTTCTAAATGATGCACGGCTAGCCCGCTCTTAGTGGGACTATACTCGCGACGACCTCTCTCAGGCAAGCGATGCATAAGGCCCATGAGTGATCTCCTGTGGCAGCATCCAGTATTTCTTGGTCATCTCCGAGTATAGACCACTTTTTTATCAACTATCTTTTTCACAGGTGAACAGGTTAAATTTCGCCTCCCAAAAGTATTAGCAAACATTCATCTTGCTTTTGCTCATCTAATATGCGTTGCCTGCATAATCTCTATCATCCTTGCTATTAGAATCTAGTTAAGATCAGCAGAATTCATTAGACATTTCCTCTGTTATGTGATCATATCAGTCTTATCTTATCAACAGTTAACACTTGCAAGTTCTGCTCAGGTACTTGCAGTTTAGTTCATTATAATATGTCTGCTGCTCACTCTTCTCTTTTGCAGTGATTAGCAGGCTCCTGTAAATTTCTTCACAGGTACTTGCAAGCTACTTTCATATTTTGTCTGCTCCTAACTCTTTTCTTGCAGATATTAGCAGACACTTGCAAGTTTCTTCACATGTACTTGCAACTTACTTTCATATACTATGTCCGCTCTTAACACTTTTCTTGCAGAGATCAGCAGACACTTGCAAGTTTCTTCACAGGTACTTGCAAGCTACTTTCATATTTTGTCTCCTCATAACTCTTTTCTTGCAGAGATCAGCAGACACTTGCAAGTTTCTTCACAGGTACTTGCAAGCTACTTTTACATATTTTGTCTGCTCCTAACTCTTTTCTTGCAGAGATCAGCATACACTTTCAAGTTTCTTCATAGGTACTTCCAAGCTACTTTCACATATTTTGTCTGCTCCTAACTCTTTTTTTGCAGAGATCAGCAAACACTTGTAAGTTTCTTCACAGGTACTTGCAAGCTACTTTCACATATTTTGTTTGCTCCTAACTCTTTTCTTGCAGAGATTAGCAGACACTTGTAAGTTTCTTCACAGGTACTTGCAAGCTACTTTCACATATATTGTCTGCTCCTAACTCTTTCTTGCAGAGATCAGCAGACGCTTGCATGTTTCTTCACAGGTACTTGCAAGCTACTTTCACATATTTTGTCTACTCCTAACTCTTTTCTTGCAGAGATCAGCAAACACTTGCAAGTTTCTACACAGGTACTTACATGCTACTTTCACATATTTTGTCTGCTCCTAACACTTTTTTTGCAGAGATCAGCAGACACTTGCAAGTTTCTTCATAGGTACTTGCAAGCTACTTTCATATATTATGTCTGCTTCTAACTCTCATCTTGCAAAGATCAGCAGATACTTACAAGTTTCTTCACAGGTACTTGCAAGCTACTCCTATATATTATGTCAGCTTCTAACCCTTCTTTTGCAGAGATCAGCAAATACCTGCATGTTGCCTTCAGGTATTTGCGACTTTCTTTACTCCCATATTTGCCTCTAACTTCTCTTTTGCAGAATCCAGCAAAGACTTGCAAGTTCCTTTCAGGTACTTGCAACTCATTTTTTCTTTCATTTTGGCATAGTCCTAACTCTTCCTTTTGCATAGGATAGCAAGTGCTTGCAAGCCTCCACCAGGTGCTTGCAAGTTATTACGCTCCTATGTTTTCTTCTCACTTTCATTTTGCAGAACTCAGTAGAAGACACATTTTCTTTGTTTTGCAAAGGAAAACCCAAGTACACACAAGATGTACCTTCCATACCTACACTAACGTTTCTTTTGCAGGAAAAAGACAGGCATTAGCAAACTCCTAAGGAGAGACATCAGGTTCTATCTCTTCTTGTCTCCTCTTTCTTTGGGCTGGATCATGATTTTCGTGGGTCTCCAACTTTTTCGAAGTTCCTTTTTGAACTTAAAAAAGTGCGGGGATTATGTTAACCCCTAAATCGTCGATCCTTCCCAAGGCAGCAAGCTCGCTAGTCGCGGCCTGCCCTGGGTTCCTCCTGGAGGTCGTGACAGTTTAGGGTGGGCGGACTGAATTTTCTGTCCGGTTAGGCCGCACGGCTTGGGCGGTCTCGGCAGTCTGACCACCCAGGCCGCACGCCATCCCTTGGTCGGCAGGGCCCGTGGAATGCTCCTACAGTCCGTACCTGGAGGCCGCGCCCCTTATCAGCTTTACCGTGGGTTTATCAATAGATGCCCCCTTTGCCAGACTCAAATGTCTATCCTTCCAGACCACTCAAACAGCCAAACAAAAGTGGCAACCTTCCACAGGCCGCCAGCCAGCTACCTCCATTTCTACCTCACCAACATGTGCGGCCTGCCTCACCAGTCCAGTAGGTCGCCCATCCCTTATCATCCAGCAGTATGGGAAGCCAGCTTCGTCTGTCCTCCTAAGGAGCGCGGACGCTCCAGCTCTCCGGCTACCCACAAAGACCAGCAACATCAAATTCATCGCAAGCTGGGCGGACTCGAAGTGCAATCAAACCTTCCAGTCTGCCTACGTTGATGAACCTCAGCTCCAGCTCCTTAGCATCAGCAGGCCTCTTCATTCAACAGCATAGGCGGGCTCAGCTTGTCAGCAGGCGCGGACTCTGCGGACTTAGCGGATTCGCTATGCTGCCCGCCATTCCTCATCTCCAGCATACGCTTTTCTCCGACAGCAGGGTCAACCTCCTCAACTCGCATAGCCTTGGCACGGGCTCGAACTGTATTGGCGGACTCCTCATAGCCCGCTAGGAATTAGAGCCTCGAGAAGGCAGTCCTAGACCCTACAACCTCCTGCAGACTCTCCAGACTCAGCGGATACCTCCTCAGCTCGCACCCTTAGCACTCACTCAGTTCAGCAGCGGCGGACTCTGCGGATTCTCCTCACAGTATGCCACATAGCTTCAAGTTCCCGCTTCCCAGTAGCAAGCAGATAGTTCTTCAACCCTCATAATCTTGGCGCGGGCTCGATCAGCTCAGTCTGGGCGGACTCTTCCCAGTCTACTATCAGCAGGACTAGTTCTAGAAGCAAGCCCCAGTCCGCACAGCCTGTTGCGGACTCGGCGGACTCCTTCCTCTTCTCGCATCAGTTACCATCTCATCCGGGGTAACGTCACCGCAAGTCGTTACCTCCTCGGTCCTATAAATAGACCCCCATGCCTCTCATTTGGGGGAGGACTCAACATCACCAAGGTGCTCACGCTCGAAGACAACCCACAACAAGTTCAACACTTTAACCCCTGCGGACTCCTCTTCTCAGTCCGCACCTTCTCCTCTGCGCTAAGTTACGCGGCCTACCGACCTAGTTCTCCAGTCCGCGCGGTTCTGTTCTTTGCTTAACTGCAAGGTCTGCCAGCCTCCAAGCTCAGTCTGCGCGGCTTCGTCTAACACTCTTTCCTTAGCTACCAACTTCCAATTTGTATCCCTTTATTTGCTTTCTTGTAAAGGTCTATTGCAAGCTGTAATAACTCAATATTAATCAAAGGAAAGCCCATCGCAAGAGTGGAATTTAATCCGCGACGGGCGAAGTCTGCTGTTGTTGCTGCTAGCGGCCCCCTTTCTTCTTCTCAGCTCAGCTTAACTCTCTCGGTGCCAACCTGCAAGCACAATCGCAAAAGTAACCATCTGCTTGACACCTCCTGATCAACCTCCTCCGCTCATCAGCAATCTTCTCCGCTGATTATCAGCCTACCCGGCTGCTCTCAGCCAACCTCTTCTCTATCCCCGCAACCCTCAGACAAGCGCTTGCTCCACTCTCGAGCACTCATAAGCTTCCTCTTCTCCTCCTCAACCCCGCAACCTTTATCCTTTTCTTCACCTTTCCCGTGAGATCGAACACCCCCTCTGTGTTAACTAGGCGGTGCCATTTTCACGCATCAACATTAATAATATCCGCAAGCATTCACAATCCCAATAAGAGAAGATCCGGACTAAAATATTGATTTCAACAATGTCCAAAATCAATCCCAAATTAATTAATCCGTGGTAGGACAAATCTCTTGAACTCAAGGAGGAATCTAGGGTGATGAACCCGATCTCTACTAGCGTTCACGAAATCTACCCGATCCAAGTTATACGAAAATATTAGGAAAAATAAACGGTTGCAATTCTGATTTTATTAACGCACTAATTTCAATATAAATCTGGACTAAACATTAGCCTTCTAATCCACCAAATCTCACAATAATACAAAAGAAACACACAAAAGGAGGTTTAGAATTCGTTGCCCAATCCCAAGAAATCCGTCCATAAAGATGAGTGGAGGAAGCACACGATGATGGTGGTTGGATCTATTTCCACGCAAATCCACGGAACTAAACCGAACGATTTGGAAAGAGGGAAGAGAAGTAGGCTGCTCGGTTTTGGAGGGAGAGAGGGTGGCCAGAGTCTTTATGGAAGAGAGAGGGCTGGTGGTGGAGATCTTTAGGAGGGAGGAGGAGGTGGAGAGGAGGGCGAAATTATTGAGAGGGGGAAGAGAGTGGTCGGCGGCCAGGGGAGAAGGGGGGGGGGGCGAAATTCTCAAGAGGAGGAGGAGGAGGACAATTCTAAAAGAGTTAGGGCTTTCAATTTTATCATCAACTTACTTAATTTTTCAATACCAAGGCCTTATATTAGGTACACAACTCAATTTTCACCATTCATGAAAGAGAAATACAACAGATGGTTATAAGCACCCATCACAACATGAAATAGAAAATACAATAGTACAATGCATAAAAATAAAATGCATAAAAAAATAAAATGCTTAAAATAAAAATGCTAAAAATTAAAATGCTTAAAATATATGATTATAAATATTTAATTTATAATCATATATTTTTATATGAGGGTAACAGCGACGACGGACGGCGTGCATAACATGTAGTGGGACGCGGCGTTGGCGATGAATGTCGCGGTAGAATCTCATCTTCAAGCTTGCGGCAACAATCATCCCAATCAACAAACTCTCTATGTCGGGGATCAACGGCCGCATCAGCAATTGAAAGAATTGGCTTCAAGGTTGTCTAAAACACCTAGAGGGGGGTGAATAGGTTCAATTCCAATTCGACTTAGTCAGTTAATAAATTTATCACAGCACAATTTATAAATAAAACAGCTATCACAGTACACAATCATCCAATCATAGCATGCACATAGATTTATATTGGTTCCCCAAAGGATCGGTACATCCACTTTCCCCCTTCGCTTATCTAGCAGTATACTAGATTCGACCAAACTTCCTTCCACCTTCTTAGATCCTCAGATCTTACAACTCAGAACCCAAACTGGTTCCTACAACTCACACTTCAATAAGTACTACAACTCAGGCTCTTCCCAAGAGCCTTACCTTAATGTGAATCCACACTCCTACCACTCAGGCAATCAAGCCCTACCTCAGCCTTTATAATCACAGACTTACAATTCAGAGATCGAAATCTCTTACACTCAGATCTAAAATAGATCTTACAAAAAATTGATTAAGAGAATGTTTCTTCCTTCACCAGAGAGAGAGAGAGAGAGAGGTAAGGGAATCTTGATCTAACCTTGATGGATCTGCTTTCTCCTGTTCTTTATTGTAACGAATCTGATTCAACCTGGCTTAGCTTATTCAAAGCATCTTGAAAGAGAGAACCTAGGTTGAATCTTCTTGAGAAGTTGGTGTAGATCCAGCTTCTTCCTCCTTGCGAAATTAAATCCGCAAAACACTGACAGATCAGATGAGATGATATCCCCTTCTTTGATTTAGGATTAGAATCTTCTTGTTGTAAAGAATTCTGTGAATTCTTCTTAGTGAATTCCTCTTTATTTTCTCTCTGTCTACTATTCTTATTTTTCTCTGATAGCTCAGCTCTACTTATAAAACACATCTGAGGCAACCGACTGATTCGGTAGCTGACTGACATCTGACAGTTTTGACATGTCTATAATCCTTGATGAATCTGGCAGCTGTCAGGTTTACAGTCTTGAGATTTGGCACTTAGAGTTATTTAACTCAGCTGAATGTGTCGAGACATAAGAATAGTATGTGTCGACATAGATGAAGTATGTGTCGACACAATTACTCGGGTGTCGACACACTTCCTTTGCTGTTCTCGACATATTTCAGAAATTGTCGACATAGCTCTTCATTCAGTTCTCGACACTGCCTTTGTAGAATGTGTCGACATACTTCAGAAACTGTCGACACAACTGATTTAGACTCAAACTTCGTAAGTTAACACAAGTCCTGTGTGTTGACACAGCTCTTCGTCAAGTTCTCGACACAGCTATTTTAGAATTTGTCTACACAAGTCCTGTGTGTCTACACAACTTCTCCAAATGTCGACCCAAGTCCTGGATGTCGACATAGTTGCTTCTTTACAATTATCAGTTCAACAAGGACTAAGTGTGTCAACACAAGTTATGAGTGTCTACACAGGTGATGTCGACGTAAATTCTGGGTGTCGACACACTTCCTTTGTGTCGACACTGAAAGAAATTGTACATAATAACCTAGAGGGGGGGGGGGGTGAATAGGTGACCTTAATCTTTTTAAACTTTAATGGCAGAAACACAGAATTATATGCAATTCTTCACAGCAATACAGCACAACAATCAGACACACACAGAGTACACACAGTTTTATAGTGGTTCCCCAAGGTCTGGGTACATCCACTTTCCCCCTTCGCCTATCTAGTAGTGTACTAGATTTGGCCAAACTTCTCCATTATTCCTCAGATCCTCAGATCTTACACTCAGAACACCAAACAGATTCCTACAACTCAGGCTCAAAGCCCTACCACTTTCCCCCTTCGCCTATGTAGGAGATTCATTTCAATTGATTATTGTTAATCCTAGTCTTCACCAAGACCTACACTCAGCCTTCAACAAGGCCTACACACAGCCTTCAACAAGGCCTACACTCAGAGAAATGAATCTCCTACACTCAGGCACACAGGCCCTACCACTCAGCCTTTATAATTTTAGGCTTACAACTCAGATCCCTTAGGATCCTAAATTGAAATTAAAATTACAATGAATATAACCACAACTCAGATTGAGAGAGAAGAGTTGTCTGGTTTCTTGAATAGTTCTTGTAAGAACTTTGCTGAGATCAACCTCCATTGGCTTCCTTCAAAGCTTCTTGAATTGAGAACACAGTAGGGTTGAGTCTCTATGCAGATGATCCTCAATCACTGCTGACTTAAGAATCAGATCTCAATCTGAAACTTCCTTCACAGCCTGGTTCAACAGCTGTCTTCTTAGAAGGAGCTCTCTCTCTCCAACTTCTTAGATCTTCTGATCACTTCAATTGATTGTTGTTAATCCTCATCTTCTGTTGACAGAATAAGCCTTTATATAGGCTTTCTTCATGGTGACCAGCTGATCCGATTTCTAATAACTTTCTAACAGCTCTGACAGTTGCAGTAGACTGGCTGGAATGGTAGCTGTCAAGTCATCCAGTCACTTCTTGAATTTTCTGTAACTGTCTGAAAGTGTCGAGACAGTCAGTCTTTAAGTGTCGACACAAATAGACCAAGTGTTGACACAAGTAGACTAAGTGTCGACACTAGCCTTCATGGTGTTGACACAACTCCTTGTGTTGTAGAAATTACTTCGCGACACTGCTTCTTCAGAATGTGTCGACACTGATATTGTGTGTCGACACAACTCCTTGTTCTTTAGTACTTAGTTGAATTCTGCTAAATGTCGACACAACTCCTTTGGGTCGACACATCTTCTTGTGTTGAACTTGTTAAGTGTCGACACATCTTCTTTGTTTCAACACATGCCTTCTGTGTTGATACTTTTGCTGAGTGTCAAAACATCTCCTTTGTGTCGACACTTGTACTTAGACTTTATTGAAATTTGCTGAGTGTCGACACAGCCTGCTAGTGTCGACACTTTCTTCATGTGTTGAGACTTTTGCTGTGTGTCGACACATTCTTCATTATGTCGACACTTGTACTTAGACTTTGTTGAAGTTTGCTGAGGGTCGACACAGCCTCCTAGTGTCGACACTTGTACTTGAACTTTGTTGATGTTTTGTTGAGTGTCGACACAGCCTCCTAGTGTCGACACTTTCTGATGTCGACAAAATTCCTCTGGGTGTCGACACTGCTTCTAAGTGTCGACACTGATTCTTTAGACATTTCTTCATTGAGTGTCGACACAGCCTGTATGTGTCGACACTTTCCTTCTGCTGTCGACTCTGCATTCTTGGTGTCGACACAATTACTCCAAGTGTCGACACTGCTTCTCTGGGTGTCGACACAAGCCTTCTTGAGTGTCGACACTTTTCTTCTAGGTGTCGACATATGGAATTAGAAACTTTTAAGCTTTCTCTGCAATTACTTAACCTGCACACATCAACTCAAAAACACATCAAATACACCATGATGTATATCATTGAGTATGGTGAGGCATCTTCAAATCAGGTACATTTATTCCAATGTACCCAACAATCTCCCCCTATTTGGAGAAGTCATAACCCTTAGTCAATGATATACACCATACATAACAAATTCACAGTATGATGTAAAATAATATTAAATGACAGGGTAAGTACATAAACATGTATAAACAAAACATGTATACACAAATATATCAGAACAGTAATGTAATAGATTTAACACATATCACATTGTTCTAACAACTTCAACATTTTCATTATTCAAAAGTATACAGAAAGTTTAATACAACTGATTACACATAGTATACTTAAGAAAATTCCTATCCTAAGACTGCTCAGGCTCCTTGATCACAATGCCCTTTCCTGATTGTATCTTTGCTTGGACAGGAGCTTCAGTATCTTCAGCAGCAGCAGGCTTCTTCCCTTTAAGATCTTTCTTTTTCTGCTCTTCAGCCTTGATCTTTTGCCTTTCAAAGTAATTATAAGGCTTTGGAAAGTACTTGCTAGGATCCTATGCAGTAGGAGGTAGCTTTCCCATCTTAGCCTTTCTTCTATATTGAACAATAGCCTCTTGCCTGTTCTCATGTTTCCTCCACTCCTAGTTCAGAATACCACTTTTTTCTATCCTGGATATTGTCCTTGGCAGCCTTCCATGCAGTCAAGATGATATTCCTGGAAGTGAGGCTCCATTGTTCAAAATCAGGCCTAAGTTCAGCTTGCTCTCTAAATCTTTTCTTAGACAATTGAGTCTCTTGTTCTTTTAATAAGGCCTCTTGTTCTTTCAGTATTGCCTCTGGCATAGGCTGAACCACTTTCTCAATGATGACATTCTGAATTCCCTCAGGAGGACTGTACATAGTCTGGATTTCTTGATGTATCATGTCAAAGTCTGCTGGAGGATATATTACCTGAGCTACTTCAGCTTGCTCTCCTCCAAGATATGCAGGATTAATACCAGACTCTGCCACATTGTCATCATCACATAAGGGTGGATATCCAAGGGTGGCTCTGATGGAATTTGAAATCCATTTGGCATGATCAGAGCCTGTCTTGACTAATACCCTCTCCCCCTTTATGACTTCTCTTTCAATGTGATCCCTAAGATCATCTTTCTGAAACCTTATTTGTGCATTCAGATAGTTGACTCCATCTTTGTAGAAAGGTTTCAACTTTTGGAGCTTTTCAGTTATTAGCTTCTGGGAATCCTGAAGTGTAGAAGTAACAGCAGTGATACCTTCTTGTAATGCTTTATCAAATTCTGCCTTAGCTGTAGTCAGGGCTGCAGTATGGGCAGAAGCTATATTCTTCATTTCTGTGACTATAGCATTATGAGAAGTTGTTAAATTATCATTCATTCTCAGCTGATTCTCCAGGACATAGCCTTGCTTCACTTCTAGCTCATCAAGTTTTGTCTTTAGTGTCTCTTGATGTGTGGCCAGATAGACTACTGCATTCCCTCCCTTATGGAAGCAGTCAGTCTTTTCTTTCTTGTTCAGATTTACTTCAAATCTGATTGACTTGATGTCTTGGGCCAGATCAAACTGCAGAGATTTATTTCCTTCATCCACATACTTTTCTAGAGCTTGTCTTTGCTCATCCAGCTTAATTTGTAAAGCCACCATCAATGAACTATAGTCAGTAGATGGGGCAGGCTGTGGAGCAATGGTCTGTAGGGCTTTCTTATAATTCTGGCTCCTTCTCTTAAAGACTTGGAATTTCCTCTTTTTGGCTCTAGCAGTCTCTTCATCTTCAGAAGCAGATGTGCTATCAATATTCACTATGTCCTTAGGACTTGGATGTGAATCCTTCTCAGTCCTCTGTGGTTCCTCAGCATCCTTTGCTTTTCATTCTCTTTGCCTGCAGTTTTCTATATATTCTCCACTTGCTCCCCCTCAGTATGGACCTTCTCCCCCTCAACAGCAGCTATTTCTTTCTCAAGATCAGCCTATAGAAGATCAGGTAATAGCTCCTCTAATGTAAATTCCTGTTGAGGATGGGGTGGAGAATCTCTTATATCATCAACCACTTGATCAGCAACAGATGTGTCCTCCATGACAACATCCTGAGGTTGACTAAGAATCTGAGGTTGCTGATTAACATTAGATAAAGTGTCAGTCATAACTTCATTCTCAATAGGTAAATCTAATTGGTTGATTTCAGTTATTACCTCAAGTATGGTTTGAGTAGCTTGTCCACTCTCAAGTGGAGTTGGCTCTTCCACAAGTAGAGGCTCCCCCTGGATTGAATACTGGTGAAGTGGGCTTACTGAGGGTAGCTCCCCCTGCCTCTCTGCATCTTCTTGTCTTGCTGGAGATTGTCCAGCATTTCCAGTTTCTTCATCATCTGGAGTGAACACTACTTGCTCTTCAGAGCTGCTAGAGGATTCCTGAGCCACATGGGCTGTCTTCTTCTTCTTTTTCTGAGGTGTGACCTTTACTGGAGATGGCAGTTCTTTGGTCAGTACTCTATCCCATCTAGAGAAGATTCTCAAATCCATTCTCCTCATGTGGTTAATTTTGATCCAGTCGCTTGATTCATCACCTCTGGAATACTTCCAGCTAGGTATAAACTCAGTATTCTTCCCAAATTGGGCTTCTTCATACTCTCTTTTATCTTCTCAAACACCACTGCAGACCAATCAGTTTGTAGTTTGAAGATAATCCTGGTCATTAGACTAAACATATGAGCTGGAATTCTATCATGCCCTCCAGGCTTGCTCAAGATGACTTTGCCCACAATCTCAGATAAGAATTTACCTTGCATGTTCATTCCTTTTCTGTTGAATACAGATCCTATTTTCATGTTGGAGTCCAGTCCACACCATGTCAATGCTTCTCTAGTCTTAGAAGCAGAAACATCTTCTTCCTCTTTAGTTCTTGGTAGCTGAAGTACCTTCTTCAGACTCTTCTGTGTGACCTTGACCATGGTTCCATGAACTCTGGATTTAATCTTAAGTCCAGATTCATCTAGAGTTGCTTCATTCAGAAATTCGAGGACTTCCTTCTTCCATATCTTGATCGGTTCTGAAACAAGAAATTCTAACCCAGTCTCTGCTATTAGGGTTATCACGCCTTTGATCTCGGGTTCCGCGTCCTCAAATGTGTGTCGCACGAGTTCGTATCCTTTATTCACATTCTCTTCTAGCTTGGGCGCAATTAGGGTTTAAAGAAATTTGAATTTAGAGAAGAGAGATGTTGACACACAAGTTTGGTCTCGAAACTTTGGTGAGCGTGTCGACAGACAATGGCGAAAACCTATTTATACCTTTTTAGAATCGAAGATGAAAGGGCGCGTCAAAATACTTAAATTGTGTCGACACTGTTGAGAAGTGTCGACACTTACTCATAATGTCTCGACAACTATGTGTCGACACAAGTATAGTCGACAGAATATATGTGTCGACACTTATTTATGTGTTGACATCGCTTAGCTCTACACTTAGTCGAGACTATACTAGTTTAATTTAGTGTAAATCCTAAGTGTCGACACCACTCTGGATGTGTCGACACCTACACTGCATGTGTCGACACTGATTCTCTGAAGTGTCGACACCGACTTCCTAAATGTGTCGACACCATTTCTCTGAAATGTCGACACCACTTTTCTGTGTCGACACAGACAACTCTGTGTGTTGACACCATTTTACTTAGCCAATTTTTTTTTGTAAACTATTCTAAGTTTATCATACCTAATTCAATTTTAAATTTATTGAATTTGGTTTCATCTAAGGGCTTAGTATACATGTCAGCTAGCTGATTATCTGTATTAATATACTCTAGTGAAATATCTCCTTTTTCCACATGTTCTCTAAGAAAATGGTATTTTATTTCTATGTGCTTAGTCCTACTATGGGAGACAGGATTGTTTGCAATAAAAATAGCACTAGTAGAATCACAAAATAGAGGTGTTCTACTTACTTAAATACCAAAATCTTCTAGCTGGTGTTGAATCCATAGAAGTTGAGCACAACAACTTCCTGCAGCAACATACTCTGATTCTGCTGTGGAGATAGCCACACTTATTTGTTTCTTGCTACTCCATGATATCAGCCTTCCACCTAGGAATTGACAGGTTCCAGTTATACTTTTCCTATCTTCCTTGCAGCCTGATGGCTGTTCCACATAGACTTCTTCCTTCAGATTTCCATTCAGAAAGGCTGACTTAACATCCATTTGGTATACTTTAAACCCCTGATAGGTTGCATAGGCCAGGAACATCCTTATAGCCTCCAGTCTGGCTACTGGAGCAAAGGTTTGATCAAAGTCAATACCTTCTTCCTGCCTATATCCCTTAGCAACCAGTCTTGCTTTGTTCTTTATAATCACTCCATGTTCATCCAACTTGTTCCTAAAGATCCACTTGGTTCCAATTATATTGTGGTCTTTTGGTTTAGGAACAAACTCCCAGACATTGCATCTTTTGAACTAGTTCAGCTCCTCTTGCATTGCCTCTATCCAATGAGTGTCTAGGATGGCTTCTTCAAATTTCTTTGGCTCTACCTGGGATAGAAAGCTAGAGTAGAGTACTGAACTTAGATTTCTGCTCCTTGTTTGTACCCCTTTTCTGAGATCACCCATAATTTGATTGGCTGGATGATCTTTTAGATGTCTATTTGATGGAGGCATCCTATTTTCTGGTTGTGCACCTACAGCTTCTTCATTCAGCAGCTCCTCTTGATCTTCTTCATCAACTGGAGTATCTTGTACTCCCCCTGGACAGTAGCCACTATCATCCACATGCTGACTTGCAGTAGATCCTTCCTCAATAGTAAGCTTGTCCATCTTCTCAGTCACACCTGTAGAGCTGCAAACACTTCTAGACAATTCATTGTTAATGAGTCTAGCTTCATCAAACACTACATGAACAGACTCTTCTACAACTTGAGTAGTCAAGTTGTAGACCCTATAAGCCTTACTATTGTTGTTGTACACAACAAAGATCCCCTCTTGGGATTTGGCAGCAAACTTGGTTAAGTAAGACTTACCATTGTTAAGTATATATCATTTACAACCAAAGATCCTGAAATAGGATAGATTTGGTTTTCTGCCTTTCACAATCTCATAGGGGGTCTTATTGTGGCTCTTGGTGATAGTAGCCCTATTAATTACATGACATGCAGTGTTTACTGCCTCAGCCTAGAAATATTCAGGGAGAGATGTGTCACTTAATAGGGTTCTACCAGCCTCTATCAAGGTCTTATTTTTCCTTTCAGCAATACCATTTTGCTGAGGTGTTCTTGGTGAGGAAAATTCCTGAAATATCCCAAACTCTTCACATAGCTTTGTCATACTATCAGACTGGAATTCAGTACCATGGTCACTTCTTATTTTGACCACTGTACTGTCTAACTCATTCTGAATTTGTTTGACAAAACTATAAAAGATATTAGGTGTTTCAGATTTTTTCCTTAGGAAGAATACCCAGGAAAACCTTGAATAATCATCTACAACAACAAATGTGTAGACCTTCCTACCTAGGCTATGAACTGGCATAGGACCAAAAAGATCCATATGCAAGAGGTATAGGCACCTCACAGCATCTTTGTTCTCAATGCTATTAAAGGTGGATTTGGTCTGCTTGCCCTTTTGACAAGCTGAGCATATCCCAACCTTTTTACACTTAACTTGAGGACCATTCCTCACTAACTCTTTACTATAGAGTTGACCAATTGTCTTATAGTTAAGATGGGCTAGCCTCTTGTGCCATTTGACACAATGAGAGACTTTCTCATCAGCTATAAGACACACAGGAGAAATATTGTTCTCACACATAATGTCTAGACAATCGACATTTCTCTTTCTATTCCCTATTAGAATGATCTTTTGATCATTTGACCTCCTGATATGACAACCATTTTTGACAAATGAGATGTCATATCCTAAATCACTCAGCTGACTTATACTAATGAGGTTGTGTTTCAGACCTTTAACATAAGCCACTTGAGTAATTGTAATAAGGTTGCTAGAAATGTTACCAAAGCCTTTGATGATTCCTTTTTCAGAACCACCAAAGGTGACTTTAGAACCATCCTTGATTGGTGTATAGTCCTTCAGCAATCCCCTAGTTACAGTCATGTGCCTGGAATATCCACTGTCCAAGTACCATATTGGGGCATAGTCACTTGGACTCACCTGCAAAACAGATTAGTTAACCTTAGAACCCAAAGAATTCTTGGGTCCTTGGTGCTTGTTAGTTTGCCTCTTAACAAAACTACCTGTAGCTTTTCTAGCAGGCAGATTGCTACTCACCTTGGCACTTGAATTATGCCAACAGTCTATGGCAAAGTGGCATATCTTGCCACAGCACCAGCACTCAAATCTATTGTACCTTTGTTTAGGTACAACCCTGGCTGTTTTATCTTCAGCAGGCTTCTTGTTGAGCACTGGGGCTTTGCCCTTAGACTTGGACTGTACAGTCCTGGCAGGTTTAGTAAACCCCAATCCAGTTTTACCCTTTTGTGAAATGAACTCATCTATCAAAGGTAGAACAGACTTTGGTTTAGAAAACCTTGCTACTATATCTCTCTCTTTCTGAAGACTAATCTCCAGATTTCTAATTTGATCATTTTTAAATGTTATAGTCCCCATCTGAATAAAAGTAATGTGCTTCAGTCTGGCTATTTCATTTAATTTCTGATCAAGCAACTTGTCAAAATTGTTACAGCAACTTTAAGACTGGCAATTTCCTTAGCCTGACTCTTGGCCAAGGATTTGCTTTTCTTCAAAGCTTGCAATACTACTCTATATTCATCAATCAACTGAAGAATATCTCCTTTAGATTCAGATCCACTAACATCACTTGATGCTGATGTATCTGAATCTGACTCAGTACTAGAAATTGAACTAACAGAACAATTTTGTACCTGACTAGGTCCAGGCTGATCCTGGATTTTGTCTCCTTCTGATAAGGCCATCAGTCCCTGGCACTGATTGTCCTCATGCTCATATATAGAGTTCATTAACTGGATGAACTCCTCTTCCTCTTCTTCAGCAAACAGTCCAATATAAGCTTCAGCTTCTGAATCAGTTTCTGAAGATGACATATCAGACAGACTTTTGTCCTTCTTAGCAACAAAGGACCTTTCCTTTTTGCCCTTGATCTGAGTCTTCTTCTTATCAGTTGACTCTTTCCTTTTCTCTGGACAGTCAGCAACAACATGTCCTTGTCTGTTACAACAATAACAAACTATCTTTGAAGATGTAGTTTTACTTGACTTGGGCTTTCTCCTGTCATACTTTGATGACTTTTGTGAAGTGGATGGCTTACACCTCCACTGTTTCTTCTTTAGAAACTTCTGAAAATGTCTTGTAAAAGATGCAAAATCTTCATCACTCTCACTACTTTCAGAATTCTTGCTTTCTGACTCATCTGTCTCAGTCTCAGCAACTTTTGGAGGTGGAGATGGAGACTTACTTTTATATTTCCTAGTGGCTTCTGTCTTGAAAGCCACAGCTCTTTCTTTATGCTCAACTCTGGTAGTCCTCTCCTCCTCCTTCCTTACCATTAACTACATCTCATATGATAACAGTTTTCAAAATAATGTTGGAGGAGGAATGTCTGCTAATTTGGTCATTTCCCTTATGGCACAGATCTTGGTATCCCAGTCTTTAGTTAGGGATCTCAAGAACTTATCATTTAACTCATAATTGCTAAACTCTCTTCCATAGGACATCAATTCATTGACTATCCTATAGAATTTCTTGTAGCATTCAGTTATGCTATCAGACCTGCCTTGTCTGAAGCTTTCATACTCTTGGTTTAACAAAGACTTCCTGTCTTGTCTAACTTCTTCAGATCCCTCCATGTACACTATCAGTGTGTCCCACATTTCCTTTGATGTTTTACAGTGCATCAAATTATGAAATATGGCATCATCAATTGCACTTACAATTATATTCTGAGTCCTCTTATCCATAGTGGCCAGAATAATCTCATCCTTGGTCATTTCAGAATAGTCTTTTGGAGTTCTCTGGTTTGCATCCAGAACTGATACTTTCATTGGCACATATGGCCCTTCTTTGACAGTGATATAGATTCTAGGGTCAGAGGCTTCCATAAATAGTCTAACCCTTTCTTTCCAAATGCCAAAGATCTCCTTTCTGCAGATTGGCAACTTCATGGATCCTAGTTCTTTGTGATTTTCTGTTGAACCCATTTTCTTGATTTTCTTGATTATGCTGAGTCTGCCTACAAGATCTTTTATTCAGACTGTTATGTCCTTTTTGAGGAATCTCGCTTTGATACCACTTGAAAGAAATTGTACCTAATCACCTAGAGGGGGGGGGGGTGAATAGGTGAACTTAATATTTTTAAACTTTAATGGCAGAAACACAGAATTATATGCAATTCTTCACAGCAATACAACACAGCAATCAGACACACACAAAATACACACAGTTTTATAGTGGTTCCCCAAGGTCTGGGTACATCCACTTTCCCCCTTCGCCTATCTAGTAATGTACTAGATTCGGCCAAACTTCTCCACTATTCCTCATATCCTCAGATCTTACACTCAGAACCCCAAACAGGTTCCTACAACTCAGGCTCAAAGCCCTACCACTCAGTGTTCACCAAGACCTACACTCAGCCTTCAACAAGGCCTACACTCAGCCTTCAACAAGGCCTACACTCAGAGAAATGAATCTCCTACACTCAGGCACACAGGCCCTACCACTCAGCCTTTATAATTTCAGGCTTACAACTCAGATCCCTTAGGATCCTACAAGAAATTAAAATTACAATGAATATAACCACAACTCAGATTGAGAGAGAAGAGTTGTCTGGTTTCTTGAAGAGTTCTTGGAAGAACTTTGCTGAGATCAATCTCCCTTGGCTTCGTTCAAAGCTTCTTGAATTTAGAACACAGTAGGGTTGAGTCTCTATGTAGATGATCTTCAATCACTGCTGACTTAAGAATCAGATCTCAATCTGAAACTTCCTTCACAGCCTGGTTCAACTGCTGTCTTCTTAGAAGGAGCTCTCTCTCTCCAACTTCTTAGATCTTCTGATCACTTCAATTGATTGTTGTTAATCCTCATCTTCTGTTGACAGAATAAGCCTTTATATAGGCTTTCTTCATGGTGACCGGCTGATCCGGATTCTAATAACTTTCTGATAGCTCTGACAGTTGTAGTAGACCGGCTGGAATGGCAGCTGTCAAGTCATCCAGTCACTTCATGAATTTTCTGTAACTGTCTGAAAGTGTCGAGACAGTCAGTCTTTAAGTGTCGACACAAATAGACCAAGTGTCGACACAAGTAGACTAAGTGTCGACACTAGCCTTCATGGTGTCGACACAACTCCTTGTGTTGTAGAAATTACTTCTCGACACTGCTTCTTTAGAATGTGTCGACACTGATATTGTGTGTCGACACAACTCCTTGTTCTTTAGTACTTAGTTGAATTCTGCTAAGTGTCGACACAACTCCTTTGTGTCGACACATCTTCTTGTGTTGAACTTGTTAAGTGTCGACACATCTTCTTTATGTCGACACATGCCTTCTGTGTTAATACTTTTGCAGAGTGTCGACACATCTCCTTTGTGTCGACACTTGTACTTAGACTTCATTGAAATTTGCTGAGTGTCGACACAGCCTCCTAGTGTCGACACTTTCTTCATGTGTTGAGACTTTTGCTGTGTGTCGACACATTCTTCATTATGTTGACACTTGTACTTAGGCTTTGTTGAAGTTTGCTGAGTGTCGACATAGCCTCCTAGTGTAGACACTTGTACTTGAACTTTGTTGATGTTTTGCTGAGTGTCGACACAGCCTCCTAGTGTCGACACTTTCTGATGTCGACAAAGTTTCTCTGGGTATCGACACTGCTTCTAAGTGTTGACACTGATTCTTTAGACATTTCTTCATTGAGTGTCGACACAACCTGTATGTGTCGACACTTTCCTTCTAGTGTCGACTCTGCATTCCTGGTGTCGACACAATTACTCCAAGTGTCGACACTGCTTCTCTGGGTGTCGACACAAGCCTTCTTGAGTGTCGACACTTTTCTTCTAGGTGTCGACACATGGACTTAGAAACTTTTAAGCTTTCCCTACAATTACTTAACCTGCACATATCAACTCAAAAACACATCAAATACACCATGATGTATATCATTGAGTAGGATGAGGCTTCTTCAAATCAGGTACATTTATTCCAATGTACCCAACAGACACAGACTTGCTTCTTGTCTCGACATTGCTCCTTCAATGGTGTCGACACTAAATAAGTGTCTTGACACTTTTGTACTTAGAATATTTTCTACATTCTTCTGCCTGCACAGGTAGACTAAATACATCATCAAATACAACCTGATGTATATCATTGAGTCAGGTGAGACTTCTCCAAATCAGCTACACAATTTCCAATATACCCAACAATCTCCACCTATTTGGAGAAGTCATAACACATAGTCAATGATATACACCAACATAACAAAAGTAATAAGCATGATGTATTTAGACATTTCAAACAAAATTATTCAAGAGTAGAGATAGCATGATATACAAAAAAATTCAAAATGAAATATCATAAGGAAACCATGTAACTCAGAGACAGATATATAAACTGTTGTCAACCAAGAATTTCATTTTCATATAATCAAAGTAAGATTACAAGGTCTATGTTTTTATAAGAATCAACAAAAAGGTCTACACAGTTCTTCTTGAACCTAGTCAATCTAAAATTAAGATTGATTTGGTAACTTGATGACAATCCCTTTGCCTGACTGGATAGTAGCTTTGACTTCAGCTTCAGTATCAGTAACAGGCTTCTTACCCTTGATGTCTTTAGCCTTAAGTTGAGCAGCTTTCAGCTTTTACCTTTCAAAGTAATGGAATGGTTTTGTGAAGTACTTGCAAGGCTCTATGGAGTTTTCAGGGATTTTTCCAGCCTTTAAGTCCTTCCTGAATTTGTAGATTTTTTCTTGTTGTGCAAGATATTTATCCCATTCCTGTTGGGAGTACAACTTACCCCAGTCATATTGATTTTCAGCAACTGCATTCCATGCAGTCAAGATGATTCTCCTGGAGGTTTGACTCCATTTCTCAAAATCAGTCCTAGCCTCAGCCTATTCTCTGAATCTCTTCTTGGATATTTGGGCCTCTTGCTCTTTAAGTAAAACTGAGTCAGCCATGTCCACTTCCTTACAAATTACTGGCAGTTTGTCCAGTGGAGGGCTGTACATATTCTGGACTGCCTGTTGAATTTCTTCAAACTCAGAAGGGGGATATATAACTTGAGCTACTTCATGGTGCATCCCCTCCAAGAGTGCAGGTTGGCATCCAGATTCAGTAGTATTGTTGTCATCACATAAAAGTGGATATCCCAAGGTAGCTCTGATACTGTTAGATAACAATTTTGCATGTTCAGAGCTAGCTTGAACTAATACCATATCCCCCTTTATGACTTCTCTATGAATATAATCTCTGAGATCATTCTTCTGAAACCTTATTTGATCTGTAAGATGATAGTTCACAGTTGTATAGTAGTCTTTAAACTTCTTTACTTGAGCTGATATTGCAGACTCAGAAGTTTTGGTAGCAGTAGCAACTGTTGCCAAATCTAATTTAATCTGTGCTTCTATAGTAGATACTTTGGTGTTCATATTTGTTTCTATGGCTAAGGTTTGTTCAGCCAATTTTGTCAAAGTGATGGTATGTAGTTCCATCAAATTCTCATTCAGCCTTTTTTGATTTTCTAGAACAATCCCTTGCTTGAGAACCAGATCATCAACTTCAGTTTTAGTGGTTTACTGTTGTTTTGCAAGATATACCACAACATTACCTCCCTTATGGAAACAGTCTGTCATTTCTTTCTTAAGCAAATTTACCTCAAATCTAATAGATTTGATGTCCTGTGCTAGACTAAACTGCAACTGCTTGTGGCTTTCATCTGCGTACTTTTCTAATACAAGTCTTTGCTCATTAAATTTGACTTGCAGTTGTAATAATAGAGAACCAAAATCTATTGGAGGAGCAGTAGATGAGGAGCTTGCCTTTAAGGCTTTCTTATATCCCGAGCTCTTTTTCCTTAGCTCCATAAACTTTCTTTTCTTAAGTACTGAGGCTGCTCCCTTATCTTCAGAATCAGATAAAATCTCAAGTTCCATTGTAGTGCCTGGAACATCAAGATCTAGTCTTGGGACTAGGTCTGGCACCTCCACCTCAACCCTTGCAGTAGTTGGTGCATCAACAGAAATATCTTCCTTGTGTACCTCTTCTTGCTCCCCTTGGAAGTCAGTATATAATTCTTGGATTACTTCAGTCTCAGCAGCTTGAGGTTTCTCTGTCAGATCAGGAATATTAACATCTTTTGCCTCTTTTTCAGAAGGGTCAGCAGCTGTGTTGATGTCATGAACCACTTCCATTATAGTGAGGTTTGCAGTCTCACTGTCTAACTGGGCTTCATTGACAGTTTCCCCAGGGACTGGTAGCTCTTAATTATCTGTCAGATGGACAGGCACCCCCTGGATTTGAGCTTCAGTTCCAGGTGTGTGAGGTGGAGACTTCCTGGATTGTTCAGTGTTATCTTCATCAGAATTGAATTCTACTATTTCTTCTGAGTCACTGGAGGACTCCTCAGCTTGTACTATATCTTTCTTTGATGTTGTCACCTGTTTGGACTTCTTCTTTGGTGCAGTGTCTTCCTTGGACAATAATCTATCCCACCTAGACAAGATTCTCATATCCATTCTCCTCATGTGGTTAATTTTGAAACCAGCAATCTGGTTTAGTACATCAGGCATACTGATAGCCAGATGCAGACTTAAGATTCTGCCTAGATTTGGCTTCGTAATACCTTCCTTAATCTTGTGAAATATTAATGTACTCCAGTCAGTCTTCACCTTGAAGATGATTCTTGTCATGAGGCTGAACATGTAGGAAGAGATCTTATTATGCCCCCTGTTTTGTAGAGAAGTACCTTACCAATTATCTTAAACAAAAACTTCCCTTTGGAGTTCATCCCTTTCCTAGTCATGGATGATCCAATGTTTGTAATTGAGGCAGCCCACACAATTTAAGGGCTTCAACAGTCAAATTAGAATCAACCTCAGTCTCTTCTTTAATTCTTGGAAGTTGAAGGGATTTACTCAGACTTTTCAGTGTTATTTTTACCGTTTCACCGTGAACAGTAGACTTGATCTTGTTCCCCTTTGAATTCAATGTGACGTTGGAATAGAATTCTAGAACTTCCTTCTTCCAAATTCTTGTTGATTCTGAAACCAAATAATCTAGTCCGGCTTCCTGGATTTGGTCCACAACCGCTTTAATTTATTGTTCAGCATCACTGAATGCTCCCCGAACGAGCTCATGACCTTTGTTAATGTTGTTGTCCAACTTGGGCTCCATTAGAGATGAAAAAAGTGAAGTTGAAGAGATGGAAGAAGAATTTCTTGTCAACATAGACGGTTTAGTCTCGAGATTTCTGAGAGCATAGTAGACAAGGTCTCGTTTCCATCTATTTATACTTTTCTAAATAGGGAAGGTAAAAAGTCGGGATGAAATTAGAGTTTTGTATGTCGACACAATTTTGATTGTGTCGACGCAGACTGCTAAAGTCTCGACAGAGAGTTTAGAGTCTCGACAACTCTATGTGTCGACACTAATTTCTAAGTGTCGACACTGACGTCATTATGTGTCGATACCAACTTCGGAGTGTCGGCACAGACTACTTTATGTGTCGACACTAATTTACTTAGTCATATATTGAGTAAAATTTTTCTTAATTTACCATCCTATTCCAGGTTCAACCTGCCTAATTCAATTTTAAAATAATTGAATTTACTTTCACATAGAGGTTTAGTGAATATATCAGCTACTTGTGTATCAGTAGAAATAAACTCCAGACATATGTTCTCTTTCTTAATATGTTCTCTAATAAAATGGTACCTAGTTTCAATGAAGTTTTGTTCTGCTATGTGAAACAGGGTTTCTAGCAATTGATATAGCTCTAGTAGAATCACAATATAATGGAGTTCTACTTATCTTGATGTCATAATCTTCAAGTTGATGTTGTATCCATAACAACTGAGCACAACAACTTCCAGCTGCAATATATTCTAACTCTATCGTGGATATAGCAACACTTGTCTGCTTTTTGCTGTTCCATGACACTAGTCTTCCACCTAGGAATTGGCATGTACCTATGGTACTTTTCCTGTCATCCTTGCAGCCTACAAAATCTGTATCTGAAAAACCTATTAGCAGAAAATCTCTATTCATAGGGTACCATAGACCAAGATCTGGTGTGCCCTTAAGATATCTTAAAATTGTCTTGGCAGCAGAATAATGAAACTCTTTAGGGCATGTCTGGTATCTAGCATAGACACATGTAGCATATATGATGTCAGGCCTACTTGCATAAACTTGTCATTCAGTTCATAAGTGTTGAAGACTCTTCCATAAGTCATCAACTCATTGATAATTTTGAAGAACTTTTCATAGCATATAGCTATGTTATCTATCTTGGCTTGTCTGAAACTCTCATATTCTTGATTGAGCATAGATTTCCTATCCTCTCTTACTTCTTTTGTCCCCTCCATGTAGACAATCAAAGTGTCCCACATTTCTTTTGAAGTTTTGCAGTTGACTAAATTCTGAAATTTAGAATCATCTATGGCACTAATAATTATGTTCTGCGCCCTCTTATCTAAAGTGGCTAAGATGATCTCATCTTTGGTCATCTCAGAATAACTCTTTAGAGTTTTCAGATTTGCATCTAGAACATATGTCTTCATAGGGATGAAAGGCCCTTCTTTAACTGTAATGTAAATTCTTGGATCAGATGCCCCCATGAAATATCTGACCCTTTCTTTCCATATGCCAAAGGTTTCTTTTCAACAAATTGGAAGTTTCATGGATCCAAGTTCTTTGTGATTTTCTCCTGAACCCATATTGGCTATCTTATTACTGCCATGAAGATACACTCAGACTGTTAAGCCTAATTTTGAGCGACCTCACTTTCATACCACTTGAAAGAATTGGTTTAAAGGTTGTCTAAAACACCTAGAGGGGGGGTGAATATGCACAATTCTAATTCGACTTAGTCAGTTAATAAATTTATCACAGCACAGTTTATAAATTCTACAGCTATCACAGTACACAATCATCCAATCATAGCACACACACATATTTATAGTGGTTCCCCAAATGATGGGTACATACACTTTTCCCCTTCCCCTATCTAGCAGTACACTAGATTCAGCCAAACTTCCTTCCACCTTCTCAGATCCTTAGATCTTACAACTCAGAACCAAAACTGGTTCCTACAGCTTACACTTCAACAAGTGCTACAACTCAGGCTCTTCCCAGGAACCCTACCTCAAAGTGAATCCACACTCCTACTACTCAGGCAATCAATCCCTACCTCAGCCTTTATAATCACAGGCTTACAACTCAGAGATTGAAATCTCTTACACTCAGATCTAAAATAGATCTTACAGAAAATTGATTAAGAGAATGTTTCTTCCTTCACCATATAGAGAGAGAGGTGAGGGAATCTTGATCAGACCTTGACGGATCCGCTTTCTCCTGTTCTTTGTTGTAATGAATCTGATTAAACCTGACTTAGCTTATTCAAAGCTTCTTGAAAGAGAGAACTTAGGTTGAATCTTCTTGAGAAGTTGGTGTAGATCCGGCTTCTTCCTCCTTGCGAAATTAAATTCACAAAACACTGACAGATCAGATGAGATGTTATCCCCTTCTCTAATTTAGGATCAGAATCTTCTTGCTGTAATGAATTCTGTGAATTCTTCTTAGTGAATTCCTCTTTATTTTCTCTATATCTTCTATTCTTATTTTTCTATGATAGCTCAGATCTATTTATAGATCACATCTGAGGCATCCAGCTGATCTGGTAGTTGACTGACATCTGACAGTTCTGACTATTGAAAATCATGAAGTGAAAGTGGGTGATGGGACTGACCGTGCGGTCTCAGCGGTCTGAGTCTGCGGCCTGGGCGGACTGATGTTGCGGCCTGGGTGGACTGGCCAGGATGGTCTTTGTGGCTTGGTTGTTCTAGTGGGGCGCGCGACCTGTCTCTAGCGGTCTGGTGGCGGTGCTCAGCTCGGCCTGCGGTTCTGCAGATAGGCCGTTAATGGAGTAACCACACGTATTGGAGGTTAAATCCGCGGAGATGTGGCAGACTCGATTAGAGTCCGCAGATTCCGCTATTGCAGACTGGGTTTGCAGATCGACATTGATCCTTGAAGAGTTCTCCGGTGTTAGAGTGAGTGATAGCCGCGTTCATGATGGCGGACTATCCATGAAGTTGGCGGTCTGGGTTTCGTGTCCGCCATGCTCGCGCCAGTTTGGTATACTTGGTCACACTCTATGACAAGTCTAGGGTGTCCGCAGAGTCCGCTGTTGATCGGGCGGACTGCCTGTTGGTCCTAGACTCATGTAGTAGGCTGAGGTATTGTTCTCGAGCTTTGCGGACTATTGCCATGTCTACATATGGCGTGCGGACTGATGTAGTATGGGCTATGGCTGTGTCTGTGTGCTGTAGTATGGCGGACTGGTGTTGTGCTTGCGGGCTATGCGGGCTGTTGCCTTGTCCGCATAGTGTGTGTGGACTGGCGCGGTGTCCGCCTGGTGATGGAGTGACCTTGTCTTGGCTCCTGGCAGGTTGGTTGAAGTCCGGCAAACTCCTTACGGAGTGGGAGGACTAGGCTTTGCTAGCTGTGAGCTGGGGTGGTGACTCTATTCATTAGGGCGGTGACTACACTCCTCACCCTGCCTATAAATAGACCACCCCCACCTGACATGTCTACAGTAACTGAGGGATCAGTAAGTTGAGACTGGGTTAAGTGCTGCAGACTCGATTTTCTTATCTACGCGGTTTGATCAGAGTTAATTGGTTGTTGTTTGCAGGTTGCGTGGCTACCACTGTGGAACTAGGAGTTTGGCTTTGACTTCGGTCAGGTTTAGTGAAGTTTGCGGTTACAATCGGCGGTCTCAGCAGGTCGCTTTTGGGGCTTGTAAGTTTTCTCTACTTCAGGTTTTCCAAGTTCAATAACCGGTCTGCCGGACTCGGCGATTAGGCGGTTTGTTCTTCAGTTCAGCAGCAGCTTGCAGTAATCAGTGAATAATGGTGTGTCCGTGCATCCTCGCGGTCTCAGCGGACTCCGGGTTCTATTCGTCATCTAGCAACAGTTCGAGCGGTCTCGGCGGTCTCCAGTTCTGTCCGCCCGGATTGATATTTGTATCTTTTTTGTTTTTCCTTATCTACTAGAGAAATCATGTCTCGCCACGTATACCTCGCCCTGTAAAGAAGTTAATAAATATATGATCTGCTTGTTCCATCTTCTTGCATTTGGTGCTTGAGCTTGCTTTCCCAGTTTTGCTTAATCAAGGTGTGATCTTGATAGCTCTGAGAATATTAATTTGTCATTAGACTATCTCGCTGATCATCTTGAGAAAATTCAACAATGACATGTCTATCAGCCTTGATGAATCTGGCAGCTGTAAAGTTTACAGTCTTGAGATTTGGCACTTAGAGTTATTTAACTCAGCTAAATGTGTCGAGACATAAGGATAGTATGTGTCGACACTGATAATGTATGTGTCGACACAGTTACCCGGGTGTCGACACACTTACTAGACCAGATATCTATTATGTTGTTGGAAAAGATAGTTAGTTTATGCAAAATCCTAGAGAGTGTCATCTTCGGTCTGCCATGAAAATTCTGGAGTATATAAAAGGGTCTCTGGGAAAGGGTCTGTTGTTTTAGAAGATAGAAAGTCTACATCAAGTTTTTGCATATTTGTAGGAGGAAACCTTGTTAGCTGGAAAAGAAAGAAACAGGCAATTGTATCAAGGTCAAGTGCTGAAGCAGAGAATAGGAGTATGGCTTCAACTACCTGTGAGTTGAAATGGTTATGTGCACTTATGCTTGACTTGGGAGAAGTCTATGATCATCCTCTTCCTATGTTCTATGACAACAAAGCTGTAATTTACATATCGAAGAATCCTATCTTTCATGAGAGGACAATGCACATTGAGGTTGATTGTCATTTCATTATGGAAGAGGTGTTGAAGAATCAGACCTGTACTCCCTTTGTCACTTATGATAAAGAACTGACAGACTTCTTCACAAAACTAGATTTCGCTTTAGATGTTTGTATCAAACTGGGCATGGTTGACATATATGCTCAAGCTTGAGGGGGAATTTCAAGTTTGGCGGTTTAGCCGAACTAGTCGCAGCACCTTATCTATTCAGCAATCTGGCGGTTTGGCTCAGCGGCCTGTTTAGTCAGCGATCTGGCGGTTTGGCCCAGTGGTCTGTTTAGTCGGCATTCTCCCTTAGCTGTGTGGCGGCTCTTCTTGGTTGCCTCTGGATGTACAGATATTTGTTGTATACTGAGCGGTTTGAACATGTCAAACCGCATAAGCCGCTCGACTTGTTTTTTAGTCCCACATCGATTGTTGTATTCTCTCTCATCTCCCCTATTTTCTATAAATAAGGGGACTTACCTATGTAATAATTATCTTTTTGGAGCAAACAAATTTACGGTTTATTTATCTCTTGGCCGTTTTCTCGCTCTTTTTCACAGTTTGGAATGAGCATTTCTCCGTAGACATCATATCGGATCCATCTGGTAGATGAATCCGTATAGCCAGTGTAGACGAGCATACAACAATTTCTTAGTCGCAATGAAGTCTTAGGATATAAAGGAGTGTGTCGCTCTAGTGTCAAAGAGAGTTTTTGCAGGGTGTCCTTTTATCAAAAGTAATCCTGAAGAGATAAGGAGTCTATACATATGATACAACAAAAAACGCATCCGATAAAGGCATACATGAGTGTATAGTATATAACATAGGTGTCCATATCCATCATATCTCTAGCATCTAAGATATATACATATCACTACATCGAGTGTTTGTCCTTGCTTAAGGTCCAACGCATAAGCTTCTAAGGGCACTGCTTGGCCCTGCTGATCTCTCCTACCAGCTCTACCCGTACGACCCCTCTAGCTTTGACCACATGCTACCTGTCCTCCTTGAAAGGCTCCTAATCATAGACTTCCTACTGCCTGCGGGCAAAAAGCTCTCATATGTCCCGACTATTGGCACAGAAAGTAGTTCCATGCAAAGGGAATGTCTTGACAAGCTACTGGCACGGGTTGTGGTACTGGAGCTAGCCTGGGCTCCTACTGCGGTGATGGGGAGTACTGGTGGGAACCTATAGGGCTGCCTACGCTATCTATATCTGCACGCTCTCTTCTGTCAGGGGGAGAAACTCCTCTATCTCATCCCTGATCACTAGGGACCTAGACCAATCATCGGCGTTGCAAGGCCACCATCCTCTGGTGTAACTCTAACGCCGTGACGTGCATTGCTACGCTGTGGAAGGTGGATTGAGAGATCATGATCAAGGCCTTTCTCAGGTCATCTCGTAAGCCTGGATAGAAGCGAGCATCCCTATCTCAATCAATGGCTTCTCGGTTCACAGCAAAACATGCAAGGTGGATGAACTCTCTCTTATAATCTGGCACCATCTAGTCATCCTGACGGATGTGCAACAACCTATCCTGCAGTGTAGCTTGGTCGTTGTCCGAGATTAAGTGCTTTAAGAAAGCATCTAAGAACTCCCCCATAGAATAGTGCTCAATAGTCATCCTCTGAACGTCGAGCGACTGTCCGCTCTTCAACAATCTCTGGCATACCCTTCTAACAAGGTCATAACTAGTGACACTGCACCTACTGCTAGTCACATCATGCCTACTAATAGCTCCTCTATGCGCTCAACCCACTCTTCTGCCTGTATGGCAGTCTCTATGCCTCTAAAGATGGGAGGCCTCAGCCCTCGAAAAGTCGATAAAAGGTCAGTAGGTACTAACAACTGCTGCAGTGGCTGTTCCAAGCATGTCCGGAATGTCACCAGGATAGCTTTAAATGTTTGCCCCAAGTCGGTCGCGACAAATGGCATATTTGCAGAGGTAACTAGGTCTGGAGGTGGGGTGGCGGGGACATATCCTCTAGAGGAGGATCTCCCATTACTGGACTCTGGTATTTGGAGAAGTAACAGGAAACAAGTGTTAGTACTTTGCAAAAGTAGGGGAAATTTGCAAAAGACTGACAAAGTAGAAACAAAGGTGTACGTGCATACTATCGTACAGTCTAAAATCCCTAATCCTCTACACTAGGGTCCACCAGGTTTCCGTTGCATGGTTCATCCCGAACCAAAAAAATGAAGAAAGGAACAGAGGGATCCTGAGACTGCTCCATAAGGATAGGTTGAGCTCTTCTTCGGTGGTGGTATCATGGTCGGGCAGCTACCAGAGAGTCGGGGTGGTGTGGTGTCACTGGGAGCAGTAAAACCTGCCACCCTACTCTTAGTTTTAAAATTTTTACAGTGTTTGGCAGTATTTGGCCGCCGGACCACCACCTAGAGATCGCTGGCCCCCGGCTAGTCGAACGGGGGTGGCGCCAGCGGCTGGCTGCTATCAGCCGATGGTGGTGGAAGCCGTCACTCACTGCACCACCGGGGAGCATCAGCCACTGTCCGATCGGAGGGTCCATGTAATCTGGATTGCCGTCACACCCTCAGCATCAGCGCCCCCCAAATCGGATCCACAGTAGATCCACTGTGTGGGAAAGGTCGGTTATTCGCCCGTCCAGCACAATTATGGCTACATGATTTGGCTTGATCTGGCTAATTGCAACCCATGTTTTAACTTATATTTTGGTGATTTATAAGAGAAATCTAGGCTCTTAAGGAAAAAATGTTGAACATGAAAATTGTTTCCCTTGATAAAGACTTTTGCCACAAATTTTTTGATAATTTTTGGAGTAGATTTGATATTTAAAAAAATCCTAAATAATACTTATTTGGCCAAATTAAATCCCAAAATTGCTCGGAAAAGTTTGAAAAAATTACTAGGCTCTTTTTAGGCCCTCTTAAAGGTTACATTAAAATTTGGGAACCTTGGGGTAAAAATTAAAGATTTTTCGATTTCTTAGAGCTTAAGGCCGCACTCAGAAATTGATGCACTCAATTTTCTCGGAAATAAAGATTTTAGCGCGTGACCACCTTTGTAAATTGAATAAGTTCAATTATTTTATTATTGAGAGTAATCGAGGCAAGTGTCCAAGCTCTGAGTGTGCCGAGGTTTAGTCAAACTGCCAAGCACTTCATTTTAAAAAGACTCTCAAGCAATTCTGGCAGACTCGGAAGATGAAAGAATGAGTAATTGAGTTGTTAATTATTTCGACGAATAATAAAGGTGTAACTCCTAAATAAGCCCATGATCGGATTAAACCGTAAATTTAAAAGGCGCAAATGAATTATTATCAGATCTTAATAATGGGTGAAACTCCAAGAAGCCTTCTAAAGATTGAAACGCAACAGAACATGCCTCCTGAGAATGGAGATAGAACTGAACATTCCTCCTGAGAATAGAGATAGAACTGAATATGCCTCCCGAAAACGAAGATAGAACTGAACATGCCTCCTGAAAACGGATATAGAACTGAACATGCCTCCTAAAAACAGAGATGAAACTGAAGCCTCGAAAAGGAGTTATTGGACTACTAACCTTTTTCTTTATGATTTATTTCAGTTCTGCACTAGTCTAGTTCCTTTACTTTCAGTTCAGTACTTCCTTTCTAGTACTCCAGTCTTATACTGCTCCTGCTTATTTAATTTCAGTTCAGTTCATTTCTTTTAAGTACTATTCCAGTCTTGTACTAGTCAAGTTCCTTTTAGTACTTACTTTTAGTTCATTTCTTTTAATTACTATTCCACTATCGTACTGGTCAAGTTCCTTTCAGTACTTACTTCGAGTTCAGTATTGCTCCAGTTCCATACCGGTCCCAGTTCATTTCAGCATTTCAATTCTACAGCTTATACTATCAACAACCTTTATTTCCGCACTTTTGATTCTGCAAATTACTAATTTAAGCACGGGTCCTGCACTGACGATCAATTATTTGATATGTTGAGCCTTGGTTGGGGATTACAGTGTTGGGTACATTGGTCACAATGTACTTGATTTGAAGAAGCCCTTTCAAATCAATGATATACACATATTTGTATTTGATGTATATTTCAGTTTATGTTTGCAGGATTACATATTGATTGGACAGCTGGACACAAGAAGCTAACTTGATTTTGAAGAAAAATTTTCAAAGTTCAAGAGTGTCGACACACTTCAACTGTGTCGACACCTTTGTAGTAGCTGTGTCAGGACATGTCAGCACAGTCTACATTTAGCAACTTGCAGTGCAGAAAATTGACAAAGTACAAAAGTGTCAACACCTTTAAAGAAGTTGTGTCAAGACAGGTCAGTTAACTCGACACATAGAAGATTCAAGATAGCTGTGTCGAGACAAGTCAGTTGTCTCGACACCTTGAAGACTAAGTCATCTTACTTGACACTGTAAAGCTTAAAGCAGTTGTGTCAAGACAATACAACTGTCTCGACACAAAGAAGACAGGAAATTATACAAAGTAAAATTATGTCGAGACTAATCAACTGTCTCGACACAATAAAGAATTAAAGATAGACTTTCCAACATCGGGCAGATAGTTGTGTTGAGACAACCCAACTATCTCGACACAAGGAAGACCAAAAAATATCAACACAGACAACGCTTGTGTCGAGACAAATCAACTGTCTCGACACTCTCAAGTTTCAGATGAAAATTCTATCAAGTAGAATTAACTCGAGACTGCTAAGATGTCTCGACACAAGTTTGGAGACACTTTGGACATCTCTACACTTGTATTTGAGAAAATGTGTAGAGTCAACACAGAAGTACCAAGATGGGTTAGAATTGTCACATTAGGTATAAGAAAAAGATATTTCAACAGAAATAATCTAAGAGTGTATTTTATGTATGATGTTAGATGACGATGTCATCATTCAGTAACTACCCATCCATGAAGGCTATAAATAGATGGGTAGTCTGCACCACCATTAATGAGAGAGAATCAATCAAGCAAAAAAAATTCACATTCTCATTCTAATCCCGAGGAGGAGGAAGAAGACGACGGTCTTCAAGAAAATCTCCAGATACTTTATATAAGTCGATCTGAAGATCAAGGTGGATCTAATCTACAATTTCTTCAAGGTTATCAAGCTGATAAATATCAAGAAGATAGCAGATCCAGAAAAGCAACTTTTCAGACAGCCAATTTATTAAGAAGAAAACCATTGCTGCTGAATGAAGAATATGTGCTAACAGATAAGTAAGATTACAGAAATTCTGTTTTATGAAAATTTATCCTTTATACTTTACCTCTTAATTTTGTAAGATCTCCTAGAGATCTGAGTGGGTAGGAGATCTTATCTCTGAGTTGTAAGCCTAATTTATAAAAGCTGAGGTAGCGTTCTTGAGGTACGTGAGGTAGGGTTCTTGAGGGACCTGATGTAGGTGGTTTTGGGTGAATCACTGAGTTGTAAGCCTGATTTATAAAGTCTGAGGTGGGGCTCTTGAGGGACCTTAGGTAGGAGATTGGGAGAATCTCTGATGTAGGAACTGTTGGTCTGGGTGTAGGTTTCTTAACAAAAACTGAGTCTGTAGGATCTTTGGATCTGAGTTAAAGAGGAGGAGCTATAACCATATCTAACATATTGCTAGTGAGGAAGAAGGGGTAAAGTGGATGTACTCTAGATATGGGAACAACTAAAAATTATTTGTGTGCTTGTTGCTGCTTGTGCTATGTTCTGAATTCTCTAACTGCTGAATTTATTAAGTGATAATGATTTGCTAAAGTATTTTAAAAAGTCACCTATTCACCCCCCCCCCCTCTAGGTGATTATCTACCCACAAGATTATCTTTCAAGTGGTATCGGAGGGAGGTTGTTCAAGAAAGACCTAATAGTTTGAAAAAGATCCAAAGGGTATTAGAAAAATATCAGATCTATGGCTTCTGAATCACACAGAGAACTCAGTTATATAAAAATGCCTATTTGTACTAAGGACAACTTTGCTATATGGAAAAAGAGAGTAAGATTGTTCATGAAAGCCTCAGATCCAAGAATATTTGTCACTGTACAAGGACCATATGTACCAATGAAGATATTAATCCTAGATGCAAATGTTCCAACCCCCAAGAAATTGTCAGAAATGATAATGTATGAGGTGGTACTTGCCACCATGGATAAGAGGATATAGAATATAATAGTCAGTGCAATAGATAATTCAATCTTTCAGAATCTTGAGCACTGTAATACCTCCAAGGAGATGTGGATACACTCATAGTATACATGGAAGGTACAGAAGAAGTGAGAGATGATAAAAAATCTCACCTCAACCAGCAGTATGAGGTCTTTAGACAAGGAAAGATTGATTCTATAGAACAATGCTATGAAAAGTTCTTTAGAATAGTAAATGACATAATAAACTATGGCAAAATTTTCTCAAATTATGAGCTGAATAAAACGTTTTCGAGATCCCTAAACAAAGAATGATACATCAAGATTTGTGCTGTAAGAAAATGGGGAAACTAAGAAATATGTTACCCCAAGACTTGTTTGAGAAGCTTTTGTCACATGAGCTTCAGATAAACTCTAGAAAAGCTGAAGCAGAATCTGCTAGAAGTTCAACCCAGACTAAATATGTGGCCTTCAAAGCAGATAATCTAAGAAAGCTACAAGATAAATCCCATCATCACCCAGAAGGGATGAAGATATAGATAGCACTGGAGTCTGTTCTTCATCAGAAGATCTATCAGATGATGAATTGGCACTATTTACCAGACAATTCAAGAAAATGCTATGGATAAGGGAGCAATGGAATAAAAAGAATCCTTCTGGATCAAGCTCCAGTAAAAGCAAAGGCAATCACAGAGACAAATCTGTGATCAGGTATGATTCTCATCAGAACAAATAATCTAAGACTGACATTATTTACTTTTGTCATAACAGGTCTGGGCATGTCATAGCTGACTGTCCAGTAAAAAGGAATGAATACAAAAAGTCAAAAGAAAGAAGTTCTGTAATAATAAGAAATCAAAGAAGGGTCTGATGGCAAAGAAATCTAAGACCTTATACGATAATCATACTGACTCAACAGAGTTAGAAGAAGAACTTGCTAGACTGTTCTCCTATGAAGAAGAGTTCATCAGAAAGGCTATTAACAAAGGGAAAAGCTCCACAACTTCATCACACTATGGTGATGCTAAAGAAGAAATGAAGATCAATTTAATGGCACTATCTGATGATCCAGAAATAGGAGCACTTGACTGTCAGAATACTTAGGTAATCTATATCAATTCAACAAGTACTAAAACTTTTGTATATGAGACTGGGGATGAGATAGACTCATGTGACTCAAAGTTTGATTCACATAAGACTAACTCTGTTACTGAACTACATCAGTTCACATTAAAGTTTGGAAAGCTGTTGGAATCCCTAGTAAATAGCAAAAAGCTTGTCAAATAACAAGATGTAGAGATAACTTCACTAAAAGGTTTTGAGTATCATCATAAGATGGATACTCAGGAAATTTGTCTTCAATATTCTAAGTTGGCAAAGCTGACTAAGATCATTGATGATCAAACCTTATTGCTAAAGCAGAAGGATTCAACAATTCAGGAGCTGGAACTCAAACTCTTGAATGAGAAAAAATCAGTTCAACAATTTTCTAAACCTAAAAATTTATTGCCCATTATAGATACCTTCTTATGAACACCTGAAAGTGGTCTTCGGTATATTAAACCCAACAAGAAAAGAGGCAAGAAGTCTAGACTAGTTGGACCAAGTTCATATGTGAATAGGAATGCTATTCCTAATATGCCTGCTCCAAGGAGGATAGTTGTAATTGAGAGACAAAACAACTTGTTTGCTCCCAGTCAAATTACAACAGTCAAGTGTGCTGATTCCTATACTAAGGAATGTCAGCAAAAAGTTCCTCTTGTTCCTCCAAAGAGGAGGTAAAACATATATGAATGCTGGTGTTGTGGAAAGGTAGGACACTTTGCCTTGGACTATTGGTTCAATTACTCAGTATCTCGTATTCAGAAATGATATCCAGTTAAGAAGCTCACTGGTCCTTTCAATAGATCCACAACTAACAAAAACTAGGACCCAAAACAACTTGAGTTCCTAAGGAAAAATAAATTCTTATTTTACAGGAATGTCCAAGCACCAGAGATAGACCAATCTGGTACATGGATTGTGTGTGTTCTAGTCACATGACTGGAATAAGAGGAAATTTAAGGGAATTTATACCCATGGAGAATGGACTAAAGGTGATCTTTGGTGGAGCTGGCAAAGGAATAACCAAAGGTTGTGGTAAGATCACAAATGGCTTAGTCACTCTCACTAAAGTAGCTTATGTGGATAGGTTGCAACACAACCTTATAAGCATAATTCAACTTTGTGATCTGGGCTATGACATTGCTTTTCACAAAGATGAGTGCCTAATAAAGAAGTCAAGTGACCAAGAGGTCATCTTGACATGCACTAGATCTGGGAATGTGTATTGTTTGAATTTTCTTTGTTTAAAGTCAGACTTACCCTTATGTCTAGTTGTAAATGAGAAAGCTGCACACTGTGTCAAATAGCACAAGAGCGAATCTCATTGAACTACAATCCCATAGGCAAACTTTTGAGTAGAGCTTGTTAGGAATGACCCTAACATTAAATGCTTAAAGGAGAGCATATGCTCAGTATACCAAAAAGGCAAGCAAACTAAAACTACATTCAAAAGTATTGAATATAAAGATTCAGTGAGGTGTTTATACGTCTTGCATATGGACTTGATTGGACCTATGCCAGTTCATAGTTTAGGAAGGAGAATTTACACTTTTGCAACAGTTGATGACTATTCAAGATTCACTTGGGTTTTCTTTTTAAGGAAAAAGTCTGAAATCCCTGATGTCTTCAAGACTTTTGTCAAACAAATTCTAAATGAATTAAACAGCTCTATGGCCAAATTAGAAGTGATCATGAAACTGAGTTTCAATCTGATTATATGATAAAGTTTTGTGGAAAATTTGGTATTCAGCAAGAGTTTTCCTCGCCAAGAATACCCCAACAGAATGGGATTGCTGAGAGGAAGAATAGGACTCTCATTGAAGATAGAAGAACCATGCTGAGTGATTTTTCAGTTCCAGAATACTTCTGGGCTGAATCTATAAACATAGCATGTCTTGTTCTTAATAGAGCTTCAATCAATAAAAGATTGAATAAAACTCCTTATGAACTTATGAAGGGCAGAAAACCAAACTTGGCCAATTTTAGAATCTTTGGATGTAGATGTTACGTTCTAAACAATGAGAAAACATACAAAACAAAGTTTATTGAGAAGTCCTATAATGACATATTTGTTGGTTATAGTGACCACAATAGGGCCTAAAGGGCCTACAACTTGACGGATCAAGTTGTCGAAGAGTCTGTTTATGTTATATTTGATGAAAGTTCTATGTTTTATAATGATAAGCCAGTTTTATCAAGCACAACAGGTCAAGACTTGAATCTAAAGGAGCTGACTATAGATGATATTGTTCCAACAAGCTAGAATATGCAAGATGGAGTCAACATAGTTGAAGAAGTGCTTGCATAAGAACAACAAGGATAAGAAACCCAACATGATGTAGGTGGTCAAGGAGAAGAAGTCACATTACCTGTGGCTATCAGACATCTAAGGGATCATCCAAGGGAGTTGATCATAGGAGATGTTGTACAGGGTGTGACTACAAGAATCAAACATCACAACACAGTGATGTATTCAAGTTTTATGTCCCAGACAGAACCAAAGAAATTTGAAGAAGCTAATTTGGATCCATTTTGGATAAGTGCAATAGAGGAAGAATTGAACCACTTCAAGAGGTGCAATGTTTGGAAGCTGGTTCCTAGACCAGATAACTACAACATCATAGGAACCAAATGGATATATAGAAACAAACTAGGAGAGAATGGGGTTATAGTCAGAAACAAAGCTAGACTGGTTGCAAAGGGATATAAACAAGAAGAGGAAATAGACTTCGATCAAACCTTTGCACTAGTGGATAGATTGGAGGCTATAAGACTCTTCCTAGCATATGTAGCCTACAAAAGTTTCAAAGTTTACCGAATGGATATGAAGTCTACCTTCCTAAATGATAATCTTAAAGAAAGGGTCTATGTTGAGCAACCCTCAGGTTTTGTTGATTCTACTAAAACTATGCATGTTTATTTACTATTAAGAGCTCTCTATGGTTTAAAGAAAGCCCCAAGGTCTTGGTATGAGACTATGTCTAAGTTCCTCGCAGAGAATAAATTCTTAAGGGAGAAAATAAACAAAACATTATCCCTAAGGTATGTCAAGGGCAAGACCATCTTAGTACAGATATATATTGATGACATAATATTTGGTTCTACTGATAAGTCACTTTGCACTATGTTTGCCAAATTAATGCAAGGCAAGTTTGAGATGAGTAGCATGGGTGAACTAAAGTTTTTCTTGGGTCTCCAAGTTAAGTAAACTTTAGATGGACTTTTCATTAGTCAGTCTAAGCTCACCAAGGAGATAATCAAGAAGTATGACATGGAAACAACCACATCAATGAAAACTCCCATGGGGTCAAGTATGTCTTTAGACAAGGATGGTGTTGTGAAGCTAGTTGATATCAACTTGTATAGGGGCATAGTTAGTTCACTGCTCTATCTAACAGCTAGTAGACCAAACATAATGTATGCCACTTGTGTCTGTGCTAGGTATCAAGCTTGCCCTAAAGAATCTCACTATACAACAGTTAAAAAAATACTGAGATATCTAAAGGGCACACCTAATCTTGGCCTTTGGTATCCCAGGGATAGTGATTTTGATCTAATAGGATATTCAGATGCATATTATGTAAGATGCAAAGAAGACAAAAAAAGCACATTAGGGTCATGTCAATTTCTTGGAAGGAGGCCGGTGTCATGGAGCAGCAAAAAGCAGAGTAGTGTAGCAATATCCATAGCTGAATCTGAGTACATTTCTGTTGGTGGTTGTTGTGAACAATTACTCTGGATTAAGCATCAGTTACAAGATTACAATTCATAGCTAAGTAAAATTCCTTTATACTGTGATTCTACTAGTGCTATTTCTATTGAAAATAATCCTGTGTCACATAGTAGAAGTAAGCACATTGAAATTAGATATCATTTTATTAGAGAACATGTAGAAAATGAAGATATTAGTTTAGAATTTGTTCCAACAAGTAAATAAATTGCTGGTATTTTTACTAAGCCTTTGGAAGAAGAGAAATTTAATTTCTTCAAATTTGAACTTGGAATGTTAAATCTTGAGTAAAATCATTATAACATAAGTATACAACTGATTGGTCAGTAAATAAGTCTACTCATTTAGATACCAAGGGTAAACTTCATAAGTGTCAAGAATTTACACTTAAGAAAATCAAAATTTTGACAAGTCTGTGTCGAGACACATGAAAGTGTGTCGGACACAGGATGACTTTAGTTGACGAGACACTAAAGTATGTGTCGAGACATATGGGTGTCGAGACCCTAAGGCATATGTGTAAAGAAACATACAACCTGGGTCGACTTGTATCGACACATGTCGACAAACTTGTGTCGGCACTCAAGACTGGTGTCAACACTAGGTCATTTCCTAAAAACTTGGAAAAAAATTAGCAACGCGCCTTTTCAACTGCTGTGGCATCTACTATAAATAGGGCAAGAAAGAAGGTGTCGTCTACGCTTACCTAAATTCGTGAGAGATTGAACCCTGAGTGTCGATACCTAGAACTCCTTTAGTCGATACATCTTCTTCCTCAATTTCTAATTTCCAATGGCTCCCAAGAACGACGATAACATCTTCGAGGGATACGAGCTGGTTCACAATGGATTCTAGTTGGCGGATGACAAAATCAAGGAGGTGGTAAACCTGATCAATGAAGCTGGCTTGGAGTATTTTCTTTCTGAACCAACAAATATCTGGAAAAGAGAAGTGCCAGAATTCTTCTCCAATGCATCACTGGAATCAAATTCAACAAAGATTAAGTCCAAGGTTAATGGAACAAAAGTGAAAATCACAACAAGAAGACAGGACAAGGTATTCCACATACCTATAATTTACCAAGAAGAAGACTTGGACTCTGCCAAAACCACAGATGCATTAGAATGGTGTGGATTGGCTCCAACCACCAAACTGAGAATTAACCTATTCCGCAAAGGTATGAATAATCAAGGGAAATTTCTATCAGAAATAATAGAGATGGTGCTGCTGTGCAAAATAGAGCACATGATAGGATATCAGCCAACATGTTTCAGCTAATGACTCGAGTAATATTCAAAGTCAAGACTGACTGGAGCAAAGTAGTCTTTGACAAAATTACAGAATGCCTTAAGAATCCAAATCTGGGCAGAATAATAATCCTCCACTTGGTACAGGCCATTCCTAATTGTCTGAACCTTAAGATTGGAACAAAAATCAATCACATGCACATAATGGATATGAGGATTTTATCCAGATAGGATAGAGTTCTATCTAAAGAGACACATGGATTTGTAAAGAAGCAAGAGAAAAAGAAGAAGAATGTAGTAGTGGAAGAAAATTCTTCCAGTAAATCTGATGGACAAGAGAGTTCAAGCTCAGATGACCAAGATGTTCTACCCCTATAAATTTCTCCTAGACCCTCATCTGAAACTAGGGAACATATGCAGGGGGAGATAATACCAGAGAAGGAACACATTAAAGAAGAAAACCTCAATGTGCTTCTAACTTTAGAAAGTGAAATTGCTGGCAAAACAGTGATGAATGTGCTCCATGACCTGAACAAAGAGGAAAGATTGAATGATGCAACTGCACAAGATCTGCAGATGACAGATGAAGATACTGAAAATGCAGTCAATAAGGAGACTGAAGAAGAAACTTTATTGGATAAAACTGAAGACATCTAGGGGGGAGATAATAGTAACTTCTGAGAGCCTAGCTCATTAAGTCACAGAGCAAGGAGAAATCTGTGGCTTTCAGAGATGATGCTTCAACCAGGAGTAGAAGGAAGACCTCTCTAGTCAGGAGAACTACTGAGTTAGAATCTGAGAGCTTAAGGTCCAGCTCCTCTAACAATCATACATCTGATGAGGACCTTGCTGCCTTCTCCAGGCAGTTTCAAAAATTCATGAAGAAGGGGCATTGGAAGAACAGAAGGTCATCCTCCTCATCAAAGCACAAAACGAAATCCTCTAAGGAGGACAGGTATGCTCCAAACTCCAATAAACAATCTTCTTCTAATATTATTTGTTTCTGCTGTAGAAAACCTAGGCATGTAGGTGTTGATTGCCCAGTGATGAGGAAAGAAGGAGTGAAGAAGCACCACAAGGGAAAGAAGAAAGAGAAGTCCCTTGTTGCCAAGAAGGAAAAGACCTGGACTGACTCTTCCTCAGGGTCAGACAGTGAAGAATAAGAAGCCTACATTGGGCTTATGGTTGTTGCTGAAGAAGAACTTGAGGAATATTCTGCTGCAAGGAAAGGAATCAGGGCCCCTCTGTCACACTCAGACAGTAACAATGAGGAGGATGAAGAAGACCATGGATGTCATGGGTTGATGGCAATGTCTACAGAAGGAAGGAGTCAGCCAGATTCAGAATCAATCAAGGTAAAACCTATTTTCAATTCTGCATCTTCCTCTGGCTATGAGACCAGTACAGATACTGGTGTATCTTCATCCTATGATAAAGATTGCTCAAAATATGTGACTAATGTCAATCAATTGGTTGACAACTATGGACTACTCCTAGATGCTCTAAAGAAGAGCAGAATTCTTGCCAAGAGGCAAGCCAAGGAGATTGAAGTCCTAATGCCTTATAAAACTCTTTATAACAATATATCTATTGAGTTCTGTAAGAAAAGTCATGAGGTGTCTGAACTCAAGAAAAGTCTTGAGTGTCATACATTGCTTCTGAAGAGAAGAAAAAGCATATCAGATATCTAGAACAAAAGTTCTCAGAGAGGTTGGGGATTGTGATTAACCCTTCTCAGTCACAGGGTCAGTTGTCAAAAACTGCAACTTGCCAAGTCTCTGAGAAGCTGGGTATTGACCACATCAATCACCATTCCAAATCTAATTTCTCTGATAAGAGGACAGCATTTCAGAAGGCAAATACACCTTCTAAAACTATCAAGGTTGCACCACTCCAGAAGGATCAATCAAATGTGTGCTCCATACGTGGGGTGAAGGCACATGATCCCAGAAAGAATGATAATATCCACTCTAGCCACATTGTTCAGGAGAAGTTCTTTAGATTTGGATCCAAATATCCTTTATCTAAGGAAATGAGAGAGTCCACTAGATGGCAGGCTCCAAAAATACATCAGGCCCATACTGGACCATCTATATTTTGTTCTTCAGCACCTTCACTCAAGAAGAAGGGGGCAGCATCATATAATGCTCATCCAGTAAAGTCTGGTGTTTCTCACATATCTCATGGACAACAATTATGTGTTGTCCTAAAAAGAAGATACAACATTCAGAAATGTTGGTGTTGTGGGAAAGTGGGTCACTTTGTCATTGATTGTTGGCATAACCTGCATATGACTAGTGGACAGAAAGGTGCTCAGCACAGACAGAGAGTTGGGCAAAAGTTTTATGATGCTAACAAGAACCTAGGACCCAATTATCATTGGCTATCTAAGGGTAAATGAATTTTATTTTGCAAGATAGTCCAAATACATGTCAAATTAAGACTTGGTATTTGGAAAATGGGTGTTGCAGGCAAATGTCTGGGATAAGATTGTTGCTCTAGAAAGATGCTCCAGGAAAAGTAACAAATTAAGTTTGAGTTTGTCAAGCATACTAGAGGTTGTTGTAGAAGATGAGACATATATGACAGATACTAATGATGTCAAGCCCAGATATGGATGCTCAGGCTGATGGGAAGCATGTTTAGGCAAGGTTACTGGACAAGCCTGAATCTTACCCAAGGTTCCCCAACACAGAATAGATCAGCATTACTATTGAGGATCAACTTGGCCCCATGGACAATGCAGAAGCTGAGGGGGAAACTACCCAGGTGATGGCTCCTGCTGGAAGAAGGCAAGACGCATTCAGCATCATGAGAAGAGAAAGCTGAAAGTTGCTCCATTGGTATTATCTACAATAAGCTAGGGGAAGAAGAAGACCAGCTCCTCCCTGTCTGTTCAGAAACCAAGAAGGGATTGATCAAGTGGTGATCAAGAGTGGAGATCAATGTAATGATCAAGATAGTACTAGGAGGGCCGAACACTCTTGTACTGCTAATCATAAAGCTAAAGCCAAAGGCAAATCAGATGATAAAGAAGGGGAGTAGGTCTGGCTCAACAAAAAGAAACTATGCAAGGTGCTAGGGAGTTGCAATGCTTTAACATGGATTGAGCTCGACAAAATCAGAAGAATTCATCGAACGGAGCTCGACGAAAGCTGAAGCAATCATTGAACGGAGCTCGATGAAATCTAAGCAATTCGTCGAACTCAAGCTTTCCATACAGAAAGTTTATGGCATCAGATCCATAACCTCCAGATAAGTAGAATTTCTTGTGTATTGATATTCTACTAAGTGTAATCTAAGTTGCTAGGAATCCTAACTTTTATAGCAGGACCATGCACATGTAGATTAAATTTCAATAAGTTAGGGAGCATAAGGAAGAACTCAATCCTGAGTATGTCCTTTCTATCATGTGACTGACATGTTTATCATGCCACAAGATGAAGTCAAGTTTCAACACAATCTAGATTAAGATTGGGTATGTTGAACTTGGTATAGCTTCAGTTGCTCCATGTAACACTTATGTTGCAGGATTCACTTTACTTACAGGAATATGAGTCCTTGATGACACATTAATACAAACCATTAAGTGGTATCATGACTCAGATGGACTCAAGTGTCCAGTAGAGGGAATGACAAGGATGCTCATGTTGAGGGGGATCAAGCTCAGCACCCTATATAGGGAGAGCATGTCCAGCAGTTGCTGAAATAGGATCAACCTTGAAAGAAGATAGATCTTAACTTAAGCTGATTAGAGTTATAAACATCACAACATAAAAACAAAACTAAAAAAAGAAATGCAGAAAGAAATCAAGCAACCCAGAAGATACAAGGAATTTTATAGTGGTTCCCCAAATCTGGGTAGTCCACTCTTCTACCACCCTGGTAGGAATCCACTCAGGTTTTTGATCAGGTGCCTGACACCAATGGGTTTTGATCAGGTTCCCAAAAACCAAACCTCAAGTCTTTTGGAAGGAGACTTGCAACCAGGAATCACTTTTGAAGGGAGATGACAACCCTTTATACATGAGGGGGGTGATAGATGATGGAAGTCTTCTCTTTCTCAAAACAACTGAGAAGACTATGTGGATATTGATGTTAGCAAAGGATCCCCCTGAGATATAGAATGGTTCAGGGAAAACTGGAGCTCTGCTACAGGGTGATAGGCCTTCAATCTTCAGGCCTGGACCAGAGTAATCTTCAGGAACTTCTGACTGATATGTTGTTTGTTGTCCTTGAAGTTGTCCTGTAGAGATGAAGGAAGAAGAAGAATCTTGATATGAATGGTTGTTCTTCTTCTTCTTCAGATAGCTGTTATTTCTCTGGTCTAGGACTGCTAGTTGCTTCAGTGATGTTGCCCTTTCTGTGTGTTCTTCACTTTTTGTATCTCTATCTCTATCTCTGTGTTCTCTATGCATATGTATTCTCTATCATCTTCTTCTTCTTCTTATTTGAATTATTTAGGCTTGATGGCGGAAGAAACATTCCCGAGAGTAGAAGATGCTTTGGAAATTGACCTATAATTAATCCAACTGTAACTGTCCGTTTGAACGACTATTTTCACTGAGAATATTGACTGTAATTAATCCTCAATAAATTCTGCCAATTGTTACTGATTACACAGAAATCATCGACATGAGCATTCGTCGAGTTCATCGATGGTTGACCTGAGTTCGTCATTCGTCGAACTCAGCTAGATTCACCGAGCTGAATATCTTGCCTGCGTTCGTCGACCGGAGCTTGCAGTTCGTCGAGCTCAGTTTCTATTTCGTCGAGCTGAGAAACTAACTTGCTGATTTCGTCGAGCTGAGAAACTGACTTGCTGATTTCGTCGAGCTAAGCAAGTGTAGTCCACCAATCGTCAACCTGAGTTCTTTTGTGTCGACACAAATCCTCTAGGTGTCGACACAGATTGCTGTGATGGAGTCGACAGATAGTTGTGTCGACAGATGTTTCTGTGTGTCGACACTAATCGTCTGGGTGTCGACACAGCCTTGCTGAAGTGTCGACACAGTTCCTTCTGTGTGTCGACACAACCATGCTGAAGTCTTGAGATCGTCGACCTGAGATTGCCGTTCGTCGAACTGCGTTCGATGATCGTCGATCTGATTTTTCTGCCTTTGTCTTAACTGCATTTCTTGGACTTCTTTTCTGCAATGCTGGAGAGTCCTTCTGAATGACATATCCTAGAAATAATCCTATGACCCTTGACTATACATGTTGGGTCAATCTAATATTCCTAATAGTGTTCCTTACCCAAATCAGAACTAGGGTTCCAACAAACCTCCTATTGGGAAGGAGTAGACAGCTGCTGCAGCAAATCAACTATCACAACAGCTGATTAGTTTGTCTCCAGAACAAGGCACAGACAAAGGGGGAGATTATGAGAAGAAGAACAGCTAGTAGACAGCTCAAGTGGATCCCTGGGTCACTCAAGTGTAAAGGAGGTTGCAGTGATGTGGTGTATCAATTATATTACCACAAGTGGATGCTGATTCTGCAAAAATATCATCAGCAAGTGGAACCATGTGTGCAACAAGCTTAAATGTTGTAGTATTGTGTTGCATCAATGTATCAACACAAAAGGTATGTCTCATAATCTAGTAGACTGATCTCTAGGATAATTTCCTTAAAGTATCAACATAGGACTTTGTCTAGGATCAAGAGATTATCGCTCCCATAATATTTTATACTCCCTAAATAGATATGCCTATTGAAGAAGACAGAAAGGGGGAGATACGTGTGGAAATACATATAAGGGAGATATAGAAACAATATTTGACATGACAAGGTCTTAATGAATAAGTTCATATTACTGAAAAAGATTCTAGTAGTATGAGAAATTCAATGCTTCTAGTGGTGCATGCATTGAGGCAAGTGTTTCTAGTAGTGCACCACATTTAACTATTAAGTGGTATAAAGGAGCATAAATTTTATAAGGGCAATATAGAAACAATATTTGACATGACAAGCTCATGATGAATAGGTTCATATTACTGGAAAAGATTCTAGTAGTATGAGAAATGCAATGCTTCTAGTGGTGCATGCATTGAGGGAAGTGTTTCTAGTAGTGCATCACATTTAACTATTAAGTGGTATAAAGGAGCATAAATTTTATGTGACATAATGAAGAGTTCATATTACTTGAATAATTGCTAAAATAGTATGAGAATGCACATTGAATGAATGTTGCATAAGCTAACAGGTGTAGCAGATCAAATTCTGCAGCTGCATGATTTTATTCTAACCTATTTTGGTAATGCCTCTTAGTATTGCTGGGTGTTTTGCCTTCTTCAAATAGGGGGAGATTGTTGAGTACATTGCCCATAATGTTCCCTAGATTGGATTTGAATAGGCATCCTCATCAACACTAAGAACATAGTTGTATTTAATGTGTGCCTTAGTTCATGCATGCAGGTCGTCCATGATTGGACAAGTGAAGAAAAATGAGTTGTGCAGTAAACTCAAATTTCGTCGAACTCAGCTCCGAGATCGTCGAACTCAGCTCGCTGATCGTCGAGCGTAACTCAACATTCAGTGGGATAAGCATAAAAGTTCAGGTTTCAACTTTCGTCAAGCTCAGCTTGAAGTTCGTCGAGCTCAGCTTCCAAATCGTCGAACTCAGCTTGCTGATTGTCGAGCGCAACTTAACATTTAGATGGATAAGCACAAGAGTTCAGGTTTCAACTTTCGTCAAGCTCAGCTTGAAGTTCGTCGAGCTTAGCTTACAAATCATCAAACTCATCTCAACAGTTGTTAAGCTAAAGCCAGAAAAATAAACTAAGGAAAAAAGCGCTAAAACCACTGAGAAGATTAAAGTTAGTCGAGCTCAGCCAACAGATCGTCGAACGCAGCTAAATTCAGAAAATCTATCAAAGGCAAAAGCGCTGAGACAATTGAGATAGCTGAGAAGATAGCGTTGAGACCGCTGAGATAATTGAGAAGATAGCATTGAGACTGCTGAGACAGCTGAGAAGATAGCGTTGAGACCATTGAGACATTAGAGACAAAACTGGCTGGATTTCTCTAAGTTCAGAAGCGTTAAGTGAAGCAGATTCACTCAACGCTTCTAATGTAGAATGAAATGCTGAGACAGTCAAGAGGTAAATAGATGAGACAAAACTAGCTCGATTTATTTCAAGTCTAGAAGCGTTGAGCGAAGCAAGTTCACTCAACGATTCTAATAAAGAAGGAAACGCTGAGAATAAAGCCGCTAAGACAGTTAAGAGCAAAAATCGCTGAGACAGCTCATAAGAAGAAAGCGCTAAGACAAAGGCCTGTCTCAGCTGATGATGAAAAACCGCTGAGACAGTTAAGTGCAAAAATTGCTGAGATAGTTAAGTGCCAAAATCGCTGAGACAGCTGATAAGAAAAAAGCGTTGAGATAAAGTCTTGTCTCAGCTACCACTGAGACCGCTGAGACAAAACCACTAAGATAAAGCTAGGTAAATTTCTAAGTCAAGAAACACTGAGAGCCATGGCTGATGGCGTTGAGTGTCTTAACATCACTCAACTCTTGATGGAATTCTGGAAAATTTTCTAAGTCCAGATGTTGATGACCATTACTGACATCATCAAAGTCAAAATTTCAGGAAGCCATTACGGGAAAGCTGCTACAGCGCCGAAAGATGTTTTGTCCCTTTTTGATGGAGATGGCGCTCACAAATCCTTGGTGGGCCCACATTCTATTGTGTCATTGATTCAAATCAACCTATATAAAAAGGAAACTGGAAATGAATTAGGGTTAACTAATACTCGGGGAACAAATGCATAAAATATAGAAAGAGAAATTGAAAGAGGCGGCTGGACATTTTTTCTTCCCGTCAAGCTTGAAAGCTAAAGTACAGCCAAGTTAGCCTGAAGGAAAAGAGAGATAGCTGAAGCACTTTAAAGTTTAGCAAGTTTATTCTCTTCAGAACAGTGTAGAGGATTAATCTCTTCAGCAAGTTGGAAGCAACACATTTGTGTAGTAGTAAAAAGGGATAGCTGTAGAAGAAGGTTGTTTCCTTCCACAGCAAGTGAGCTGGACTGAAATCTACTCAGTCCAGCAATGTTGACTCAGATATATTTCTCTGATTCATTTGTTTTATTTTGTTCAACTTATTATGTTAACTTCTTATAGGATTCAGTAGATCTGAATCTGAGTGTAGGACACCTTGTGCCTGAGATAGGTGACAAATTTGTCACTGAGGTAGGATCCAATTAAGGATCTGAGCTGTAGGGCTTAAGTGCATGAGGTAGGAGAGTGTTTCTCTCTAAGGTAGGATCTAAGTGTGGATCTGAGGTAGAGCTGTCCTCCCAGCCTGAGTGTAGGGCCTTGTGCCTGAGGTAGGTGACTAGAGAGTCACTGAGTTGTAGGTGATAAGTTTATTACTGAGATTGTAGGCCTTGGAAGAGGCTGAGCTGTAGGTACCTGTAAGGGTACAAAGTTGTAGGAGTGCTATAGCACTCTGAGAGTTGGGCTGAGTGTCTGAAGCTGTAGTGCTGAAGAGCCTGAGTATAGGCTTTAGAAATAAGGCTAAGGTAGGTGATTAGTGGATCACTGAGCTGTAGGAGTTCTATAGAGCTCTGACATAGGAACCCTTGTGGTTCTCAGTTGGATTCCTAGAAGAATCTGTGCGTAAGGCTGAGGGACTGAGGTGTAAGCTCTGAGGAGCATAGTGAAGGAGTTTGTGCCGAGTCCAACAAATAAGTTGGATAGGTGGGAGGGAAAGTGGATGTACCCAATTGGGGAACCACTATAAATCCTGGTGTTTGCGGTGTGTGCTTGTTTTTCTTTGTGATTGCAGGATTTAAGGACAAACTATAGATAGAATAACTTGAAAACAGCAAAAGATTTATTAAAATCTCAAAGACCTATTCACCGCCCCCCCCCCCTCTAGGTGATTAGCTAACCTAAAGTTACATAACTTTCACCTAGTACAAACACATATATCATACATGATATCTGGCCTACTTGTAATAAGATATAAAAGGAAGCCAATTTTCCCTCTATACAAAGTTTTAAGGTGGAGGCATTCTCCAAACCAAACTTTTTTATCAACTCCCTGGTAAACTTAGACTGAGATATGGATAATCCATTTTCAGTCTATCTTACTTAGAGTCTATTACAGAATAGAGACCGAGCGGTCTAGCGGACTGACTCTGGCGGATTACAGTCCGGGCAGTCTGGCGGTCTTACTCTGGCAGATTGCAGTCCGGGCGGTCTGTCGGTTTCTCTCCAGCATCTTGGTTGCAGGTCTGTTGCTATTGGTGTCCTGACGGTCGTCCAATCTGTCCTTGGAGACTTGGAGACCGGGCGACCTGGCGTGCTCTAGTGGCTGCTTGGAGTCTCCCTCTGGTGGTTGTCGGGCGGTTTGCTCATTCGTCAAACCGCGCGGCTTGGTCGGCTTGTATTTAGGTTAAAATACTTGTACATGTAATTTTTTAGTCTCACATTGTTTAATTATAATCTCTCTCATCTCCTCCATTCTATAAAAGGGAGGCTATAACATGTAATACAGACCTTTTTTGGAATATAAAGATTTCAGTATTTCCAATTTCCCGACTCTCTTTTTCTGTTTGCACATGGTATCAGAGCACGCGATATTGTCCGCCTGATTCAGTGCCTTCTCCTATCCGCGCGACTTGATCTCCTTCTTGTAGCTTGTTCTCGCGGTCTCTCCTCTTTTCCTTCCTTTGTCACTTCTCTTTGTTTGCGCGGCCTTCTTCTCGCTCTCTCTCCATGGCTTCTCGGTCTCCTGTTCGTGCGGCGTGCTCTCTTCCTGTGTGACTTATTTCCTTGTGTCCGCCGCGGTTTCCCTCTTGTCCGCTGCGTTTTCTTATCCTATCCACTGCAGATCCCATTCCTTGAGTCCACTGCGGTCTTCTCTCTACTCGCACGGCCTTTTATTCGCCTCGACTTCCTTCTACCCGCGCGGCCTTTCTCTCTTCTATCTACCCGTGTGGATTCTTCCATGGCTATTTCTGGCTCTTCTACCACCACTGCTTCTCCTGGGACAACTCCACCTCCTCCTCCCATTCCTTCCGAGAATCTTAGCACCATCTCTAAGCTTGTTGGTTCCAACTACCCGGATTGGAGCGTCTCCTTCATCTTCCTCCTTCTCTCACAATGCAAACCCACCACCTCACTAATGACCCTCCTCCTCCCACTTCCGCTGTGTTTGACGACTGGGATGCTAGCGATGCTCTTGTGCACACTTGGCTCGCTAACAGTCTTTCCGATGAGTTTCTTCTTGTCATCCATCATGATGAGACGGTCAAGAAGGCATGGCTTCATCTTTCTGCTCTGTACTCGAAGGGGGCTCAGATGTCCCGCATATATACTTTGCATGTGAACCTCTTTGCCCGTCCATCTATGTCTCCTGCTGCCGCTTATCAACAAGTCCAAGCTCTCGGGGCTGCGATTATTCAACATCGCACCTTCTCTGCGGATCTAGCCGAACAGCACAAGCACTTCCAAGAACTTCTTATAGTGTGCTACCTCCTACGGCTTCCTGATTCCTATGACATGATCCGCCAACAAATCTTGGGTGAAGCGGACTCTCCCAACTTGGATACAACTGTTGTACGCATTGCCTCCGTTACCTCTCTCCTTTAGTGCCCGCTTCTGTCTTCTCCTCCTCCAGAACAATATGCTCACCAGACTTAACAGAGTGGCTCTGGTAGTCGAAATCACCATTCCGGTGGCCGAAGTTCTTTGTGCTTCCTCTGCTCTCATTATGGCCGCACTGGGCATCTTATAGATCGCTGCTGGATAAAACATCCACATCTTTTCCCTTCTAGTGACTCTTCCACCTCCTGTTCCAAGACGTACGCTTCGGTGGTCACTTCCTCAGGTAGTGCTCATGTGGTTACTCAAGTTAAATGGCTCATCGATTCTGGTGCAACTAATCACATTAAGGGGCAATCCACAATACTTTTCTCTGCTTGACAAACATGATCGGTTGCCCCAGGTCCTTGTTGTAGATGGCTCTCCATCCCCGGTTCATGGGATGGGAGTGGTTCATGTCACTCAGTGTCTTCGCCTGGTCGACAATCTCTACGTGCCCAAGTTTACATGCAATTTATTGTCCGTTACGTCTTTGTGCAAGCAACTTCAATGCTCCGTCATATTTACTCCAACTTCTTGATCTTTTCAGGATCCGAGATCCCAACGGACGATTGCTACTGGGACTGAGAGCGGCGGCCTCTACTTCCTCGATAATGTTTCCGCTCTGTCAACCTTCTCCTCCTCCTCTACAGATCTTCTACAATGGCATCTCCTCCTTGGGCATCCTCCTCCACAACTTCTTCATTAGCTTCTGCCTCACCTCCCTCCGCACTGTTCTCCTCTCAACTGCGATGTCTGTCATCTTGGCAAGCATCACCGTTCCTCCTGCCCGCCGAAGAAAGATTGTGGTTCTACCCGACCGTTTGATCTTGTTCACTCTGATATCTATGGTCCTACTCCTACCCTCACCGTTGGTCGGGGTAGTTCTTATTTTGTTACTTTCATTGATGACTTCTCTCGATGTACTTAAGTGTATCTCTTACGAGAACGCTCTGAACTCTTTGATATATGGACATCTTTTTATCATTTAATTAAAAATCAGTTTGATGTTTCCATTAAAGTCTTACGATCTGATAATGCAAAAGAGCACTTTAGTCAAGCTTTATACTCTTTTTGTATGCAACATGTGATAATTCATCAAATAAGTTGTGTTTACACCTCACAACAAAACGGAGTGGAGGAATGCAAACACCATCACCTCATTGATGTCGCTCACACTCTGCTAACGTAAATGCATGTCCCTCGCAACTACTAGGGCTATGTTGTTCTCATTTCTCGCTATCTCATCAATCACATTCCATCCACCATTCTCCGCGGTCAAACCCCTTTCTCCATTCTCTATCCCGGAAAGGATCCCTTTGCTCTCCCTCTATGTATCTTTGGGTGCACCGCCTTTGTGCATGCTCCCTCCTCCACCCACGACAAACTCTCCCCTCGCTCCACCAAATGTGTCTTTCTGGGATACTTTATCACTCAGAAAGGCTATTATTGTTTTGACCCCATTCTTCGCAAAAAATTCGTCTCTGCGGACGTTACCTTCTTCGAGAATGCTCCATATTTCTCTAACGACTCCTCTCCTCTTCGTAGCATCCTCTCCTCTTCCCTGCAGCCCATCCCCTCCTATCGAGGTATTTCCTCCTCCACCGTCTCCATTGTCTTCTCCTCCCTCTTCACCTCCACAATCTCCCTCTTCTTCGCCGCCGTCACTCTCTCCTGTCAGGCCTTCTCTCTCCACAACGGATGCTCCGGATACTGAGGAACCTGCTGACCTGCACCTCCCCATTGCTCTTCGTAAAGGGGTTTGGGCATGTACCCAGCACACGTTTGCTGCTGTTGTTTCCTATGATCATCTAACCCCTGCTCGCAGGAAGTTTGCGCTGGCATCTCTTCCACTTCCACCCCCCGTTCCTATCAAGAGGCCCTTACCCTTCCACATCGGAAGGCTGTCATGGATGAAGAGAATGCTACTCTCACTGAACGGGGTACCTGGACCCTGGTTCCTCCGCCTTTCGACACAGATGTTGTTGGCTGTCACTGGGTCTTTATGGTGAAGTTCCACCCCGATGGCAATGTGGATCGTTACAAGGCTCGGCTTGTTGCCAAGGGCTTTACCCAGACTTATGGAGTTGACTACTTTGATACTTTCTCTCCAGTTGCTCGTCTCAACACTATCAGGGTCCCTCTCTATGTAGTTGTCAATAGGGATTGGCCCATTTCACAGCTGGATGTAAAGAATGCCTTTCTTTATGGGGATCTTTAGGAAGATGTCTACATGGAGCAACCTCCAGGGTATGTTGCTCAGGGGGAGAGATAGGTTTTCCGGCTCAAGAAGGCTATCTATGGCCTAAAGCAAAGTCCTCGCACTTGGTTTGACAAGTTTAGCGGTATTATGGCGACCGTAGGTTTTACGAGAAGTTCTGCCGATCACTCCTTATTTACTCGTAAAACGTCTCTGGGTTTAGTAGTGCTTGCAGTATATGTGGATGATATTATTCTCACGGGAGATGACCAAGCTGGGATAATCTTGGTAAAGAAGCATCTTTGGCAACACCTGGTTACAAAGGATATGGGCTCTCCCAAATACTTTCTGCGGATAGAAATTTCTCGGAAGCATGATTCTTTTGTCCTCTCCCAACGGAAGTACGCCCTTGACTTGTTAAAAGAGGCAGGGTTGACTAGGGCTAAACCTGCCTGATGTCCCATGGCAACTGGAGAAGATAAAACATGGACGGATGACTCTCCCCTTCTTTCTGATGTTACGAGGTACAGACATCTGGTTGGTAAACTTATATATCTCACGGTGACCAGACCCGACATTGCCTATGTTGAAGGCAAGGTTAGCCAATTCAAGCAAGCTCCTAGGAAGTGGCATCTATAGTTTGCCCTGAGGATATTGGAGTATATTAAATCAGCTCCTGAGAAAGGACTTCTCTTTCAGAAGAATGGATATTTGAGGGTTGAAGCGTACTCCGATTCAAGCTATGCCGATGACAAAGGAGATCGCAAGTCAACATCAGGTTTTTGCACTTTTGTGGGGGGGAATCTTGTGAGCTGGAAAAGCAAGAAATAGTCAGTCATCTCCAGGTCTATTGCAGAAACAGAATATCAAAGTATGGCATCGACCATGTGTGAGTTGAAGTGGTTATGGGCTCTTATGCTTGACTTAGGGGAGGTCTACAACCATCTCTACCTATGTTTTGTGACAACAAGGCCACCATATTCATTTCTAAAAATCCGGTCTTCCATGAGAGAACTAAGCACATTAAAGTTGACTGCCATTTTATTCGGTAAGAGATTATGAAGGAACAAATTTGTACTTTGTTCGTCACCTCTGACAAAAAGTTGGCTGATATTTTCACCAAGCCGGTATCCTCCTCTTTTCAACACACTTGCGACAAGCTAGGCATGATCGACATATATGCTCCATCTTGAGGGGGAGTGTTACAGAATAGAGACCGGGCAATCTGGCGGACTTACTCTGGCAGATTGCAGTCCGGGCGGTCTGGCAGTCTGAGTCTGGCGGATTGTAGTCCATGCGTTCTGTCGGTTTCTCTCTAGCGGTTTGGTTGCAGGTTTGTTGTTGTTGGTGCCCTGGCGGTCTGCCAATCTGTTCGTAGCGACTTGGAGACCGGGCGACCTGGCGGGCTCTAGTGGCGTCTTGGTGTCTCCCTCTGGTGGTTGCCGGGCGGTTTGCCAATTCGTCAAACCGCGTGGCTTGGTTGGCTTGTATTTAGGTTAAACCGCTTGTACATGTAATTTTTTAGTCCCACATTATTTAATTGTAATCTCTCTCATCTCCTCTATTCTATAAAAGGGAGGTTATACCATGTAATACACACCTTTTTGGAATATAAAGATTTCAGTTTTTCCAATTTCCGGACTCTCTTTTTCTGTTCGCACAGAGTCCCAAGAAGAACTTAGGATTTGTTTGTCTCAGCTGAAGCGATTGGAGAAGCAGCTGAATTGCAGAGTGGTGGGAAAATCTGCTCATTTGCAGCGACTGGAGAATCAGTGAAACTGTTTGGAAGTTCTACTTTTTCAGTGCTGTTTGAACAGATAATCTGTAAAAACTATTTGGCAGAGTAGCTGTTCCGTAGCTTATTCAAAACAAAAGTAAATGCTATCAGAATTTCAAATTCTAATGTTTTGCAAAATACTAATATTACATAATAAGAATGTCTAAACTTCAAAATAATAAACATAAGACAATATTTTGGTTGCATCATTGGATCCATGCGCCAGTGCACCGATGATGTTTATCTGCACAATGCAAAAATATATGATCACTGATTATGATAAAAAATGTACTATAAAAAATGTACTGTACGTTTTGTAGTTGATCGGCTATAAAATCTCGTAATGCAGCCATTTCATTAGCTCCAACTCCTTCAATTGTTACCGGATTAATATTTGGGTTTGGATTTATATTTGTGGTTCTTATGTTCCGAGTAGCTCGAAGCTCATACGCTTGTCGATACACAAAGTTAGTATCCATATCACATGCATTAAACTCCAGATCCACACGTGAGGGGTGCCTCCGAATATAATTATATAGGGTCATTATTGCCACCACAATAACACACTGTTTTGAAAATGTGTATTGTGGTATTTTTCTCAGTATGCCCCACTTCTTCTTCCAGACTCCAAAGGTTCTGTCGATCACACTACGAAGTGATGAGTGAGCCTTATTGAAAATTTCACGCCGTCCTGTAACTGGCCGATTACCCCTCGCAAAATCGGGTAGTGATAGCGAGTCTCTGGATATGGTTTCAAAATTCATCGCTGAAGTGGATATCCAGCATCCACCAACTAATATTTTACCTACATTACGAACTTATTAAATTTAAAATGAAATGCATTTTTAATATATTTTGACTTCCAAAAAGGTACGTACCAGGAGGCGGGTGAGGAAATTGACAAGCTGGATCATTAACTGCACGTTGAAAGATCCGACTGTCATGAGCTGAACCTTCCCACCCTGGGACCACATAAGTAAAGCACATATCAAAATCGCATATTACCATTATATTTTGAGTTGGTCTACCATGACGTCCTATAAATCGGACTTGATCATCCACTGGAACACATGCATCTACATGAGTTCCGTCTATGGCTCCAATACAATCTTTAAAGTAAGGCATGTATCGACCATCATTCAAGATTTTTGCCGGTATATTCAAAAATTGCATGTCTAGTGGTTTTATCATATCAACAGCTAGAAGAGTCAATGCTTCAAGACCTATCATAAATAACCTACTTATTGTTTTGGTGGAATGCTGGAAATGCTCACTTGTCAACCTCATTGACCCTTTATGAGCCAAAGTATATATGGTAATAGCCAATACCTCTCTCGCAGGTGTTCTTTGTGAGCCTTGTAAACTAGAAGATGTCTGAAGTACATATAACAAATCCCTGAATATCTCATGTGACATCCTGAATGCAATGTGGAACCTCGTTGGATGACCAGCTAACAACTCACCAACCCACTTATCTCCAGTCTGTGCAGACGTCATGCATGGTATTTTTTCGTCGTATGCCGACATGTACTCTCTAATCACAATCGCTGTCCTGGTAACTATATTGTTGAACAATACAAACTGCCGTTTTCGATCCAAAGTAATATTTGATATTTGTCCATCATCAACAAGAGCAAATTCTTCTTTATCATTCGTCATTGCAAACTACCTATAAACACAACAAACATACTACCTTTTTAACGATCCAAAGAGGTAAATAAAAGATTAAACATATTGAATAGTAAAACATACAACATGCTTGATTTCATTACTTAAACATAGAAACAGATAAAAGTACTGCATAGAGGTTTGCAAAATATAGAAACTGCATATAGGTTTGCCAAAAATGTGAGATAATGCATATTTGATTAAGCGGTGCTATGCATGTAGCGATTTTTCAGCCACTCAAGTCTTTTATCACTTGGAATGCCCAAACAAGTAGCCCTGTTTATCATCGTCATTAGGAAAAGCGTAGCCCAATCGTAGAACTATGAATCTTCGTGAATCTCTGGATATTTCATAAGCTCTTGCAATGCTTCATTCAGCAAATACACATTTTGTGGTGGTGCGGGCATAAGGAAAGTACTAGCAACACTTTTGCAGGTCTCAACTAGCTACTCTACATGTGATTTCATTACTTGTTTTTTTACCCTTGTCTTTGAAGCACCTCCCAATGAGTGATCTCTTGGAACCTTGTGAACTTCCACTACTATTCGGATCCTTCGGCCTACTAGAACAGTTATCAGCAACAACAGGTGGTGGCATATTTATATCATCTACAACATGCTCATCGCTTGACCCAACATTATTGGAAATATGGTCGGGTTGATCAAATGCAGGAGGCATTGCTCCCGTAAAAGGGATCCAGACATTCTTACCAGTGGAAACAACCTGACTAAATATTCGATCAAGTTTCTCCTCAAGATCGGGAGCAATTCCTGTGAATCTAAATTTTTTGGCGGCAGGCAGCATTTGAAAAAAGGCATTTTGGTTATTAAAAAAAAGTCTAACCAAAATTAACTTTACAGCATTGTTTGTTTCAAACCTCTATTATTTATTTCCACCATTCATCTGAGGCATCAATGGTCTTTTTAATTGGATTCCACCCTAACCCAGTCTCCCCTCTTTTTAGATCACGTCATAACTTCCAATACCTCTTCTATTGATCCCATTTGTTTTTAACTGTGCCCGATCATATGTTAATCCCATGTGTGCTTTGAAATTATCTATTACATTTTTCCAACCATCTTTGCTGAAGTGAGTGGTTGGAAGATTTCCCAAATAAATTTCTCGGATACATATATCACAAAATACATGAACTTGGGCATTCTCCCATGATGCTGAAACACCAACTGTTTTTTGCATACCCATATAGAAAAATAGTAATATCGCGATCACTGCAAACATAGCAAATTTATAAAATTTAACACGAAATTACATGAAATTGGGCAAGCAAATCTTCTCCAATTTTATATCAAACCAAATTTAAAAACTTTTGGCCTAGCACAATTTGATCCATGAACGAAGCCGACTCATATCAGGAAAATTAACAGGAAATGTTACTTGCTACGAAGAAGATGACTCTGTTTGCACCGGCGGAGATGCTCGCGAGAGGGAGAAGGAATCGCTGAAAGCGGCGGGGCATGCACACTATGGGGAAACCAGGGGAATCTTGGTAAAAACATATCTTGCGTGATCCATAACCAAAATCGGAAGCGGTTACCTGCTAAGATACCTCTTGTATGCGAGCAATCGGAAGAGGAGACACCAAAACCGTAGTCGAGTAAAGAGGGAAAAATTATGGTGCACCGCGGGGTAGAAGATGCGCTCTTAGGGAAAAATGCGAAAAGCCTTTTTTATGAGAAGCTGCGGTGGGAATAGTTGTTACAGAATTTTGTTTGGCGCGGATTAATGAGAAGCTACGGTGTGCAACTCTCGATAATCCGTGCCAAACAACGCCTTAAGTTCTCCCATACTGCTCATCTCAAATTTCGCTTGCATAAGTTTGGCAAACTTCCTGCAAAGGTTATCATTAGTACATCCAAAGATTATGCCATCTACATAAATCTGGACTAGGATGATCTTGCCCTTAGATTCCCTTAGGAATATGGTCTTGTCTATCTTCCCACTTGAGAATTTGTTCTCAATGATGAAGATAGACAAAGTCTCATACCATACTCCATGGGCTTGCTTCAGCCCACATAGAGCTTTTCTAAGTCTATAAACTGAATCAGGTGAGTTAGGAACAACAAAACCTGGAGGCTGCTCAACATAGATTTCTTCCTTTAAGTCACAATTTAGGAAGGATGACTTCACATCTATCCGGTATACTTTGAATCCCTTGTGTGCAGCATATGTAAGGAACAGTCTGATGGCTTCCAATCTTGCTACAGGGGCAAAGGTTCGATGAAAGTCAATACCTTCTTCTTGTGTATACCCCTTAGCTACTAGCCTTGCATTGTTCTTGATTATAATGTCATTTTCATCAAGTTTATTCCTTTAAATCAACTTGACTCCATTGACATTATGTCTATGTAGTCTGGGAACCAGCTTCCAGACCTTGAATCTCTTGAATTGGTTCAGTTCCTCTTGCATAGCTACAATCTAGAACTGATCTATATTTACCTCTTCAAATTTATTTGGCTCAACCTGTGACAGGAAACTTGCATACATTTCTGTATTAAGGCTCTTGCTTCTTGTCACCACTCCTTTGATTGCATCACCAATGATCTGATGTATTGGATGATCTCTTAGATTCCTTATTATTGGAGGCAATCTTCTTTCAACATCAGCTTCAGTAGCAGCTTCTTACTGATCTTCATCCACTTCAAGTGTGTCTGGTAGTCCTCTTGGAATATCCACTCCTTCAGCTTTATGATAGACTATTGGGGAAGCTTCTTTGATAGACGGCTTGTGCATCATCAGCTCTATACCTGCAGTACTAGAAGAGGAGCTTGGCTAGTCACTATTAATCATGGTAGACACATCAAAGACTACATACATAGACTCTTCTACAACTTGGCTTTTCAAGTTATAGATCTTATAGGATTTACTATGATTGTTGTACACGACAAAAATCTCATCAAAAGACTTGGAAGCAAACTAAATCACATAGGAATTCTCATTATGAAGCACATAGCACTTGCTACCAAAGATTTTGAGATAGCCCAGGTTTGGTTTTCTGCCCTTCAAGATCTTATAAGGAGTCTTCCTATGGCTCTTGGTGATAGGGGATCTGTTGAGGACATGACATGCAGTATTCACTGCCTCAGCCCAAAAATATTCTGGGAGAGATGTGTCACTCAATAATGTCTTTTCATCCTCTATGAGAGTCTTATTTTTTATCTCAACAATCACATTTTGCTGGGGTGTTTGTGAAGAACAAATTTCTTGATGAATCTCTTGCTCTTCATAGAACCTTATCATGTTATCAGACTGGAATTCAATCACATGGTCACTTCTGATTTTTACCACAGTACTATTAAACTCATTCTGAATTTGCTTGACAAACTTTATGAAGATATTAAGGATTTTATCTTTTTTCTTGAGAAAGAACACTCAAGAAAACCTGGAATAGTCATCAAACACCACAAGGGTATAGAATTTCCTACCAAGACTATGAACTGCATAGGACCAGACAAGTCCATATGCAAGAGGTATAAACACCTCACAAAGTCTTTGGTCCCAATGCCCTTGAAGGAGGCTTTGCTTTTCTTGCCCTTCTGTCATGTTGAGCAAATGCTTTGCTTGGTGCATTTCATATTAGGACCATTCCTAACTAGCTCTTCACTAAAGAGATTGCCAATAGTCTTAAAATTCAAATGAGATAGCCTTTTGTGTCATTGCACACAATATGAGACTTTCTCATTTATGACTAGACAAATAGGAGAATCTATATATAGACATAGAAAGTTTAAGTAATAGACATTTCCACTCCTAGTGCCTGTTAAGATGACCTCTTTGTCACTTGACCTCTTAATCTGGCACTCATCCTTTTGGAAGACAATAACATTGCCAAGAATAGAGAGTTGGCTTATGCTTATAAGGTTGTGTTGCAACCCTTCAACATAAGCCACTTTTGTGATGGTGACTATGTCATTGGTAATCTTGCCATAGCCTCTTGTCACTCCTCTATTTAAACCACCAAAGATAACTTTGTGAAAGAATTAATGCCTAATCACCTAGAGGGGGGGTGAATAGGTGTAATTCTCTTTTTCTTTAAGGCAGAATATTTGTACAGTTAATTAATCAGAAACTGCTAATTCTACAGCTAACATAGCACAGCATTCATAGAAACATTCGATCACAGAGTGCACACAGTTTTTATAGTGGTTCCCCAAGGTCTGGGTACATCCACTTTCCCCCTTTGCCTATCTAGCAGTGTGCTAGATTCGACCTAACTTCTTCTCTTCACCTCAGATCCGCAGATCTAACAGCTCAGAACCAAATCAAGGTTCCTACAACTCAGAGTGTGTCCACACTCCTACAGCTCAGGCACACTGCCCTACCTCAGCCTTCAACAAGGCCTACAACTCAGAGATATAATCTCCTACAAATAAGGCACATAGCCCTACCTCAGCCTTCAACAAGGCCTACCACTCAGAGATCTAAATCTCCTACAACTCAGTCTTTATAACACAGGCTTATAGCTCAGATCTAGAAAAGATCCTACAGAAAATTGATTTAACAAAGTATTTTACCACCACCCTGGTAGAGAGAGAAAGGATGGATGGCTTCTTGATCAGTTTTTGGGAGAATCTGATGGCAGAGAACAACCTCTCTTAGCTTTCTTCAAAGCTTCTTGAATCTGAACTCAGTAGGGTTGAACTCATGTGAAGTTGATCTTCAATCAGCTTCCGACTTCAGATTCAGATCTCAATCTGAATCTTTCTTGGCAGCCTGATTCAGCAACTGCACTTCAATAGATGGAGCTCTCTCTCTAACTTCTTCTAAGATCTTCTGACGAAAATCTTCTGTATTATTACTTCTATCAGTTGTTCTCTATTAGTTGTTGTCTGTTGAGTGAGAATGCCTTTATATAGACATTCTCCTTGGTAACCGGCCGATCCGGTTTCTAACAAACTTCTGATAGCTTTAACACTTGCAGTAGACTAGTTAGAAATGGCTGCTGTCAAATCATCCAGTCACTTCTTGAAATACTGTCTGTGTCTGAAAGTGTCGAGACTGAACTTCATCATGTGTCGACACAAGTAGACTAAGTGTCGACACAAGTGAACTAAGTGTCGACATAAGCCGTGGTGGTGTCGACACATCTCCTTTGTTGTTGATACTTCTTCTCGACACAGCTTCTGTAGAATGTGTCGACACTGATTCTGTGTGTCGACACAATCACTTCTCTTTAACTTTGTTGAATCTCTGTTGTGTGTCGACACAAGTCCTGTGTGTCGACACAGTTGATGTTGACAAAATCTTCAGTGTGTCGACACTGTCTCTTGGTGTCGACACAATTGATGTCGACTAAGTATTCCTGTGTGTCGACACTGTCTCTTGGTGTCGACACAGTTGATGTTGACAATGCTTCTCTGTGTGTCGACACTGCCTCTTGGTGTCGACACAGTTGATGTCGACAATGCTTTTCTGTGTGTCTACTCTGCCTCTGTATGTCGACACAGTTTATTCTGGTGTCGACTCAGCCTTTCCAAGTGTCGACACAATTAAATCCAAATGTCGACACAGCTTTTCTCTGGTATTGACACAAGCCTTCATAAGTGTCAACACAGTTTCTCCAGGTGTCGACACATGGACTTTGAAATTTTTCTGCATTCCTGCATGTTTCTTAACCTACACATATAAACTCAAAACACATCAAATACATCTTGATGCATATCATTGAGTAGGGTGAGGCTTCTTCAAATCTGGTACACATTTTCCAATGTACCCAACAATATCCCCCTATTTGGAGAAGTCATAACCCTTAGTCAATGATATACATCATTCATAATAAATACACATTATGATGTATAAAAATATTATATGATAAGGTAACTTCTAAAACAAAATATATATAATATATCATCACAAAATAATAATGCTAACACAATGAGCATTTATCAATGTTTTGTTCAAACTTCAAAAGTTTCCTTATCAAAAGTTTACATAGATTTGAACACTAAAGATTACAAAGTTGTAAACTCAAGTAAATCTATCCTAAGGCTGCTCAGGCTCCTTGATGACTATGTCTTTCCCTGATTTGATCTTGGTTTGGACAGGAGCATCAGTATCATCAGCTGGCTTCTTGCCCTTAAGATCTTTCTTCTTCTGCTCTTCAGCCCTTATTCTTTGCCTTTCAAAGTAGTGAAATGGCTTTGGGAAATATTTGCTAGGCTCCTGAGCTTTAGGAGGTAACTTCCCAGCTTTAGCCTTTCTTCTATATTGAACTGTGGCTTCTTGCCTGGCTTCATGCTTTTGTCATTCTTGTTCTGAGTACCATTTTCCCCTATCATGGGTCTGGTCCTTTACACCTTTCCAAGCAGTTAATATAATGTTCCTTGATGTTGGACTCCACTGCTTAAAATCAGGCTTCAACTCTGCCTGTTCTCTGAATCTTTTCTTTGACAATAGAGCTTCTTGCTCTTTGTTCAAAACTGCCTTTGGCACTGGTATATCTACTTTCTCAAGGATAATATTTTTATTACCCTCTAGAGGACTGTACATAAACTGTACTTCATGGTGAATCATCTCAAAATTAGCTGGAGGATAAATAACGTGGGCAACTTCAGCTTGAACCCCTTCTAAGTAAGCAGGTTGTATACCAGACTCAGCCACATTGTCATCATCATAGAGGGGTGGATATCCAAGTGTGGCTCTGATGCTATTAGATATCCATTTAGCATGATCGGAGCCAGCTTTGACTAATAATCTCTCCCCTTTATGACTTCTCTAGCTACATGATCCCTAAGGTCATCCTTTTGAAATCTGATTTGTTCATCAAGAAAATTAACACCATCTTTATAAAATGCCTTTAACTTTAGCAGCTGTCCAGAAATGGTCTTTTGAGATTGCTCAATAGTTGTTTTGATAGCAGCTAGGCCTTCCTGTAATTGCTTATCAAACTCCCCCTTATAAAACTCTGTCTTGGCTTTAGCCTTGTCCTCAGTCTGGGCAGTTGCAACATTCTTCAGCTCTGTAATAAGAACATTATGTGATTCTGTCAGATTATCGTTCATTCTAATCTGATTCTCTAGAACATAGCCTTACTTGACTACTATATCATCCACTTGTGTCTTGATCTTTTCTTGATGTGTTTCTAGGAAAACCACAGCATTGCCCCCTTTATGAAAGCAATCTGTCATCTCCTTCTTATTTTGATTCACTTCAAATCTTATTGACTTTATATCCTGAGCCAAGGAGAATTGTAGATCCTTATGAGTTTCATCCAGATACTTCTCCATGGCAAACCTTTGCTCATCTAACTTGATCTGCAAGGCCACCAATAATGAGCTGTAATCAGCTATTGGGGCAGGTTGTGGAGCAGCAGTTTGTAATGCCTTCTTGTAGCTTTGGCTTCTCCTTTTGAAGACCATTAGCTTCCTCTTTTTAGCTCTTGTAGCTTCTTCATCCTCAGAATCTGAGGTACTGGCTATATTAACTCTATCTTTAGGACTAGGTGGCAATACCTGTTCAGTTCTAGGTAGCTCCCCCTGAGTCCCTTGCTGCTCCTCAGTTCTTGTGTTCTCCCCCTGAGATCCTACTTACTCCCCCTCAACATCTGCTTTCTCTCCTTCAAATTCAGTTTGCCCTAGATCAGGGAACAATTCTTCACGAGTGAACCCTTGTTGAGTAGGTACTGGAGATACTCTTATCTCTGGAGCATGATCAGTAGCAGATGTATCCTCCATGATAACATCTTGAGCTTGACTGTGTAGTTGAGTTGGCTGGTCAACATCAATCAAGGATTCAGTTAGATTTCATCCTTATCATGAAGAATTGATTGATTAACCTAATATATTACCTCAAGTATAGTCTGAGTAGCCATATCACTTTCCAAGTATATTGGCTCTTCCTCAACATGAGGCTCCCCCTACACCTGAGCACTATCTACAATATCTTGTGTAGAAGTATCTTATGCTATAGATTTCTCAGGAATCTCTTGCCTATCTTCCTCAAGCATATCCTTAGTTAGGACCCTATCCCATCTAGATATAATCCTTATGTCCATCCTTCTCATGTGATTTATCTTAGTCCCAGCTGACTATTCCATCACTTCAGGTATTGTTCCAGCTAAATACAAGCTCACAATTCTTCCCAGATTTGGTTTCTTCATACTTTCCTTAATCTTTTCAAAAATAACTTCTGACCAATCTGTGTTTAGTCTATAGATGATTCTGGTCATAAGGCTGAACATATAGGCAGAGATCCTATCATGCCCCCTGGCTTACAGAGAATCACTTTTCCTACAACTTCAGACAAGAACTTCCCTTGCATATTCATGACTTTCCTGTTCAAAGCTGAGCCAATCTTCATGGTGGAATCCAGTCCACACCATTGAAAAGCTTCTCTTAGCTTAGATGCCGGTACATCTTCTTCTTCTTGTGTTCTTGGAAGGTGAAGAACTTTCGTTAAACTCTTCTGTGTGATTTTCACCTTTACTCCATGGAATGTGGATCTAATTTTGAGTCCATTTTGATCTAGGGTAGCAGCACCAAAGAATTCTAGTGTTTCTTTCTTCCAAATCTTAGTTGGTTCAGATACCAGAAACTCCAACCCATTCTCTACAATTAGGGTTACTACAGCTTTAATTTCAGGTTTCACTAGGTCAAAAGCGTTGCGTACCAGCTCATAGCCTTCATTGACATTGTCTTCTAGCTTTGGCGCCATTAGGGTTGAGAGAAATCTTGAATTTAGATGAGAGAATTTGTCGACACAAAGTTTTGGTCTCGAAACTATGGAGAGCGTGTCGACAGACAATGTTGTTGACCTATTTATACCTTTCTAAAAACGAAGGTTAAAAGGCACGTCATAATTCTCTTAATATGTCGACACTGTTGAAAAGTGTCGACACAGACTTCCATTGTCTCGACATAAGTGTTGACTTCTATGTGTCGACACTTATACATTTGCGCTCGACGATTAGTCGATACTTCACTCGACGAAAACTGTGTTGATCCTAAGTGTCGACACCACCTCTGGATGTGTCGACACCACTTCTGGATGTGTCGACACTACTTCTCTGAAGTGTCGACACCAATTTTCTAGATGTGTCGACATCATTTCCCTGGAATGTCGACACCACTTCTATGGGTCGACACAGACAACTCCTTGTGTCCACACAATTTTACTTAGCCAATTTTGTGAAACTAATCTATGTTCAACATTCCTAATTCAATTTTAAACTTATTGAATTTAGTTTCATCTAGAGGCTTAGTAAACATATCTGCAATTTGATAATCTGTTTTGATAAATTCTAGTGAGATGTCCTCTTTCTCTACATGTTCTCTAAGAAAATGGTATCTAATCTCTATATGCTTAGTCCTACTATGTGAAATATGATTATTAGCAATAGAAATTGCACTTGTAGAATCACAAAACAAAGGTGTTCTACTTACCTGAATACTATAGTCTACTAGCTGGTGCTGAATCCACAACAGCTGTGCACAACAACTTCCCACTGCCACATTATTCAGACTCAGCTGTGGAAATTGCCACACTAGTCTGCTTCTTACTGCTCCAAGACACCAATCTTCCTCCTAGAAATTGACAGGTGCCTGTAGTGCTTTTTCTATCTTTTTTGCAACCTACAAAGTCTGCATCTGAATAACCTGTCAGTAGAAAATCTCCATTCTCAGGGTACCAAAGGCCTAGATTAGGTGTGCCCTTAAGATATCTCAAAATCCTTTTTACTGCAGTAAGATGAGATTCTTTAGGGCAGGATTGGTACCTAGCACAGACACATGTATCATACATGATATCTGGTCTACTAGCAGTCAGATATAGGAGGGAGCCAAATATCCCTCTATACAAAGTTTCATCTACAGGTTTCCCTGCATCATCTTTGCTAAGAGACACACTTGTCCCCATAAGAGTTCTCATGGTAGTGGATGAATCCATACCATACTTTTTTATTAACTCCAGGGTGAACTTAGACTGAGTTATGGACAAGCCATCTTCAGTCTGTCTTACTTGGAGTCCCAATAAAAACTTAAGTTCTCCCATACTGCTCATTTCAAATTTTCCTTGCATAAGTTTTGCAAACTTTCTGCAAAGATTAATTTCAGTAGATCCAAATATTATGTCATCAACATATATTTGGACTAGGATAATCTTTCCTTTGGATTCCCTTAGGAATAGAGTCTTGTCTATTTTCCCCCTTGAGAATTTATTCTCAATGAGGAAACTAGACAGGGTTTCATACCAAGCCCTTGGGGCTTATTTCAACCCATACAAAGCTTTCCTAAGTCTATAGACATAAGTAGGATAGAGTGGATCAACAAAACCTGAGGGCTACTCTACATAGACCTCCTCTTTTAAGTCTCCATTTAAGAATGCAGACTTAACATCCATCTGGAATCCCTTGAAGCCTTGATATGCTGCATAAGCAAGGAACATCCTAATTGCTTCCAGTCTTGCTACTGGGGCAAAGGTTTGATCAAAATCAATACCTTCTTCCTGTCTGTATCCTTTTGCAACAAGTCTTGCTTTGTTCTTCACAATGATCAAACTCTCATCCAGTTTGTTCGTGTATATCCACTTTGTCCCTATAACATTGTGGCCCTTTGGTTTTGGAACCAAATCCCAGACCTTGCACCTTCTGAACTGATTCAGCTCCTCTTGTATGACATCAATCCAATGTGGGTCTAGAACAGCTTCTTCAAATTTCTTGGGTTCCACTTGGGATAAGAAACTAGAGCAAAGAACTATGTTCAGATTCTTGCTCCTTGTTTGTACTCCTTGTCTTGGATCACCAATTATCTAATTTGCTGGATATCCTTTAAGTGTCTAATAACTGGAGGTAGTCTATCTTCTGGTTGAACACCTCCAGTCTCTTCATTATGCTGCACCTCTTGGTTTTCATCAGCATCTGGAGAGTCTTGTACTCCCCCTGGACAGCAGCCACCATTTTCCACTTCCTGATTTGCAGTTGAATCTTCTGTAATGGTAATCTTGTCCATTCTCTCATTTATACCTGTAGAACTGCAAGCACTACTTGGCAACTCACTGTTAATCAGTCTTGTTTCATCAAAGACAACATGTACAGACTCTTCTACAATTTGAGTAATCAAGTTGTAGACCCTATAAGCCATACTATTGTTGTTGTACCAAACAAATATCCCATCTTGGGATTTGGCAGCAAACTTAGTTAGATAAGACTTTCCATTGTTAAGGACATAACACTTGCAACCAAAGATCCTAAAATATGACAAGTTTGGTTTTCTGCCCTTCATAATCTCATAGGGAGTCTTTTTGTGGCTTTTGGTGATATTAGCCCTATTGATCACATGACATGCAGTGTTTACTGCCTCAGCCCAGAAATATTCTGGGAGAGAAGTGTCACTCAATAGAGTTCTAACAGCCTCAATCAGTGTTCTATTCTTCCTTTCAGCAATACCATTTTGCTATGGTGTTCTAGGTGAGGAGAATTCTTGAAAAATCCCAAATTCTTCACACAGTCTTGTCATACTCTCAGATTGAAATTCAGTGCCATGGTCACTTCTGATTTTGACCACTGTACTGTCCAGCTCTTCTGAATTTGTTTGACAAAACTATATAAAACACTTGGGGTTTCAGATTTTTGTCTCAGAAAGAACACCCTTGAATATCTAGAATAGTCATCTATCACCACAAAAGTGTAGATCTTCCTACCTAGACTATGAGCTGGCATAGGACCAAATAGATCCATATGCAAGAGGTATAGACACCTCACTGAATCCTTATTTTCAAGGCTATGAAAGGAAGATTTGGTCTGCTTGCGTTTTTGACAAGCTGAGCATATCCCATCCTTTATACACTTAACTTGAGGACTATTTCTCACTAACTCTTTGCTAAAGAGTTTGCCAATATTCTTGTAGTTAAGATGGGCCAACCTCTTGTGCCATTTAACACAATGAGAGGCTCTCTCATCAGCTACAAGACAAATAGGAGAACCATTGTTCTCACACTCAAAGTTAAGACAATACACATTTCTTTTTCTATATCTTGTCAATATGACCTTTTGATCACTTGATCTTTTGATATGACATACATTCTTAATAAATAAAATGTCATATCCTAAATCACTCAGCTGACTTATGCTTATAAGGTTGTGTTTCAAACCCTTCACATAGGCCACTTGAGTGATAGTAATCTGGTTATTAGAAATGTTACCAAATCCTTTGATGATTCTTTTTTCAGAACCACCAAAGGTTACCTTAGGCCCATTCATAATAGGTGAGTAGTCCTTCAGCAACCCCCTTGTTCCAGTCATGTGCCTGGAACATCCACTGTCCAAGTACCATATAGGGGCATGACAACTTGGACTTACCTGCAATTAAGATTACCTAACCTTAGAACCTAAATGAGTTTTGGGTTCTTGGTTCATGTTAACTTAAAATTTAACAAATCTGCCTGCAACTCTTCTAACAGGCAGACTGCTATTCTTCTTGACACTGGAATTGTGCCAACAGTCTAAGGTAAAGTGGCCTATCTTGCCACAGCACCAGCACTCAAACTTATTATACCTTTGTTTAGGTACAACCTTAGCTGAATTATTTACAGCAAGTCTCTTGTTTTGTGCTGGGGCTTTGCCTTTTTTATTGAACTTAGCAGTCCATGCAGTTCTCTTAAACCTTAATCCAGCCTTACCCTTTTGTGACACGAAGTCATCTATTAAGGGTAATACAGATTTTGGCTTAGAAAAACTAGCCACAATCTCCTTTTCTTTCTGAAGTCTAATCTCCATATTTTTAATCTGATCATTTTTGAATGTGATTGTGCCCATTTGAATAACAGTTATGGTTTTCAATCTGACAATCTCATTCAACTTTTGATCCAACATCTTCTCTGAATGAGATGCAGCCATCTTAAGATCTGCAATTTCCTTGGCCAGAGTTTTGGCCAGGTTTTTGCTTTTCTTTAGTGCCTGCATCAAGTCTCCATATTCATCTATCAGTTGATGAATATCACCTTCAGACTCAGACCCATCCACATCACTTGATGCAGAAGTTGCTGACTCTGACCCAGTACTACAATCTGAATTTCTAGAAAAACATTGTACCTTACTAGGACCAGGCTGATCCTAGCACTTGTCTTCTTCTGACACAGCCATCAGTCCCTTGCACTGATGGTCTTCTTGTTCATAGATAGAGTTCAGCACTTACAGAAACTCATCTTTTTCATCTGCTGCATATAGACCAATGTATGCCTTAGCTTCAGATTCTGACTCTGAAGATGATTGGTCTGTCAAGCTCTTCTCCTTCTTAGCAACAAAGGATTTCTCCTTCTTGCTCTGGTGTTGAATCTTCTTTTTATCAGCAGACTCTTTTCTTTTATTTGGACACTCAGCCACAACATGTCCAAGCCTATTACAGCAGTAGCAAACTATCTTTAATGTTGTCGATTTGCTTGGCTTAGACCTGCTCCTGTCCTTCCTGGATGACTTCCTCTTTTGATAATAGTCATCCTTAGGCTGAGATGTGGAAGGCTTAGACTTCCACTGCTTCTTCTTCAGGAATCTCTGAAACTGCCTTGTGAAGGCAGCAAAGTCTGCATCTGAGTCACTGCTGTCTGAACTTTGGTTGTCTGAATTATCTGAAGCAATTTCAGCAACTATCTTAGGAGGTGATGGAGACATCCTCCTATTCTTCCTAGTGGCTTCAACCTTGAAGGCCACAGACTTTTCTCTATGCTCACCTTTTGCACTTTTCTCTTCCTCTTTCCTAGCCATCAGCTGTATCTCATATGACAGCAATTTTCCAAACAAAGTGGGTGGAGAGATATCTGCAAGTTTGGCCACTTCCCTAATGGCACAAATCATAGTGTCCCAATCCTTTGTCAAGGATCTTAGGAATTTATCATTCAGTTCATATGTATTGAAGATTCTTCCATAGGACATCATCTCATTTACTATTCTATAGAAATTTTTATAACACTCAGTTATACTATCAGACTTTCCTTGTCTGAAACTCTCATATTCCTGGTTCAGCATAGACTTTCTATCTTGTCTGACTTCTTCAGAACCCTCCATGTAGACTATCAAAGTATCCCACATTTCCTTGGAGGTCTTGCAGTGAATCAAATTTTGAAAGGTTGAATCATTTATGGCACTTACTATGACATTCTGGGCTCTTTTATCCATAGTTGCCAGGATGATCTCATCCTTAGTCATCTCTGAAAAATCCTTGGTAATTCTTTGGTTTGCATCTAGAACTGACAACTTCATTGGAATATAAGGACCTTCCTTTACTATAATGTAGATCCTTGGATCAGAAGCCTCCATAAACAGCCTGACCCTTTCTTTCCATATTCCAAATATCTCCTTCCTGCATATGGGTAATTTCATAGAACCTAGTTCCTTATGATTTTCTCCTGAACCCATTTTCTTGATCTTGAATATGCCTTATGGATCTAACTCAGACTGTTAAGTCCTTCTTTGAGGAACCTCGCTCTGATACCACTTGAAAGAATTAGTGCCTAACCATATAGAGGGGGGGTGAATAGGTGTAATTCTCTTTTTCTTTAAGGCAGAATATTTGTACTGTTAATTAATCAGAAACTGCTAATTCTACAGCTAACACAACATAGCATTCATAGAAACATTCAATCACAGAGTGCACACAGTTTTTATAGTGGTTCCCCAAGGTCTGGGTACATCCACTTTCCCCCTTCGCCTATCTAGCAGTGTGCTAGATGCGGCCTAACTTCTTCTCTTCACCTCAGATCCGTAGATCTTACAGCTCAGAACCCAATCAAGGTTCCTACAACTCAGAGTGTGTCCACACTCCTACAGCTCAGGCACATAGCCCTACCTCAGGCTTCAACAAGGCCTACAACTCAGAGATACAATCTCCTACAACTCAGGCACACAGCCCTACCTCAGCCTTCAACAAGGCCTACCACTCAGAGATCTAAATCTCCTACAACTCAGCCTTTATAACATAGGCTTACAACTCAGATCTAGAAAAGATCCTACAGAAAATTGATTTAACAAAGTATTTTACCACCACCCTGGTAGAGAGAGAAAGGATGGATGGCTTCTTGATCAGTTCTTGGAAGAATCTGATGGCAGAGAACAACCTCTCTTAGCTTTCTTCAAAGCTTCTTGAATTTGAACTCAGTAGGGTTGAACTCCTGTGAAGTTGATCTTCAATCAGCTTCTGACTTGAGATTCAGATCTCAATCTGAATCTTTCTTGGCAGCCTGGTTCAGAAACTGCACTTCAATAGATGGAGCTCTCTCTCTACAACTTCTTCTAAGATCTTTTGACGAAAATCTTCTGTATTATTAATTCTATCAGTGGTTCTCTATTAGTTGTTGTCTGTTGAAGGAGAATGCATTTATATAGACATTCTCCTTGGTAACCGGCTGATCCGATTTCTAACAAACTTCTGACAGCTTCGACATTTGCAGTAGACCGGTTAGAAATGGCAGCTGTCAAATCATCCAGTCACTTCTTGAAATACTGTCTCTGTCTGAAAGTGTCAAGACTGAACTTCATCATGTGTCGACACAAGTAGACTAAGTGTCGACACAAGTGAACTAAGTGTCGACACAAGCCGTGGTGGTGTCGACACATCTCCTTTGTTGTTGATACTTTTTCTCGACACAGCTTCTGTAGAATGTGTCGACACTGATTCTGTGTGTTGACACAATCACTTCTCTTTAACTTTGTTGAATCTCTGTTGTGTGTCGACACAAGTCCTGTGTGTCGACACAGTTGATGTTGATAAAGTCTTCAGTGTGTCGACACTGCCTCTTGGTGTCGACATAATTGATGTCGACTAAGTATTCCTGTGTGTCGACACTGCCTCTTGGTGTTGACACAGTTGATGTCGACAATGCTTCTTTGTATGTCGACACTGCCTCTTGGTGTCGAAACAGTTGATGTCGACAATGCTTTTCTATGTGTCGACTCTGCCTTTGTATGTCGACACAGTTTCTTCTGGTGTCGACTCAACCTTTCCAAGTGTCGACACAATTAACTCCAAATGTCGACACAGCTTTTCTCCAGTGTCGACACAAGCCTTCATAAGTGTCGATACAAGTTTCTCCAGGTGTCGATACATGGACTTAGAAATTTTTCTGCATTCCTGCATGTTTCTTAACCTGCACATATAAACTCAAAACACATCAAATACACCTTGATGCATATCATTGAGTAGGGTGAGGCTTCTTCAAATCTGGTACACATTTTCCAATGTACCCAACACTTTGGGTCCATCTTTCACTGGAGTGTACTCCTTTAATTTTCTCCATATCCCAATCATGTGCCTGAAACAACCACTGTCCAAGTACCATATAAGTGTAAAGTGTTTGTTTATGATAGAGAGTGACCTAGAGGGGGTGAATAGGTCCAATTTAAATCTTGGCTTCTTTAAGTCACAGAACTTTCTTAGTGTGTTTATTAACACAACCACAGTATTCAAGAAAACAGTTGATCAACTAAATACAACACATATCTAATTTACTAATCACAGCACAAATCACAATACATCACACAATAGTTTTATAGTGGTTCCCCAATTTATGGGTACATCCACTTTCCCCCTTCGCCTATCTATCAATGAACCAGATTCGGCCAAAATACTCCTTACTTTTCCTCAGATCCTCAGATCTTACACCTCAGAGCCCAGCTGGCTCCTACAACTGAGAAAAAATAATGTCCTACCTCAGATCCTCAAGATACTACAACTCAGGTTCCTCTTCAAGAACCCTCCCTCAGAGTGCACCTCAACTCCTACTCCTCAGGCAAACCCTTGCCCTACAACCTCAGAACCTTCTAGTTCCTACAACTTAGAGAAATAGCTCTTTCTTGTACCTCAGGCTCATAACCCTACCTCAACCTTTATAATTTTTAGGCTTACAATACAGAGAAATAAATCTCCTACACCTCAGATATACTAATATATCTTGCAAAATTATTATAATAGAAAGAATTTGAGTTTTGAAGTGTCACCCATGAAGAAAGAGACTGGTGACTTCTTCTTGATCAGATCTTGATGTGATTTTTCTCAATTAATCTTAGCTGTGAAGAAAAAGTTTCAAACCTTCTTAGCTTTTTCAAATCTTCTTAAAGAAGAAGGAAGGGTTGAACTTGGCTAGAGAAGATTGAAGTTGATCCATGATCTACCTCCTCTCCATCTTCAGAATTCTATTGAATTGTTCTGACAAACTTAGATGAGAAGAATAAGAATGATCGTTCTTCTTTTTTATTTTGTTGGTCTCCTTATATAGGCTTTGGCAAGAGTGATTGGCTGCCCCAGTTAATCCAATGACATCTGACAGTTCTGACTGTTGTCAGAACTTCAAACTTCAAATTCTTAACTTAGAAGAATTTCTGTCTTGAGAGCTTCTGCAAGAAGGTGTTGACATTTCTGTACTTAGATTCTGTCAACACCAGTCCTGGGTGTCGACACTTCTCTTATAGGGATGTCGACAACAATCGAGTGTGTCGGCATCGCTAGCTTCTTGTCTCTACCCAACTTGTGTGAAATATGTCGACACTAGTACTGAGTGTCGACACAGCTGGTTTCTTGACTAACGGTGTCGACCCAAGTCCTTGGTGTGGACACAGCTTGCTTTCAGTTTTGACATAACTTGTGTAAAAAGTGTCGACACTAGTCCTGAGTGTCGACACAGCTGGTTCCTTGTCTCAGCACTGCTTTTACAAAGGTGTCGACACTTGCCTAGTGTCTCGACACTTTTGTACATAGTTTATTTTTTCCTTCAACATAGAAACTGCACAAGTAAATTCAACATACATTAAATACAAATTTGTGTATATCATTGGGTTGAAAGGGCTTCTCCAAATCACGTACACAATTCCCAATGCACCAAACAATCTGCTCCTATTTAGGGATGTCATAACCCCAATTCAATGATATACACCATGATACCAAAATATGATGAAAATGATATATATTAAAAGTGTTGAACAAAAATAAAAATATAGAGAACATAGGAATGAACACACAAATACAACCAAATTGAAACAGACTTTTCATTCCAATTTGTTAGCAGTTTACACTTTTCAGTTTCTTACAAAGTTCATAAAAACAAAATTACAAATGTTCAAAAATATTCTAGGAAAGATCTGGCTCTTTGATGACAATGTCTTTTCCTGATTGTATCTTGGCTTTAACTTCAGACACTTTGTCATCAGCTATCTTTTTGCCTTTGTCATTCTTGGCATTAGAGATCTTTTCCTCCTTAATCCTCTGTCTTTCAAAATAGTGATATGGCTTTGGGAAGTATTGCTAGGCTTTATAGAATTTGCTGGGATCTTCCCTGCGTTCAGTTCTCTTCTGAACTTATAGATGACTTTCTGTTATTTACTATGCTTCTCCCATTCTTGTTCTGAAAACCATTTGCCCATGTCAAATCTATTGGTATTAACAGCTTGTCATGCAGTGAGTATAATATTCCTAGAAGTTGGACTCCACTGCTCAAAATCTGGCTTAGCTTCTGCCTGCTCCCTGAATCTTTTCTTGGATAATTGATCTTCCCTCTCTTTGAGCAAGGTAGTATTAGTCATCTACACCTCTTCACATATAACATTCTGAATTTGTGATGGAGAACTGTGCATTGCATGTAATGCATTATGAATGTTCTCAAACTGTGGTGGAGAAGGGTATATAGTTTGTACTGCTGCAGGTTGAATAGTCTCCAATTGAGCTGGTTGGCAGCCAGACTTAGTTGTTTGATCATTATCATTAATAGGAGGAAGTATTAAAGTAGCATGATGTTGTTGGAGGTCCACATAGCATGCTCAGAGCTAGATTTTATCATTACTCTCTCCCCCTTTATAACTTCTCTTTCTACATGATCTCCCAAGTCATTCTTTTGAAACCTAACTTGAGCTATAACATGAGGAAGCCTGGAAGTTAGATGGTTCTTCATCTTGAGCAAATTATCATTTATTTCTTTGCAAGAAGTCTTGATAGTTTGGTCCATAAAAGTAGAATGAGTTGAGATCTTAGTGTCAATAGTAGTAGAGGTAGAATTTAGCTTTGCCTCTAGAGCTGTAGTTTGCCTGCTAGCTTTAACAATGTTGTATCATGCATAACTATCATATTCTCATTCATTATAGTTTGATTTTTATGACATAGCCTTGTTTTATAGCTATATCATCTTCAGTCTTCTTTGTTTGCTCTTGTTGTTTAGCAAGGTAGACTACTACATGTGCACCTCTCTGAAAGAAATCTGTCATGTCTGTCTTCAGTAGATTTACTTCAAATATAAAAGATTTGATATTATGAGCCAGCCGGAACAGTAAGTCCTTTTTGCTTTCATCGGCATATAGTTACAGGGCTTTCCTTTGCTCATCTAGCATGATTTTCATTTGAATTAATAAAGAGCTGAAATCTACAGGAAGACCAGGTGTTGTTCTAGATTGAACTGTCTTCTTCTAGATCCTACTCCTTTTCCTGATTTCTTCCAATTTTCTTTTCTTGAGCAGAGTAGCTTCCTGCTCATCAGATTCTGCAGAACTGACAACCTCAACTATTGGCTCTTGATATCGTTCAGTGTGTAACATCAAATCTGCTTTCTCCCCCTAAACCCTTGCATTATATTTATCAAGGTTGAGTCCCATCCTGCTTTCATCCTCTTGTTGTGCTAAGGCAACAGAAATAAGATCCTCTGGGAGTATATATTGCAACTCCCCCTTGATATCAGATTCATTATTCATAGGAATTTTTTCCTCAGTCTTATTAGAGACTGTATTCTCATTCTCTTTCTCAGAAACCTGCACATCTTGTGGAAGATCCTCAGCTTCTCCCACAACTGTATTCAACCTTTGTAGAACTTCCATCATAGTGTTACTAACAATTTCACTTTCCAGGTTAGGAAGAACAGTGATATTCTCCCCATCAATGTGTTCCTTTTCTTGTGTTGTCTCCCCTGCATCTGATCCTTAATACCAGGAGAGGGTCTTGGAGAATTCTCTTGTTCTCCATCATCATTTTTATGTGAGCTGGAACTATCTTGTGCTTCAGAATTAGTAAAAGAATCTTCTTTCTCAACTACTACTTTCTTCTTCTTTTTTGTCTTCTTCATAAGTTCTGGTGTCTCCCTTGTCAAAACTCTGTCCCGTCTTGCTAAAATCCTCAAGTCCATCCTTCTCATGTTGTTAATCTTTGATCCAATCTTAAGATTAATACTGTCTGGAATGACTTGGACAAGGTAGAGACTTATAATTCTTCCCATATTGGGCTTCTTAATACTCTTTGTTATTCTGTCAAAAACAATCTTGCTCCAGCTTTTCTTGACTTTGAATAGTACTCTTGTCAACATTTCAAACATTGAAGCAGAAATTCTATCATGTTCTCCTATTTTGCAGAGTAGCACTTTACCTATTACTTCTGACAGAAATTTACCTTGGGTATTCATCCCTTTCCTTACCAGTGTGCTTCCTATCTTCGTGGTTTGGGCCAATCCACACCACACCAATGCCTCTGCAATCTTGCCAGATTCCAGGTAATCTTCTTGATCAATTTTTGACAAGTGAAATACTTTGACTAGTCTTCGTGTGGTAATCTTGACCTTTATTCCATTTACCTTAGACTTTATCTTCTCAGCATTAGAATCCAGATGGGCATTGGTGTAGAATTCTTGAACTTCGTGTTTCCAAATATTTGATGGCTCTAAAAGTAAGAATTCCAATCCATCTTTTGTGATTAGGGATATTACCTCTTTAATTTCTTCAGTCGCTGAGAGGAATCCATTACAAACAAGTTCGTATCCTTCGAAGATGTTAACGTCATCCTTGGGAGCCATTGGAGTGGAGAAATTGAGAAAGAGATGTGTCGACTAAAGGTGTTCTAGGTCTCGACACTCAGGAATCAATCTCTCAAGATTTCAAGAAAGCGTAGTCGACTTCTACTTTCACACCCTATTTATAGTAGATGTCGCTGAAGTTGAAAAGCCGCGCACTATTTAGTTTGTTCCAAGTTTTAGGAAATGACCTAGTGTCGACACAGAAAAACTAGTTTATCGAGATGTATCAACTCAAGTCAACACAAGTATAATGTCTCTTGACACATACCTTAGAGTCTCCATACATTCTTAGATGACTTGACACATTCTCTAATGTCTTGACACTTTCTTATGGACTTAGCCAAATTTATTTTCTAATTGTCTAACTAATGACATTTGACCTTTTAATGTGTTATTTATTTAGGTATGTAAACTTTGTTACTTAACTTATACAAGTTGAATAGTGATTTTTTAGGTACCAATGAAAATGGTTATTCTGAACCTGAATTCTTGTGTACCCTAACAACATGATTTACTCTATGTTTAACATTTCCTAGTTCAAACTTGAAGAAATTGAACTTTTTTTTATTTAAGGGTTTTGTGAATATGTCCGTAATTTGATTTTCAGTTGGAGTATAATGTAAATAGATATTGCCTTTTTCAACATGTTTTCCAAGAAAGTGATATCTGGTTTCTGTGTTTAGTTCTACTGTGAGAAACAGGATTATTAGCAATTGAGATTGCACTAGTAGAAACAGGATTATTAGCAATTGAGATTGCACTAGTAGAATCACAATACATAACAGATTTATTTAGTTGTACACTATAATCCATGAGTTGATGTTGAATCCGTAGTAATTATGCACAGCAGCTCCCAGTTGATATATACTCAAACTCAGAGGTTAAAATAACTACACTTGTTTGCTTATTGCTGCTCCAACTGATGAGTCTTCTCCCCAGAAATTGACAAGTTCCTGATGTACTTTTTTTGTCCTCTTTACATCCTACAAAATCTGTATTTGTGTATCCAGTTAGATCAAAATCACCATTCCTACGATACCAAATCCCAAGATTGGGTGTGCCCTTTAGATATCTCAGTATTCTTTTTTCAGCTGTATAATGAGACTCTTTAGGGCATGCTTGGTACCTACCACATACACATGTTGAAAACATAATATCTAGTCTACTAGCAATCAAGTAAAGGAGTGATCTAATGATACCTCTATACAAGGATTCATCCACTGGTTTCCCAGATTCATCCTTGTGTGGTCATACAGAAGAATTTTCCATACCATACTTCTTAATCAACTCCTTTGTGTAAGTAGACCGAGAGATGGATATACCATCTTCAGATTGTCTAACTTGGAATCCTAAGAAGAACTTCAGGTCACTCATGTTGCTCATTTCAAACTTATCATGCATAAGCTTGGTAAATTTTCTACATAGCAGCTTATTAGTAGAAACAAAAATGATGTCATCTACATAAATCTGGACTATGATGCTTGAACCTTTAATGTCCCCTAGGAATAGTGTCTTATCTATCTTCCCCATAGAGAACTTGTTCTCTATGAGAAAGGTAGACAGGGTCACATACCAGGCTCTAGGTGCCTGTTTTAATCTATACAATGCTTTATGTAATCTGAAGACATGAGAGATAAGTTTAGGATTTACAAAACCTGGAGGATGTTCTTCATAGACTTCTTCCTTCAATGTACCATTTAGCAGTGCAGATTTAAGATCCATCTGGTAGAATTTATATCCTTTGTAATCTGGATATGCTAAAAATAATCTAATGGATTGAAGCCAAGCTACAGGTGCAAAGGTTTCGTCAAACTCTATTCCTTCCTCTTGTCTATACCCCTTAGCCACAAGTTTTGCTTATTTTTAACTATGACTGCATTTTCATCTAATTTATTCCTATATATCCCCTTAGTTCCTATGACATTGTGATTTCTATGTCTAGAAACTAGACACCAAACCTAATATCTCTCAAATTGATTAAGCTCTTCTTGCATTGTCATAATCCAGTTGGGGTTTGAATTGGCTTCTTCACACTTGTTAGGTTCCACCTGAGAGAGAAAATTAGAGAACAGAACCTCGTTATGATGTCTACTCCTAGTGGTCACTCCTAGCCTGGAATCACCTATTATTTGATCAATAGGGTGATCTCTAAGGTGTTTAACAGCTACAGGCAGATTCCTACCATCACCTAGTTCTTCAGGTAAAGAAGGATGAATCCCTTCCTCCCCTGGGCAGTGATTGTGTCTTCTATAGGAACTACAACATTGTTTATTACCTCTAATTCTATATAAGATTAATCTCCTATATTTAATTTTTCCATCTTAGAGTCAACATTTCTTAGACTAGAATTGTTAGATAGTATGTTATGTAAAACATAAGTTTCATCAAAAACAACATTAATTAATTCTTCTATCACTTGATGTTTCAAGTTGTAGATCCTATATGCCTTGTTATGATTACTATAGCCTACAAAAATACCTTCATAGGACTTCTCTAAAAACTTAGTTAGATAAGTCTTCTCATTTTCTAAGATATAGCACTTACTTCCAAAGATCTTGAAATAGGACAAACTTGGCTTTTTGCCTTTCATTAGTTCATAGAGAGTCTTGTTGTGACTTTTGTTGATCAAGGCCCTATTCTGAACATAACAAGCAGTGTTTAAAGCCTCAGCCCAGAAATATTTTGGGAGAGATGTGTCACTTAGCATAGTTCTAGCAGCCTCAATGAGAGTTCTATTTCTCCTCTCAGTAACCTTTTTGCTGTGGAGTCCTAGGAGAGGAGAATTCCTGAAGGATCCTTAGTTCTTTATAGAAATTTTTCATTCTTTCAAATTAAAATTTGTGTCATGGTCACTTTTGAACTTCACCGCAGAACAGCCCTTTTCATTTTGAATTTGTTTGACAAAATTAGCAAGAATGTCCAGAGTTTCATACTTTCTCCTTATGAAGAACACCCAAGCAAATCTAGAGTGATCATCTACAATCACATAGGTGTAATACTTACTACTTAAACTAAGAATTTGCATAGGACCAAATAGGTCTATATGAAGTAAGTATAGACACCTCTCAATGTCTTTGGACTGAATGCTCTTAAAGGAGACTTTTGTCTGTTTGCATCTTTGACATGCTGAACACATGCCTTCTTTGGAGCATTTTAGCCGGGGTCCATTTCTAACTAAGTCCATAGAAAACAACTTGCTCATAGCTCTATAATTTAAGTGAGCTAACCTCTTGTGGCATTGCACACACAAAGAGTCTTTCTCACTTGCTAATAGGCATTAGGAGAATCCTCATTTATACTTAAGAAATTTAAACAATAAATGTTGTCACTCCTAGTGCCTGATAAAATGATCTCTTGATCACTTGCATTCCTTATCAAACACTTATCATTGTGGAATATGATTTCAAAACCTATATCACCAAGCTGACTTATGCTTATCATATTGTGGTTCAATCCTTCCACATAAGTCACTTTTATGATAGTGACTGGACCATTAGAAATGTTACCATATCCCTTGGTGAGTCCTTTTTCTGAACCTCCAAAGATTACATTTTGTCCATCCTTTACTGAAGTATAGTCAGTTATCAGCCTTCTTGTTTCAGTCATGTGTCTGGTACAGCCACTGTCCAAGTACCATATTGGCATTTTTGTGGTACTTGGATCCACCTGCAATCACAGAATTAATTAACCTTAGGCACCCAAATAGTTTTGGGTCCATGGTTCATGATAGACTTAGTTGTGTGAAGTAGAACATGCTTTCTGAACAGATGAGTCTATGACTTAAATGAGGGTGTTGTTAGATTGTACCAATAATCTAGGGCAAAATGACTAACCTTCCCACAACACCAACATTCAAATCTGTTATATCTTCTCTTAGGCTGCACCTTTGAAATTGTACTTCTGGGCAACTCAGAGTTGACATTCAGATTCCATGGTAAAGGTTCAATATTGACACCCTTACCTTTTAGGTTTAAGTGTTGTGCACTGGGACCAGATCCAAGAATTCCTTAGCTCCTTGGATTGATCACTCCTTGTGGTGGTCTGTGGGCTTAATGGCCATTAGATTTTTGTCCTTTCCAGCAAGGCTTTTTTTTAATCTTGCTGGTGGTGCACTCAGAACTCATGTGGCCAGTAACACATGATCCCTTGCATTTGTTAGAAGTCAGATGTTTGGTTGGTTACTTAGCTGGACCCATTGGCACTTTACCTTTATGCTCAGGTTTCTTATTGATCTTATTATCCTCGATATATCCTACACCACTTCTAAATGGTGCAGAAAATATATAAATAATAGGTAGCACAAACTTAGGTCTTGAGAACTGTCTTATGAGCTGTCTTTCCTGAAGAAGCTTTGCTTCGAGGTCCTTGATAGTATTGGCTTATTCTGCAATAGTCTCAATCTGACTATCTATTTTATTGGTTAAGTCTATGAGTTTCAGGTTTTGAAGGTCCAACTTAATGTTGGCACTCTCCAACTTAAAAAGGTACTGCTCTGTTGGAACCCCACCTCATTTAGGGTTGATTTGGGTTAGGTTCACTATTAGGTTTTCTCTGATGACCCACATGTATAGTCTAGGTCATAAGTCTTTTTCTAGGTCTTGGCTAGGTCAACAAACTTAGTTGGTTAGATCAACCTTCAGAAGACATAGAGACAGAGGACTTTCAGAGAAATGCAGTTTTTCTTAGAGTAGAAAAGTCATTCGAAAATTGCTGAACTAAGCTCGACTTTCGTCGATCGGAGATCGACAAACTTAGATCTTTCTTTGAGCTGCATTCGACGAAATCCTTGTTGAGATCGATGAACTCAGACTACTTCCTTGAGCTGCGTTCTACGAAATCTTAGCTGAGATCGACGAACTTCTATCTCTTCCCAGAAGTTCAGCTCGATGATATGTCTCTCAGTTCGACGATTTTGGAGCTCAAATTGGAAAGTGAATTTTCTTTTCAGAGATCTTGGAGCTCAGCTCGATGAAAGAGAGGTTCCGTTCGACGATTTTTATACTGCTTGTTTGCCCTATTCAGCTCGACGATATTGGATCTCAGGTCAACGAAATATGTTGAGTTTGACTATTCTATGGAAGATTCTGTTCGACTATTTTCCATGCAATTTTCCAAGGCATTTTGGTTTCAAATTTATTGTTATATGCCTATAATACTCTGATAATTAATGCTACATATTCTCAAGAATATATCCATTCCAAGGCAGCATTAATTATGGTATTCACAGAGTAATTGGCTTATTTACAGGGACAGTTATGGTAACTAATTAATGGTTTTTTCTAGCCATTCAACTCCCAGGATTTTAGTAGGAAATCAAGGTTAAGATTCAAAATTCAAAAGATTATTTTCTGAAAAGGATATATAAGGTTTTCTTCTTCTTTTTCAACAATAAGGGATATATACAGATACAATATAGAGAATTGAAGAAGAACACAACCTTCATACATTCTCAGTGCTTCTTCAGTTTTGCTTCAAGAATTTAAAGACACAAACAATCTTCATCAGTATAGGAGTCTCCTAAAAATCTTAATCAATCTGAAGGCCAAACCCTGTGTAAAGCTTCCACATTCCTGATTAGATCTGTAACTCAGGGGTAGCTTTGACAACATCAAATCCACTAGTCTTCTCTCTGACTATTGACAGAGAAGGCATCATCTTTTACTTTCTTTTCACCACTATACAAAGGGTTTCTTAACTCCCTTCGAAATTTATTCCTTTTGGTTGTCAAGTCTCCTGATCAAAATATTTGGTTTGGTTTTTGGGCACGTGATCAAAAACTCAAAGGGTTGTTATATCTCCCTTAGAAAATAGATATTCTGGTTGCAGGGCACTAGATCAAAAACTTGTAGTGGATTCCCTACCATGGTGGTAGAAGAGTGGATGTGTTGAAATTTCTCAAAGTGGTCACCAAGAGAGTCTAATGCCAAATTAATATCCTCAGAACAATCAAGATCACACCTTGATCGTGCAAAAACAGGAAAGCAAGCTCAACAACCAAATGCAGTCACATGGGCAAGCTGATCATATATTCTTTTATTCCTTCTTTACAATGCAAGGTATACTTGGCGAGATATGATTTCTAAAGTACACAGGAAAACAGGAATGATTCCAAGTCAAACAATTCGAGCGGACAACACTGGAGACCGCCGAGACTGCCTAGTCCGCCGATGTCGCCGAAGCCGCCCGAACTGCTGTTGCTGCTAGAAGATGAATAGAACACGGAGTCCATAGAGACTGCGAGGTCACGCGGACACACCGTTATTTGCTGACTTCTACAAGCCTACTGTTGAACTGAGGAATAGACCGCCTAGATCGCCGAGTTCGGCGGACAGGTTATTGAACTTGGAAACGTTGAAGCAGAGTAAACTGACAAGTCGCAAAAGCGACCTACTGAAACCACTGATTGAAACCGCAAAATTCACTGGTGCTGACCGCAGTCAAAGCCAAACTCCTAGCTCCTCAATGTTAGCCATGTAGCCTGTAAACAGCAAACTGTTATCTCTGCTCAACCCGCGCGGACAGCAAAAAATAGACCGCAACAATTAGCCAAGCCCTCACTTACTATTCCCTCAGTTATTGTAGATGTGCCGAGGGGGTCTATTTATACATGAGGCGAGGAGTGTGGTCACCAAGCGTAGTAAATAGAGTCACCACCCTAGATTGCACGCTAACACAACCCAGTCCGCCAAGTCCGCAAGGACTTGGCCAGACTTCAAGCCTGCAGGCGCCAGGTCAAAAGCCAGTCCGCCACCAAGCGAACACAAGGTCAGCGCGCACAATACAAGCACGGCGCCAGTCCGCCCAATGCAAGCATAGTGCCAGTCCTCCACTCAGCATGCGTACACACCCGCAACTCATGTTGTATCAGTCCGCAACTTAATATAGCACACGGCATACAACCATAACACATGCTGCATCAGTCTGCATGTTATATGCTGATAAAGAGATAGTCCACACAACTCGACAACAATGCCAAAGCCCGCCACAAGTCCACGACCAACATGTAGTCTGCCCGGTCAACAGCGGACTCTGCGAACTCTGCGGACACCATGGACTTGTCACAGAAAATGACCATCCAGCATCCCATCAAGCAACTGGCGTAAGCACGGCGGACACAGAAGAACCAGACCGCAAATCAGCAGGATAGTCTGCCACAAGGATGTGAAACATCCATCGCAACATGGAGAGCTCGGCAAGAACAAAAGCCCATCTCCAAAACCAGTCCACAAATGCGGACTCCGCGGACGCAAAAGACAAGTCTGCCAACACACCGCGTATAGAACTTCCAATCCGCCTAGTTACAACAAGTGTTGGCTAACTACTAGGCCGTTGATCAAGCTGAGCACTGCCAACAGACCGCCAAACACAGTCCGTTCAAGACTCTCTACTAGAAGCCCAAGCCACCAAGACTTCCTTGGCCATACACCATCCAGGCCGCACACCAGTCCGCCCAAGATCGCACACCAGGCTGCACGGGCCGCTCCTCAAAAGTATCCAAGCCACCAAGTCCATGCCAAGTCACCCAAGCCACAATCAGCAGTCCACCCAGGTCGCTGAATCAGACCGCGCAGGTCGCTCAGACCGCCCGGCCTACTCCCTCGCCTACTTTCACTTCACAAATTTCAACACTCCCCTTGAAGTTAGAAGTGGTGATCAAGCCCAGCAACCCTCGTAACTATTGAAATGGCCCCTTCGACAGCGACTTTGTGAAGATGTCAGCAAGATTATCTTCACTCTGAACATACTCGACCAGAAGAGATCCCTCCAACACCTTCTCCCTTATGAAGTGGTGCTCGATATCAATATGCTTTGTCCTTGCATGACACACTGGATTGTTCACCAGTTTGAGAGCACTCTTATTGTCACCTAGGAGTAAAGTAGGGCCTTGCACTTCCTCATGAACATCCTCTATCAACCTTCTCAGCCAGATGGCTTCTCGTGCAGCCAAGGCCGAAGCCTTATACTCAGGTTCCGTAGTAGATACAGACAATGAGTCTTGCTTCTTACGACACCATGATATGCAAGCTGATCCACAAGTGAAGATATAACCCGAAGTTGATCTTCGATCATACAAGTCACCACCATAATCAGCATCCGTGTATCCGAGAAAATAAAACACCGTGTCCCTACTATAGAGGAATCCCATATAAGAAGTTGCCTTGACATACTTCAAGATGTTCTTTGCTGCTACCAGATGAGACTTCCTTAGTTCAGCCATAAACCGACTTACTCGGCCAACAGCGTAAGCAATGTCTGGCCTTGTAATCGTTAAGTATATCAAGCTCCCCACTAGAGCTCTGAACACCAAGGGATCAGGAAGAATTCGTCCTTCATCTTGTCGAAGCTTTAGACCAAGATCTAGAGGAGTAGAGAAACTCTTCCCTTCGCCCATGCCGAATTGATTCACAATGCGATCAACATATCTTTTCTGGCAAATGAGTTTCCCGCTCTCCTTCCTCTCCACTTTGAGACCAAGGAAGTGATGAAGCTCTCCCAAGTCTTTCATCTCGAAGCGAATAACTAGCTAAGCCCTGAGCCTAGCCACCTCCTCCTCTTAATTCCCTGTGATGATCATATCATCAACATGTAGTAGGACCAAGACTTGAAGCTCCCCCGTCTTCTTGATGAACAAGCTAGAATCCGAGTTGGAAGCAAGATAACCGCAGAATTGCAGATACTATGTTATCTTCCCATACCAAGCTCTAGGAGCTTGCTTCAACCCGTAGTGAGCCTTCCTGAGTTTGCAGACATAGTCCGGATGAACTTCAGAAACAAACCAAGTGGTTGATCCATGAAGATGTCCTTGTCAATCTCTCCGTAAAGAAAAGCGTTCTTCACATCAAGCTGCCACATGCTCCATCCCTTGCTAGCAGCCAAGGCGATCACCACCTGAGCCAAAGTCATCTTTATAACTGGACTAAATGTCTCCTCATAGTCTTCTCCATACTGTTGTGAGAATCCTCGAGAAACCAGGCGAGCTTTGTATCTATCAATGCTCCCATCAGCCTTCTTCTTTAACTTGTACACCCACTTGTAAGTCACTGGAGTAATGCCACCAACCTTGGGCACAAGGTCTCGGGTTTCATTCTTCTTGAGAGCAGCAATCTGCTCCTTCATGACATCTTCCCACTTCTTGACTCTTGTGGCCTCATTGAAGTTTATAGGCTTTTGCTCATCCAGAGGACCTACAAAGAAGCAGGAGACAAAACTCACTGTATTCCTATCACAGTACCGAGCTGGTGGCTTCACAATCCTCTTTGATCTCCGAAGAAGCTGCTCCCCACTCACCACATCCATTGCATCTTCAGGCTCAACTCCAACTTCGGGAAAGCTTTGAGCATTGATCCCCCTGCTTCCTGAGCTAGAAGCCTCAACATCAGAGCTTGAAGCAACAGGAGCTGTTGGTGATACAGCAAGCTCCTCTTCCAGAATTTCAGTAGCCACCTTCTCCTCTTCATCAACCTTGCTCTCTGGTAGCTCAACTGAGCCCCCTCCATACGATGTTAGTTCATCAAAGAACACATCTCTTGATACAACAAACTTCTTCATCGCAGGATCCATACATTTCCATCCCTTCTTCCGCTCATCATAGCCAACAAAGACAAGCTTCCTTGCCTTTACATCAAGCTTTGTCCTTGAAGTATCTGGGACATGCACATAGCAAGTTGATCCAAACAACAGAAGGTATTCCACGCTTGGCTTTTCCTTCAGCAACATCTCAAAGGGAGACTTCATGTTGATCAGGCTGAGCGGCATCCGATTGATGACATAAGAAGCACAAGACATCCCCTCTGCCCAGAAGAACCTAGGAATGTCTTTCGCATGAAGCCAACACTTGCAAGGTTTCCGTCAGATGATGAATCTTCCGCTCCGCTACTCTGTTTTGTTTTGGAGTATGAGCACAAGTAAGCTTTCTTTGGATCCCGCGCTTCCTGCAGAAGTTAGAAAACTCAGAGGAGACAAACTCACCACCATTGTTTGTTCTAAACATCTTGATCTGTAAGCCAAGCTGGACCTCCACTAGCTCCTTGAACTCCATAAACACCTGGAAAGCTTCTTACTTCTCCTTCAAGAAATAAACCCAAGTATATCTTGAGTAGTCATCAATCAACACAAATATGTATCTGCTCCCACCAAGGCTGGCAGTGACGGTTGGTCCCATCAAGTCACCATGGATACACTCCAATAGTCTCTTGCTCCTCATTTGTGACTTATCAAACAAAAGATGATGAGCCTTACCATACTGACATTCCGCGAAACGTGACTATCATCAAAGTAAGACAGCTTAGGCAAGCTTCTTACAAGGCTCCTGTTTACCATAGCTTTCAATTTATCCATGTCTACATGCCGCAGCCTCTCAGACCATATAGCAGTGCTATCGTTTGCTCTCATTCGATCAACATAAGAGTTTGTTGCAAGAACAAACAAGTTCTTAACTCTCCTCCCAACATGAGCAACATCAGCCTTTACCGCTGATACGTTGCGAAGGAACTTCACTTCTGTTGGCCCAAACAGAGCGTGATAACCCGCGTCTACCGCATTGGTCACAGAGAAGAGGTCCTTCTTAATGCCCAGTACGTGATACACCCTCCTTAACATGAGTGGCCCCGTATCAATACCCAGGGTAGGACCCCCTCCTTCTCTACTGCATAAATAGTATTATCAGCAGTGATGATAGCTTCATTACTTGAGTAGGCTTGCAAAGAAGAGAACTTCGACTTGTCTCCGGTGAGGTGATGACCACACCTGGAGTCCACGATCCACTCATCGTTGAAGTAGATAGCGGACAGAGCAAGGACACAAGTGCTTGTTATGAAGGTTCCGCCCCATCCAGCTTCTTCAGTACTCAAGCAAGCTTCCTCCTTGCCTGCAGCATGCCCAGGCTGCAGTTTGACATTGTTTACCTTACTTTTGTTTTTCTTAAAATATCTTGTCGTTATTGTAGCCATTTTTGTTATCATATTCTTTAAAAATTGGTTAGACTTATGATTTTTTACTTTCATTTTCTGCTTCTTACACTTTTTAAACCCTTTTACAAAGATATAAAAATGGTTTATGCGTTACTTTAAATTTTTCAACTACTTTGATTTTGGCAATTACTTAAAAGGATTTTTGCTCAAACAATTTTTAATTCCACTTTTTATGTATTTCTATCAAAATCTAACGGTAAAAATGTAAACGTTTTAATTTTTCAGGCACTTGCTTTTCTCGCTTTAATTTGAAAACTCTTTGCTCAAAAAATTTTTATTTTGTCTTTTTTATGCATTCCTACCGCATTCTAGCGGTAGAAATGCAATTGTTTAGGAGCCTTTCAAAGCATAAATTCAGCAAAAATGAGCTCATACACGCACACATGCATATACAAATGAAAACAAAAGTACATAAGATTGATGAAAAGGAGGCATTCAGAGAAATTTCAAAGCATTGTAAGGATGAAAAGAAACGATTTTATTAACAAAAAAGGGTTGATTACAAATGCTTAAACAAACTTGAAAATGTGGGTGGAAGGTTCTAATGTAATGCCCCGAAACTCAAAGGAGCTAAGGGGGATGTTTTGGGCCAGTTTGAGTTCTGGCTGCAGGCACACGGCCTGGGACACGGGCGTGTCCCAGGGCGTGTCAAGCCTGTGTCGACACTAAGGCGCGAAGTCGACACTTTGGTCTCGACATTGTGTCGAGACTGGGCACACGGCCTGCGACACGGGCGTGTCGCAGGGCGTGTCGACCCGTGTCGACACTTAGCCGTGAAGTCGACACAGTGCTTCGACATTGTGTCGAGATATGGCACACGGCCTGCGACACGGGCGTGTCGCAGGGCGTGTCAGCCCGTGTCGACACTCGTCCCGCGAAGTCGACACTTTGGTGTCGACAATGTGTCGAGACTGGGCACACGGCCTGCGACACGGGCGTGTCGCAGGGCGTGTCGACCCGTGTCGACACTTAGCCGTGAAGTCGACACAGTGCTTCGACGTTGTGTCGAGACATGGCACACGGCCTGCGACACGGGCGTGTCGCAGGGCGTGTCGACCCGTGTCGACACTTAGCCGCGAAGTGTCGAAACCGTGTACACGGCCTGGAGCCCAGGCGTGTCAAGGTGACACGAGCAAGGACACGGGCGTGTCCTAGAACCCGTGCAGTGCTCGGGTTGAAAGCGGGGAAAAATCATGGGGTACACGGCCGGCTACACGGCCGTGTCAGGTGGAACACGGGCGTGTCAGCTCGAACACGGGCGTGTTCGATACCCGTGTGAGGTTCCAGGTGATTCGATTTTGACGACGAATGAGGCACACGGCCCTGGACACGGGCGTGTGCCAGGCCGTGTTCGGTCCAGATTGGGCATTTTAGCCCCGAATCAAAGCCGTTCGTTTTCTTAGGTTGAGATCCAACGGCTGGGGGTTGTTCCTGAAGGGATATACCCGTGAGTTGACTTAGAATTCCTCAATTTTCTTCACTTGTTCTCTTTCTAAATCCTTGGAGAGAGGAGAGCTAAGGCAAGGAGAAGAAGAGCTAGATCCGCCATTGGAGGAGCTTCGGAGCTCCGAATCGCAAGCCGACTCCGGATCCACGGAGGCAACGCAAGTGCGGTGATTTCCATCCGGATACTTTTCAATGGCGCCAAAGAGGAACTCAAGGGTAACGATCCTCATCTTGAGCATGAATAGCTCTCTTTATTAGCATAGGAAGCCCGCTCTCGCGAGTTTGCGGAGAGTTGGAGGCGTTCCTTCGGGTAGATATGTGAAGTCCCCGTTGTTTAGAGTCCGTATGCGAGAACGGACATAGGCATGATATGTGAAGCCTACCCGGACATGTTGGTCTGGATCGGTGATGTTGCATTGCATAAGGCCGGAGAAGACTCCGTGCTATTGGTTGTTTTCGGGTTTTCTACACGGTAGATTGCAGCAGGGAGCCTTGGGGACTAACCCAAAGGTGCACCCGGAAAACTGGGCGGACACGAGGTCTTGCCAACTTGGTGGCCTGAGAGCCATCTTGAACATAACGGGGTTATGTGACTTGTGTTAGAATGGGACTCGGTGAAAGTTTGACCCGCGCATATGGCTTAAATTGTCGTTGCGATGTGAGCACGGGTTAGATGGAGCCGTACCCGCTCTATGACATTCGGGTTAGAGAGACCTAAAGTTACATGGCACTCGTCGTTGGCATAGATGTGAGTCTTCGGCGGTCAATGGCTTAAATTGACGTGACCCATGCCAGGAAGACAAATTGCTCATAGGAATGGTCGTCAGTTGGCGGTGATGAGTCCGGAATGTTGGTGGCTTAAATTGACGCGACATAGACCGGTTCACCGAGAATGTGCCCTGAGTGCACGGGGCGTGTGGCCGTGCGAGCCAACGCCTGTGATGAAATGGCTATGGTTATATACTTTGCTCGCTTATGCTAATGAAATGCAGGGAAGGAGCATCGCCGCCCCGAGTTGGGGGCGGGATTGTTATAATTTGTTCAGCATTGCTGACTGTTGCCTTGTTTTGCCACCATGCGGTGGTTTGTTGTTTGCAGGTGCAGCTGGACCAAGCGGTCAATAGCGGGCTAAAGCCCTTTTTGCGAAGCCGGCCCTCGAAGGCCCGAATGGAAATGTTAATTGCTTTATTCATGTATGACCGGCCTGCGTGCCGTGGTTTGTAAATCATGTAACAGACAAGTGAAAACAAGTGAGGATTTCTAAGTCAACTCACGGGTATATCCCTTCAGGAACAACCCCCAGCCGTTGGATCTCAACCTAAGAAAACGAACGGCTTTGATTCGGGGCTGAAATGCCCAATCTGGACCGAACACGGCCTGGCACACGGCCGTGTCCAGGGCCGTGTGCCTCATTCGTCCTCAAAATCGAATCACCTGGAACCTCACACGGGTATCGAACACGCCCGTGTTCGAGCTGACACGCCCGTGTTCCACCTGACACGGCCGTGTAGCCGGCCGTGTACCCCATGATTTTTCCCCGCTTTCAACCCGAGCACTGCACGGGTTCTAGGACACGCCCGTGTCCTTGCCCGTGTCATCTTGACAAGCCTGGGCTCCAGGCCGTGTACACGGTCTCGACACTTCGCGGCTAAGTGTCGACACGGGTCGACACGCCCTGCGACACGCCCGTGTCGCAGGCCGTGTGCCATGTCTCGACACAACGTCGAAGCACTGTGTCGACTTCACGGCTAAGTGTCGTCACGGGTCGACACGCCCTGCGACACGCCCGTGTCGCAGGCCGTGTGCCCAGTCTCGACACATTGTCGACACCAAAGTGTCGACTTTGCGGGACGAGTGTCGACACGGGCTGACACGCCTACGACACGCCCATGTCGCAGGCCGTGTGCCATGTCTCGACACAACATCGAAGCACTGTGTCGACTTCACGGCTAAGTGTCGACACGGGTCGACACGCCCTGCGACACGCCCATGTCGCAGGCCGTGTGCCCAGTCTCGACACAATGTCGAGACCAAAGTGTCGACTTCGCGCCTTAGTGTCGACACAGGCTTGACACGCCCTGGGACACGCCCGTGTCCCAGGCCGTGTGCCTGCAGCCAGAACTCAAACTGGCCCAAAACATCCCCCTTGGCTCCTTTGAGTTTCGGGGCGTTACATCTAACATAGCCCCAAAACTAGCTCCAAACAGCAGCCCTTATCACCAAAATGTTTCAAAATTTCGGAACCCTGAACTCATACAGCAGCTGGCCTTTTATAAGCAAAATTTTCCAAGTACACGCCCTCTGACACGGGCGTGTTAGGGGGCATGTCACTACTATTCAAATGGCGACCGGTGATTCGACTCGAGATTTGACTTTGCGGCTAAAAACGCGGCGGTCACACCCCATGTCACGGGCGTGACATTGGGCGTGTCGGGGAGGTTGAACTGGGCGTCGTTTGTGTCGAAAAGTCGTCGGTGGCGGTTTGTCGGACCAGGTGGAGGAGTCACGCCCTCTGACACGGGCATGATACGGGGCATGTCGGGTTGGGTCGACGATCGTTAAATGTGTTTTCGTCGAGCGGGATGGACACAGGCTCAGGACACGGGGCGTGCCATTTGAAATGGGTGTGTCGCCGGGCGTGTCCATCAATTTCTTCCAAAAATTGTTGATTTCCATTGGTTTGACGTGTCACGCCCTGGTCACGGGCATGACCCAAATTACACGGGCGTGTACTTGCAATTTTTGACAATTTCCTGAAAATTTTCAAAAAATCAAAATAAACTTAAGTTAGGAAATATTTACAAAAAAGGAACAACTTATTAAAAAAATTAACTAAAAATAACAAAAAGAAACTAATACAACTTATTTATTGTATATAAAAATATGTATGTTTACAACTTATCAAGTCCGCTGTTGATCAGACGGACTGCCTGTTGGTCGTGGACTTGTGACGGGCTGTGGCATTGTTGTTAAGTTGTGCAGACTGCCTCTTTGTTTGTGTACAACATGCGGACTAATGCAGCATGTGTTATGGCTGTGTCCGCTTGCTGTGTTAAGTTGTGTAATGATGCAACATGAGTTGTTGGTGTGTCTGCATGCTGAGTGGTGTACTGACGCTATGCTTGTGTTGGTCAGACTGGGGCCGTGCTTGTATTGTTCAGGATGGCCTTGTGTCCGCTTGGTGGCGTACTGGGTTTTGACCTGGCGCCTAAAGGCTTGAAGTCTGGCCAAGTCCTTGCGGACTTGGCGGACTAGGTTGTGTTAGCGCACAAGCTGGGTTGGTGACTCTATTCTCTAGGGTGGTGACCACACTTCTCACCTCACCTATAAATAGACACCCCCGACACATCTACAATAACTGAGTGAACAGTAAGTGAGGTCTTGGTTAATTATTGTGGTCTGTTTTTTACTGTCCGCGCGGGTTAAGCAAAGATAACAGTTTGTTGTTTGCAGGTTGTGCGGCTAACACTGAGGAGCCAGTAGTTTGGCTTTGACTGTGGTCAGAATCAGTGAAGTTTTCGGTTTCAATCAGTAGTTTCAGCAGGTCGCTTCTGCGACTTGTCAGTTTTCTCTTCTTCAATGTTTCCAAGTTTAATAACCTGTCCGTCGAACTCGGCGGTCTAGGTGGTCTGTTCCTCAGTTCAGCAGCGGCTTATAGCAGTCAGCGAATAATGGTGTGTCTGTGCGACCTCACGGTCTCGGCGGACTCCATGTTCTATTTGTCTTCTAGTAGCAGCAGTAACAGTTCAGGCGACTTCAGCGATTTCGGCGGACTGGGCGGTCTCGGCGGTCTCCAGTGTTGTCCGCTCGAATTATATGACTTTGAATCTTTCCTATTTTCCTGTGTATTGGCGAAATCATATCTCGCCAGGTATACCTCGCATTGTAAAGAAGGAATAAAAGAATATATGATCAGCTTGACCATGTGATTGAATTTGGTTATTGAGCTTGCTTTCCTGGTTTCCGTACGATCAAGGTGTGATCTTGATAGTTCTGTGGATATTAATTTGGCATTAGACTATCTTGGTGACCACTTTGAGAAATTTCAACATAGTATCAAAGCGTGGTTCAGTTGCTTGAGCGGTGGTCAACTTGTGTTGTTGCTCTGTGCTTCTAGAAGTTTAACCAAAGTTTGCTGCAATGGAAGGGAATGATGCAAGAGGTCTGGGTATTGAAATCTTGACCACGACTAACTTCAAGAAGTGGAAGTCGTGCATGAAGAGTTTTCTTCTTGGCGAGGAGCTATGGGAGGTCGTTAGTGGTGATGATAGGCAGGAGGGTACTGCTGCTTTTGGGACTGCTGAGCAGGTGAGAGTCTGGAGGAAAACTAACGCAAAGACGGAGTTTACTCTCAAGAGGGCTATTTCACAGGAGTTGTTTGATCACATCACAGGATGTGAGTCGGCTGCTGATATATGGATAACTATTGATGGGTGGTTCAACAGGAAGAATGTGGCGAGGCTATAGTTCTTGGAGAATGAGTTGGCTAGGACAACTCAAGGTGACCTGACCATCTCGAAATTCTTTCTGAAGATGAAGAGCTTGTGCGCTGAGATATCAATGGTTGACCCTAATGAGCCTATCTCTGAGGCTAAGTTGAAAAGGCACATAATCCTGCGGCTTGCAGAAGGATTATGTTGCCTTTGTAACTTCTGTTCAAGGCTGGGCAACTCAGCCATCTCTGATGGAGCTTGAGAACCTGCTTGCTTCGCAGGAAAGTTTGGCAAGATAGATGGCTAGAGTGACTATCTCTGAAGGAGGTCGTGAAGATCTCTTCATAGGCAAGAAGAAGAAGAGATGGAAAGGGAGGAAGAAGAACACCATTGCTGAGAATGAGCCTTCAACTACTTATCAACCAGAGAGGAGCGCTGCTCCTAAGAAGGATTGGAAGAAGAACTTGAAGTGCTACAGGTGTCATCAGCGCTGCTCCTAAGAAGGATTGGAAGAATAACTTTGTTTTTCTTCTTATTTTTTTTATCATGCGTGCCTGTGTGTATGAGATAATTTTCATCTCCTTATTTCAATTTTGTAAGTGTGTGTGTGTGTATTTCATTTATGCAAGTGTGTGTGTTTGTTTACTTATATCGAGTGCGTGAGTATTTACTTTCTGAAGAGTGCATGCGTATGTTGCATTTATTTCCACCTAGTCGCTTAAAGTTAAATGGCAGGTCTTTATTTTTCACCAACTCGCTAGGAGTTAAATGGCAGGTCTTTATTTTCCGCCTACTCGTAGGAGTTAAATGGTAGGTCTTTATTTCCTGCCTACTCATTTGAGTAGGACTTGTGCTCGCATTTATTTTCTCCTACTCGTTAAGAGTTAAATGACATGTCTTTATTTCCCTATAAATATTTGAGAAGGACTTGTAATAGCATTTATTTCCGCCTACTCGTTAAGAGTTAAATGGCGTGTCTTTATTTTTCACCAACTCATTTGAGTAGGATTTGTGTGTGAGTGTTTACTTTCTGTAGAGTGAGTGCGTCTGTTGCATTTATTTTCTCCTACTCGTTTGAGTAGGATTCACTTTCATTTCTGTCCTACTCATTTGAGTACGACTTGCGAATTTTCAGCTTTTATTTCCCGTCCACTCGTTTGAGTGGGACTTGCAATTTCATTCATGCAATTTTCTCTTACTTGTAACTTAGTTTTATTTCTTTCTCTTTATTATGTGTTTGGATGAGTGCGGGTGTGTTTATTTACAGTAACTTTTTTATATCTAATATTAGGTTATATTACTTTTCTTCTTATTTTCTTTGTAACCCTTCAGCGAATAATTTAGAACGCTAGCCTAACCAAACTCATAAGCAATCTCCATTCTGATGAGTGGCTAATCGTTTTTAGCCCTCGGTGTCGAAGAGCATTGGGATATAAAATGTTTTAAATAACTAAAGGCCTTATTTTTCTATTTAATTAATAAACTTAAGTTTTACCCTAGGTTAATGACGCGTAGAACCACATATCGATGCGTGGGGTCTATTTTCGTTATCCATACGCTAGCTAGCCGAGAGGTCGTGCGTATGTACAGATCACCCCTGGGTAAAGAGAGTTCCGCACTAACCCTCGAGAGAGGATGCGCACTAACTCTACCGGATTGGGTTCCCCACCCAATAGCGGGGTTCTTAGCGTACTGCGGGCATTAAGAGGAATCGTTCCTCAGACGAGAGCCCGGTCGAATAGCCTTAATGTCCAGGTGAGCGATATTCCTAGAGATAGGTGAGCTCATACTTTTGGAACCTCCATGGACATATTTCCGCTATAATTAAATTGAAACCTAAGATCTCCTTTTATTCAAAACTATTTTACTCCTAATGTAATTCGATACCGAGTGTTATCTCTTCATCGACTTTAGTCTTTATCTATTTTCTTCCTTTTTAGTTAAACCCAACAACTTAATATTTCGATAAAATAATAGTGCTTTCAGAGCAGTAGGGATAATCAACCCGTTCCCGGAAAATTTACGATCTGGATATTCCCCTGAATATTCTGTATTACTTGCAATAGGTGCACTTGCCTATGATTCGCCGCGTGAAATCCGGACCCGCCGTTCTCCCCAAATAATTTATAGCCGGGCTTCGCGTGCATCAAGTTTTTTGCACCGTTGCCGGGGAAATCTTTGAGTTATTATTTTGAATCTGAAGTCTATTACTTTTACCTTTATTTCTAAAAACTAAAAAAACAACTTAAAAACTTTTCTTCAAAATCCAAAAAAGAAATTTTTTTCTATTTTATATTTTAGGGTGTATGACCCGTGGACAACCTTCGGAGTCCAAACATTTGGATTTCGATCCTGAGATCAAACACTCGCTTGCGTGTATTCGATCTCAACGCCGAAATCCCTCTTTGTATCCCGAAGAATCCGTCGGAGAACCCTCTGTTGTTGTTATGGCCGGCCCTAATCCGAACATGGCTGTCGAGCGTACAATATCATATTACGCCTGTTGGGGATCATATCCATATTAACTCAGATTTGATGAAGTCACCCTGGAACTAAGATGAATTAGGTTGTATTTGATGCTTGGTTTTAGTTATGTGCTTGCAGGACTCCAATGTGAAGTGTAGACCAATATCAGTCTACAATGGGTTCACCAAACACAGGACCACATAATGTAATCCCTCATTGTGTGATCCAAGATGTTGACCCATGTGTAGCCTCTCTATTGGGATACACTTCATATACAATGCCCTTGGACTATGTGAAGAAAGACGAAAGTTGACTACTCAAGAAAAAGATTTTTTTTCCAACATCAAGATTTTTTCTAAGTCATTTACTCGAGTAGGTCGATAACTACTCGAGTAGATTAGATGTATTTTACTCGAGTCAGAAAGCCTTATACTCAAGTAACTCACTCTATCTCTCGTGTAGCTAAGTCAAAGTACTCGAGTAGACTGTCGTATACTCGAGTAGATCATTAATTTTACCCGAGTATTAAAGTTGTCTTCCTCCATATTTTTTTTCTAAGTATTTGACTCGAGTAAGTATACTCACATACTCGAGTAGTTCATCTTACCTACTCGAGTAGATCAAAGCTTCATTCATATATTCTGTAATTTCCCTACTCCAGAATTTTCCAAGTCATTTACTCGAGTACTTCATTCATATACTCGAGTAGATCTTTTCCTCTCGAGTAGTTTAGTTTAACTACTCGAGTAACTGCTTCTTGACATCTTCAGAATTCCTCCAATTATTCTACTCGAGTAATTCTTCAACTACTCGAGTAGCTTATGCAACCTACTCGAGTAGTTCTTACCTGTACTCGAGTAGTTCCTTCATGTACTCGAGTAAGTCCCTATACCTACTCGACTAGTTCTACTTCCTTACTCGAGTAGTTATTTTCTATCTACTCGAGTAGACAATATATATATATATATATATATATATATATATATATATATATATATATATATATATATATATATATATATATATATACCCGAGTTGACTTTCCTTCATGTACTTGAGTAGTTCCTCACCTACTCGAGTAGCCCCTCACTCACTCGTGTATATGACTGAATCTTCTTGAAATTTTGTCCAAGTCCACATTTGACGGGAATTTCAAATCATGCGACATGATTGGTCCACGTGTACATCATTGAGACCAATTATGACCGTTGTTTTCATCCTATATAATGTCTTGTCAGAAAATGTCAAACCCCAAGAAGAAAGAGAATTTTCTAAGAATTTTCTGAGAATACGACTCCTCTCTCTGTTTTCACGGAACGGAAGCCGCCGCCGCCGCCATCTTCTCCTGCCACTGCTTCTAATTTCAGAGGATTCATTCTGAAGAAATTTATAGATCGAGATCGACATCACTGTTCGTCTTCTCTCTCTGGTTCTGTAAAAGCAAAGAAGATCCAAATCTGGGCCGAGATTTTCTTCACCGATTTCTGAAAGTGCTGCAAAGTTCATAAGAAGAAGATTCTGGCCGTTTCATCAGATCTGATTGGATTTACTGTTTGTATAGCTTTTCAAAAACTTTATTAATCTTGTAGGAGAAAGTTTCTCCGAGTGTAGGAGTTTTTCACTCCGAGTTTGTAGGAAGTGTCATCTTCCTAGGTGTAGATCCCGTTGTTTGGATCGAGTTTGTAGGAACTTTGTTCCGAGGGTAGGATCGGTTTTTCGGTCCGAGATAGTGGAGTAGCCGAGTCAAGTTGATTGCTAGATCGGTGAGGGAAAGTGGATGTACCCAAGGTCGGGGAACCACTATAAATCTTGTGTCGTCTGTGATATTGGTAGATAGTTCTATGATGTGCTCTAATTATTTTTTATTCCGCAAAAGACGCACAACTCACCTATTCACCCCCCTCTAGGTGATTTAGGTTGACAACCGTTTACTTTCATTTGGTATCAGAGCGAGGTTGATCGTCAAAAGGTTAACACCTTGATCAGATCCAAATCTGTTGTCTGAAAGATTCTACCATAAAATGGACAAGGGCAAAGATTTCGCCAAGCTTCCACTGTGCAACAAAAATAACTTTCCCATGTGGAAAGAAAGGATAAAATTTTTCATGGAAGCTGTGGATCCAAGAATCTTCATGATCGTTGAAGAAGGTCCTTACGTTCCCATGACTACGTCCACTATCGACCCTACCAAGAAAGTTCCCAAAAAGCTAATGGATCTCGACAAAGACAAGATTGCACTTGTCTCCCTCGACAAGAAAGCTAAGAACATTATAGCAAGTGCAGTCGATGACTCGATGCTGCAAAATTTGATTCACTGCTAATCGGCTAAGGAGATGTGGCATTCCTTAGTCACTTTGATGGAAGGAAGTGAAGAAGTAAGGGATGATCGGAGATCCCTTCTCAACCAGAAATATGAAGCATTCCGACAAGGGAACATGGAAACAATTGCCGACACATTTGAAAACTTCTTCAAAATTGTGAATGGCCTAAGGGTGTATGGCCGTGTCTTCACCAACTAAGAACTGAACGACAAATTCTTGAGATCCCTAACCAAGGAATGGCATAACAAGGTATGCGCCATCAGGGTGTTTGGGAAGCTGGCTGAAACGGACCCGCAAAATCTCTTTGGAAAGCTTATGTCTTATGAACTCCAAATCAATACAAGAAAAGCTGAAGAAGAGAAAGACAGGTCTGCACTCAAGGAGAAATCTGTCGCTTTGAAGGCAGACACCTCTAGAAAGACTACGGCTGCCTCCCCCGCTCCAGCTCTAGAAGTTGATGAAGAAGAAGAAACATCAGAGTCTAGCACTTCAGGCTCTGAACTATCTGAAGGAGAGTTTTCCTTACTCTCAAGGCAATTCAAGAAGTTTCTTAATAAAAATAAACAATAGAAAGACAAGGATGCCCTCATACAGAAGATCGCGGCGCGATGGCGATCGACAAAGAAAAGGCTCAAGCAGCCACGAAAGGTATAATACTAAATAGAACAAATATGTTTCAACTGACATCATTTGCTATTGTTGTAATAATCCAGGTCACGTCATTGCCGACTGCCCTCATAAGAAGAAGGAGGGTGGTAGAAGAGAAGAGAGGAAATCCTCACACAATAAGAAGAGGAAAGAGAAGAGCCTCATAGCCAAAAAGAGCAAGACTCTTAGCGACTCCGACTCATCTGAGTCAAGTGAAGAAGAAGAAGCTTATTTTGGGCTAATGGCTCAAACAGATGATGAACAAGAGCCCCAGTTCACTGGGAAGGTAAACTCTCATACCCCTCTTTCAGATTCTGAAGTCTCTGAACATGATTGTGAGGGTAGCTCCTCTGACTATGAGTCAGAATTAATGGCTCAGTACAAGAAGTTAATCATAGCTTACGACAAATGTCGTCGAGTCATGAAGACTCAGGCTAAAGAGAACAAATCTTTAAAAGCCGAAGAGAACATCTTGAGAGAGAAAGTATCAAAGACTGACTCACTCGAAGAAAACTTCAATAATGCTATTGAAAAATATAACAAGGCTCTCGAGCACCTTTATCTTAAGGAGAAGATCATCAAAGAATTGGAAGCCCAACTTGCGGCTGAAAGGAAACTTGTTGAGAGTTTCTCAAAGCCCAAAACAGTTCTTCCATTCGTTGTTGAATTCTTAGCAAAGGCCAAGGGAGCTGGACTAGGCCATGAAGAAGCTCCTAGCAAATCCTCTAGGAGAAAAAAGAATCAACGGAAGAATAAGGCCGCCAAAAAGGCCTTAGCGAAAGAGAAGTGGAAAGCCCCTCAAGATCAAATTACATTCAAAAAAGTCATCTTTCCGACAAATGAGTTTGATTTTGACTCATCCTACGGGCACTTTGTTAGGCCTACCTATGCAGAGCCAAAGTCCCGCTATCAAGGATAAACTCGACCCCGAAACTTTGGCGAAAGTGTCTTTAAGGCACCTTATGAAGAAGTTATTCTTCAGAGCTATGACACTTTCAATCATGGGCATAACTTCAAGAAGGCACCAAAGACAAAGCCTGTTGTAGAGAAGCCCATAAAGGAGAAGAAGCCATGTGATTGCCATCATCATGAGGCATCTTCCTCCAAGAATGCTGCCCTTGCTAGACCACAATTCCAAAAGGTCAAGCAGGAGATCTTGAGGAAACGGTACAACATATTTGACTGTTGGTGTTGTGGCAAGGTTGGTCACTTCGCCATAGATTGCTGGTTCAATTCCAGAAATGTTGCAACCCCCTCATGTCAGCAATATGAGAAAGACCGCTCATAATGCTAACACTCGTAGGGGGAGTACTCTAACACGAGACCAAGGACCCAAATGTGTTTGGGTTCCTAAGGCAAATTGATTATGATTGCAGGTATGTCCAAAGGCCAACAAAATGCCCATCTGGTACTTGGACAGTGGATGCTCGCGGCATATGACCGGGACAAGAAGCCTTCTGCAATACTTCTCTCCCGTCTTGAACGGACCAAAGGTCATCTTTGGAGGTTCAGACCGAGTAATTAAAAGAGGCTACGGTATGATTACCGACGGCAATGTATCCCTCTCGGATGTGTCTTAGGTTGAAGGATTGGAACACAATCTCATTAGCATAAGCCAACTCTGCGATAAAGGATACATAGTTGAATTCCATGCTGATAAGTGTTTGATAAAATCCGTTGACAATATGGAAACGATTCTATCCGGCACTCGAAGCAGGAATATTTTCGGTTTAAATTTCTTTTGTATAGATTCCTCTACACCACTGTGTCTTTTAGCAAAAGATAGTGCATCTCTTGGTGACCAATGGCACAAGAGACTAGCACATATTAATTTCAAAACTATTAATAAATTGTTTTCAATGAACTTAGTACGTGATGCCCCAAATGTCAAATGCGTCAAAGACAGACCTTGTCATGCATGCGTAAAAGACAAGCAAACAAGAGCTACTTTTAAAAGCATTATTGGAAAGACTCTAACAGATGTCTCCATCTATTGCACATGGACTTGTTTGGTCCACTACAAATAAGAAGTTTGGGAGGTAAGGATTATACGTTGGTAATTGTTGATGATTACTCGCGCTTTGCGTGGGTGTTCTTTCTGAAACACAAGTCAGATACCTTCGATATCTTTTCTAATTTTGTCAGGCAAGTACAGAATGAATACAACTGCTCCATAGTCAAAATCAGAAGTGACAACGGAACAAAGTTCAAATCTTGGGCCATGACAGAATTCTGTGAAAGCTTAGGTATCTTTCATGAGTTTTCCTCTCCTCGTACTCCACAAAAGAATGGAGTGGCTGAGAGAAGGAACAGAACACTCATAGAGGCCTGCAGGACCATGTTGAGTGATGCTTCACTACCGGAGTACTTCTGGGCTGAAGCCGTCAACACTGCATGCCACGTGCAAAATCGAGCACTCATAAACAAAGACCACAATAAGACACCTTACGAACTTCTGAAGGGCATGAAACCAACAGTCTCATACTTTAGAATCTTTGGTTGTAAATGCTTCGTACTTAACAATGGTAAATATCATACCACCAAGTTCAGCGAAAAGAGCTTTGACGGTATTTTTGTAGGTTATAGTAGCCATAGTAATGCATATAGAATATTTAATAGAAAAACCCTGGTGGTAGAAGAATCGATATATGTTGTATTTGATGAGACGAGCTTGCTGCAAAGCAATCCGTCTAGTATGCTCATTGAAGATGCAAGTGAAAAGCTGAAAGAAACCAGCTTGGATGAACCGTCCGAAGACAAAGGCGAAAAGCTCATTAAGATCACCACTCCAAATCCTATTGGAGAGGATAATGATCAAAATGAAGAAGTCATCCAAGATGAAGAAATCACTACAGTGATTGAAGATAATCCAGATGCAAGAACATTAGAGCTCAGACATCTAAAGGATCACCCCATGGACCAGATCATAGGAGATCCCCGGGACAGTGTCAAACTCGAAGAGGTACAACTAACGAGAATTTTTATTTAAGTTTTCTCTCGCAGGTTGAACCAAAAAAGTTTGAAGGAAGCAAACTCAGACGCATCATGGATAATGGCAATGGAAGAAGAGCCAAATTAGTTCAAGTGCTGCAATGTGTAGAAACTTGTTCTACGACCCAAAGGAAAGAACATCATTAGAACAAAATGGGTCTATAGGAACAAGAATGGACGAAGACGGGACGATCATAAAGAACAAGGCCAGACTCGTCGCTAAAGGTTATCGTCAAGAAGAAGGATATTTAATAGAAAAACCCTGGTGGTCGAAGAATTGATACATGTTGTATTTGATGAGACGAGCTTGCTGCAAAGCAATCCGTCTAGTGTGCTCATTGAAGATGCAGGTGAAAAGCTGAAAGACACTAGCTTGGATGATCCGTCCGAAGACAAAGGCGAGAAGTTCATTAAGATCACCACTCCAACTCTTATTGGAGAGGCTGATGATCAAAATGAAGAAGTCATCCAGGATGAAGAAATCACTCTAGTGATTGAAGATAATCCAGATGCAAGAATTCTATAGCTCAGACATCTGAAGGATCACCCCATGGACCAGATCATAGGAGATCCCCAGGATGGTGTCAGAACTCCAAGAGGTACAACTAATGAGAATCTTCATTTGAGTTTTCTCTCCCAGGTTGAACCAAAGAAATTTGAGGAAGCAAACTCAGACGCATCATGGATCATGGCAATGGAAGAAGAGCTAAATCAGTTCAAGCGTTGCAATGTGTGGAAACTTGTTCCACGACCCAAAGGAATGAACATCATTAGAACAAAATGGGTCTATAGGAACAAGATGGACGAAGACGGGACGATCATAAAGAATAAGGCCAGACTCGTCGCTAAAGGTTATCGTCAAGAAGAAGGAATCGACTTCGACCAGACATATGCTCCAGTGGCAAGGCTGGAGGCAATAAGGCTGTTCCTAGCATATGCTGCATTCAAAGGCTTCACCGTCTATTAGATGGACGTGAAGTCTGCCTTCCTAAATGGTAATATAAAGGAAGAAGTGTACTTGGAACAACCTCCAGGTTTCATTGATCATAACTTTCCTGATTATATCTATTTCCTGCACAAGGCCCTATATGGTCTGAAACAAGCTCCTAGAGCTTGGTATGAGACGCTGTCTAGCTTTCTACTTGAGAACAAGTACACAAGGGGAAAGATAGACAAGACATTATTTCTTAGGGAAATTAAAGGCAAGATTTTGCAGGTGCAAATCTATGTCGACGACATTATTTTTGGCTCTACAGACAACAACCTCTGCAAAAAGTTCTCAAAACTTATGCAAGGGAAGTTCAAAATGAGCAGTATGGGCGAGCTGAAGTATTTCTTAGGGCTTCAGGTGAAACAATCTGAAGATGGAATTTTCATCTCGCAGACCAAGTTCACCAAAGAACTAATTAAGAAATTCGGAATGGAGAACGCAACCTCTATGAGCACTCCAATGAGCTCAACTATGTCTCTAGACAAGGATGAAAAAGGGAAACCTTTTGATGAAACCAAGTACAGAAGCATAATTGGATCCCTGCTCTACCTTACTGCCAGTAGACCTGACATAATGTTTTCAACATGTGTCTGTGCTAGATTTCAGGTGAACTCTAAGGAATCACACTACGCTGCTGCAAAGCGGATTTTGAGATACCTTAAAGGTACACCAAATCTTGGCTTATGGTACCCAAGAAGTAATGACAGCGAACTAATTGGATTTGCAGATGCAAATTTTGCAGGTAGCAAAGATGACCGAAAAAGTACTTCAGGGAGTTGTCAATTCTTTGGAAGAGGGCTAATCTCCTGGAGTAGTAAGAAGCAGAATTGTGTCGCACTCTCAATGGCCGAGTCAGAGTACATCTCTGCAGGCAGTTGTTGCGCACAGTTACTTTGGATAAGGAATCAATTTGAGGATTACAATATGAAGTTCAAGAATGTCCCACTGTTTTGCGACTCTTCTAGCGCAATTGCAATAGCCAACAATCCAGTCTCGCACAGCCGTACAAAGCATATCGAGCTAAGGTATCATTTCATCCGGGAGCACGTAGAGCATGGGGACATAGATCTCCAATATGTCTCCACAGAGAGGCAAGTTGCAGATATCTTCACTAAGCCGCTGGACGAGACCAAGTTCTCTTTCTTCAAAATGGAACTTGGAATGCTCAACAAAGAGGACTAAAGAAGTTTGGATATCAAGGAAGCAAAGGAAATTGAAAGGTTAGTCAAAATCTGGTTTTCAAAGGTTTCTTCCTTCTATGACTCAAGTAAAACCTAACCTACTCGAGTACTCAAAGTACCTACTCGAGTACTCAACAGACCTACTCGAGTAGTCCTTTAACTTAATCGAGTAAGGCAATTAAGTACTCGTGTAGTATACTTCACCTACTCGAGTAAGTCAATCCTTCTACTCGAGTCATTGCAGACCCTATAGACCTACTCGAGTACCTTCTACAAACCTACTCGTGTAGTCCCAGACATACTCGAGTAACTCTCTATATACTTGAGTAACTCTCTATATACTCGAGTACCGTCTCTAGACCTACTCGAGTAACTCCCTAGGTACTCGAGTACCTCTTTTCCCTCTCGTATATCTGTCGTTTGGCTTTCAAATTTTTCCCGTGACGCATTTACTTTAAATTATTTTCTTCCAGTTGATTAGACTTAAATCTAGGGTTTTATAAATTTGAAATTCCAAAAAAAATCTTCTACACGAAATCATTTCGTTCTCTAGAGTACCCTCTGCCATTTCGCCTACTCCGCCGCTGTTGCAGAGCCGCTTCCCTCTTCACCCCTTCCAGTCAACCGCAACCATGGCCGCTTATTCCAAGATAGGCGTCGGATCAGAACTCGTTACCACAGGTATTGCAGAGCTCTCAAATGACTTCCACAACCTTCTCATCCATCTCGACACCGCCGGCCTCTCCTTCATCCTCCAGGAACCCTGCCGAATTTTATTCCCAGAAGTAGCCGAATTCTTTTCCAATCTAAAGGTCAAAAGGAATGGAAAAGTCCTGAAATCTAAAGTGAAGGGTTTGAAAATTAAGCTCACCAAGACCTCTGTCTCTCAGCTTCCCCGATTTCTGCTTGTCGATGAAGAAGATCACTTAGTTGCTGAAGACTCTGACAGAACAGCCCTATTCTGTGGCTTTTCAACTGATGCTCAGTACTTCAAAAGGTCAGACATGAATGTAGAAGGCAAATTTCTAGTTGATGTTATTGGGAAAATTTTACTGTGCAAGACAAACTCCATAAGAGACATTCCATCATATTTCTTCGACATAATGCAAGCAATTGTCTGCCGCAAGAAATACCAATTTGGTATGATGATTCTGGATAAAATCAAGGACAGTTTAAAATCCCCCAACTACGACAGAATTATCTCTCTGCTCCTCCTTGAAACAAATCCTCAAGTCTTCAACTTCTCCAAAGGGACCCCTCTTCACCACATGAAGAAGGTCTCCATCTCTTCCATTCAGAGATGGGAACTCAAGCTACAGAATTCTTCCCAAGCTGCAAAGATCTCAGAAGTTCCAGAGGTTCCAGCTATAGAGGACAGGACTCCATCTCCCTCTCCTCATCATGTGGCCAGCTCCTCTGGTGCACTAAGTGAGGGGGAGCCTGCTGCTTCTATCCAAGTCAGGCAGCCCTCTCCTCAGCCAGCACTTTTTCCCTCCCTCATACTCCAGAAAGTCCAGCCACTCCTTCAGATCAGATACCTCAAGAATCTCTTCTGTCCACAGCTGCTGCTCTAGATGCTATGATTACAGAGCTTTCTGAAGAAGTGATGCCCATTCCTCCTCTATCTCCTCCAGCTCCATCCTTTGAATGTCACCAGGACTCCACTCCAGCCAAATCTCCAGATGCCCTCAAAGATTAGCAAGACACCATTCTTATTTCTGATGAGCCCTCTCCAGAGCCAGCTGAGGCCCCTCTCAGAAACCTAGATTTCTCCATCCCTCATGATACAGCAGAACAGGATGCTATAATTCATACCACCAGAGCTCGCAGCTCTATCATCATTGAAGAGATAGCTCCTTGGGTAACTCCTCCTCTCCCTACTGCTGCTCCCTCTACTGCTGCTGCTACAGTCTCCTCCTCAGATTTGCTCTAACATATTGCACTTCTTCTTCAAGAACAAAGAAATTATTTTGACACTTCTCTAAAGATAGTAACTGACAAGGTAACTGCTCTTGAGACTGAGATGAGCAGAGGCTTTGCTGAAATTCAGCATAATACTGACAAGCTCAAGTACTTATTTCAACTTGGTGGCAAAGCCCTAGACCACACTATCACTAGTGCTGGTAATGTTATGGAACAAGGTGTCGCCCTTGCTAACAATCAGATAGAGCTAGACAAGAGAAATGAAGCAAACAAAATGAAAATCTGTGATGAAGTTGGTCTTTTCAAAGAAGATGCTATAACCAAGCTATCTGTTGAAATCAGAAAGGGGGAGGGTTTGATCAAAGAACTTAAAGAACAAGTAGAAAAATCTGCTGCTCAGAAGCCAGATGTATAGGAAGCTCATGTGAAGACCATTCATCATGATGTGCTAGCCCAGATACAGAGTGTCAAATTTCACACCTATGACACTGCTGTCTGGATGCACAATCAGATTCTGCCAGACCTTGCAGTTGACCCCAACATCATTCCCCACCATCTCAACACTGTAGCTACAGATGTCACTGCCCCAGCTGTTCCTCTGCAACCTACCTTCTCTCCCAGGCTTGGAGACTCAGTTGCTCCTCCAGATACCTATGCTCAAGATTGGGAAGAAGATCCTGCAGATATATTCCTCAAAGCTCCTCCAGAGATCAAAACCTACAAGAAGAAAAGGAAGTATGGTGAAGGCCCCTCTGCTAGCGGGACTGCTCCTTCCAAAGCCACTGAACATGCTGAAGTTTGGTCTCCAACCTCCAAGTCCCTGATTTTAGAAACTCTCAGATTAGTTATGGAATTCCATGAGAGCAGGAACATTCATTACAGCTCCTCTGAATGGGAACTTTATGAGAAGTCCATGATAAAAAGAAGAATCTATGATAGAGAACATGGGAGGAACAACCCTGCTGCCCCTCCTAGATCTCACAAGTACTATCCAAAACCCTACTGCTACCAGAGAAGACAACAAGAGAAACTGGAAGACAGAATCAAGGCTAACCTTCAAGGATCTTTGAGAGGGGGAGATTGTTGGGGATCATATCCACATTAATACAGATTTGATGAAGTCACCCTGGAACTAAGATGAATTAGGTTGTATTTGATGCTTGGTTTTAGTTATGTGCTTGGAGGACTCCAATGAGAAGTGTAGACCAATGTCAGTCTACAATGGGTCACCAAACACAGGACCACACAATGTAATCCCTCATTGTGTGATCCAAGGTGTTGACCCATGTGTAGCCTCTCTATTGGGATACACTTCATATACAAGCCCTTGGACTATGTGAAGAAAGTTGTAAGTTGACTACTCAAGAAGAAAGATTTTTTTTCTAACATCAAGATTTTTTCTAATTCATTTACTCGAGTAGGTCGATAACTACTCGAGTAGATTAGATGTATTTTACTCGAGTCAGAAAGCCTTATAATCGAGTAACTCACTATATCTCTCGTGTAGCTAAGTCAAAGTACTCGAGTAGACTGTCATATACTCGAGTAAGCATGCTTAACTACTCGAGTAGATCATTAATTTTACACGAGTATTAAAGTTGTCTTCCTCCATATTTTTTTCTAAGTATTTGACTCGAGTAAGTATACTCACATACTCGAGTAGTTCATCTTACCTACTCGAGTAGATCAAAGCTTCACTCATATATTCTGTAATTTCCCTACTCCAGAATTTTCCAAGTCATTTACTCGAGTACTTCATTCATATACTTGAGTAGATCTTTTCCTCTCGAGTAGTTTAGTTTAACTACTCGAGTAACTGCTTCTTGACATCTTCAAAATTCTTCCAAGTATTCTACTCGAGTAATTCTTCATGTACTCGAGTAGCTTATGCAACCTACTCGAGTAGTTCTTACCTGTACTCGAGTAGTTCCTTCATGTACTCGAGTAAGTCCGCTATACCTACTCGAGTAGTTCTACTTCCTTACTCGAGTAGTTGTTTTCTATCTACTCGAGTAGACAATATATGTATATACCCGAGTTGACTTTTCTTCATGTACTCGAGTAGTTTCTCACCTACTCGAGTAGCCCCTCACTCACTCGTGTATATGGCTGAATCTTCTTGAAATTTTGTCTAAGTCCACATCTGACGGGAATTTCAAATCACGCGACATGATTGGTCCACGTGTACATCATTGAGACCAATTATGACCGTTATTTTCATCCTATATAATGTCTTGTCAGAAAATGTCAAACCCTAAGAAGAAAGAGAATTTTCTAAGAATTTTCTGAGAATACGACTCCTCTCTCTGTTTTCACGGAACGGAAGCCGCCGCCGCCGCCATCTACTCCGGCCACTGCTTCTAATTTCAGAGGATTCATTCTGAAGAAAGTTACAGATCGAGATCGACATCACAGTTCATCTTCTCTCTCTGATTCTGTAAAAGCAAAGAAGATCCAAATCTGGGCCGAGATTTTCTTCACCGATTTCAGAAAGTGCTGCAAAGTTCATAAGAAGAAGATTCTGGCCGTTTCATCAGATCTGATTGGATTTACTGTTTGTATAGCTTTTCAAAAACTTTATTAATCTTGTAGGAGAAAGTTTCTCCGAGTGTAGGAGTTTTTCACTCCGAGTTTGTACGAAGTGTCATCTTCCGAGGTGTAGATCCCGTTGTTTGGATCGAGTTTGTAGGAACTTTGTTCCGAGGGTAGGATCGGTTTTTCGATCCGAGATAGTGGAGTAGCCGAGTCTAGTTGATTGCTAGATCGATGAGGGAAAGTGGATGTACTCAAGGTCGGGGAACCACTATAAATCTTGTGTCGTCTGTGATATTGGTAGATAGTTCTGTGCTGTGCTCTTCTTATTTTTTATTCCGCAAAAGACGCACAACTCACCTATTCACCCCCCTCTAGGTAATTTAGGTTGATAACCGTTTACTTTCAATGCCCGACTGAATTTGGACGATACTTGGTCCAGTATTGTTCGCCTGACGGTGGAGAACAATAATTTTGAGATCAAATCGAGCGTTATCCAAATGATCCAAAATGATGTGCAGTTCGATGGACTGCTAGATGAGGACCCGAACGTTCATTTGTCTAGTTTTTTGGAAATATGCGATACCTTTAATATCGATGGCATTACTGATGACGCAATTCGTTTGCGCCTTTTTCCATTCTCCTTAAGATCCAAAGCTAAGGCGTGGTTGAATTCCCTCCCACGAGGATGTATCACCACCTGGGCTGAGCTTGCGGAACGATTCTTGACGAAGTATTTTCCGCCCGCCAAAACTGCAAAGTTGCGGGCGGACATTTCTTCATTTGTGTAGAACGATTCAGAGTCTCTATTTGAGACTTGGGAGCGCTTTAAAGAATTTCTCCGCAAGTGTCCGCACCACGCAATGTCTGCGTGGTTGTAGGTCCAAATCTTTTACAATGGGCTTAACTATCAGACGCGTCAAATGATTGACGCGGCTGCCGGGGGTACCTTGAATAATAAGACCCCTGAGGCTGTCCAAGCTCTTATTGAAGAGATGGCTATGAACGCCTACCAATGGGACATCCCGCGGGGACGTCCGAAGCAGGAGGCCGACCTCTTCGAAGTGGATGCCACTGCCCACTTAGCCCTTCAAGTTGAAAGGCTGACGAAGCAGGTGGCGGAGATGTCTGCTGCCTCCACCACTCCGCCTTGGGTGATTCCTCCTAATGTCGGCGTAGTCAATGAATTCGTGGACTACGTGGGAAATGCTGGGCGACCTTCCTTCAAACCCAACAACAACCCTTATAGCAGTAACTATAATTCCAGGTTGGAGGAACCACCCCAACTTCTCATGGAGCAACACGAATAATGCGCAGCGCCCGCCCAATTCTTTCACGCCCGGATTTTTGCCGCCTCCCCCTCTTCCAAAACCCTCCCCGATGGAGGAGAATTTTTCTAAATATATATCTTCCAACAAGTTAAATATCTGGAAAATCACCGGATCACTAAAAAAACTTAGAACTCCAGGTTGAATAGCTAGCGCGAATGGTGTCCGAGCGCGTGCTCGGGGCACTGCCAGGAAACACGAAGCCCAATCCGTGGGAGAATATCAACGTTATAACCCTCTATAGTGGAAAGGAGGTGATTGGTCCAAAACGGACCAATCCGCAGGGTTCCTAAACTGCGCTTTCCCCACCTCCTTTCATGGAGGCATCTACCCCCCCCCTCTCTTTATTTTCTTTGTACATATTGTCTTTCCTGTTTGTGCCGCATACTTACATTACAATATTGAGGATAATGTTGGACTTAAGTATGGGGGTATTTTCGTGTTTTATGTTCTGCACTTCTACTTTCTGCATTTCAAAAATCAAAAATCAAAAATCAAAAAATATATATAACAACAAAACAAAACAAAAAAATTTAAAATGAAAAATCCAAATTTTTTTTAGTCTCCTTTCTTTTAAAAAAACACAAAAAATAAAAAATTATAAAACACAAAAATCTAAAAAAATTATAAAACAAAAAATTCCAAAAAAAAATTATTTTATTTTGTAAATATCTTTTGTAAATATTTTTTTTCTTTTCTCTCTTTTTCCTCTTCCTATCTTTCTCTTCTTTGTAATCATCGTTTTTCTCTTTCCTTATTTTGTAAATATTTGCTTATAAAAACCAAAAAAAAAAATCCAAAAAATTAGAAAAGAAAAAAAATAGTTCATATATATATATATATTTCTTATCGTTTTTTCCCGTATTGTTGGGTATTTCATCCACATGAACCCAGATTTGATGAAGTCACCCTGAAACTAAGATGAATTAAGTTGTATTTGATGCTTGGTTTGAGCTATATGTGTGCAGGAGTTTCACTGGGAAGTGTAGACCAATGTCAGCCCACAGTGGATCACCAAACACAGGAACTGTGCAATGTAATCCCTCATTGCATATTCCAAAGTGTTGACTCATGTGTGGTCTCTCTATTGGGATACACTTCATATTCAAGCTATTGGACTATGGGAAAGGCATTGGGAGTTGGCTACTCTAGAAGAATCAATTTTTCCAACATCAGAAAAAAAAATTCTAAGTGTTTTACTCGAGTAGTGCTTTCACCTACTCGAGTAGTCTGGGTATAAGTTACTCGAGTAGTTCTGTCTATATACTCGAGTAGACATAGTCATATACTCGAGTAGCTAAGTCACCTACTCGAGTAAACCAAGTCATATACTCGAGTAGCATGCTTATATACTCGAGTAGATCTCTCTTTATACCCGAGTGCCATAAGGGTTTTCTCATCTAAATTTTTTTTCTAAGTCATATACTCGAGTAAGTTTACTCACATACTCGAGTAGATAGAAACATACTCGAGTAGTTCACTTTACCTACTCGAGTAGTTCTTGTGTTACCCGTGTACCTTGCAATTTCCCTACTCTAGTATTTTTCTAAGTCTTTTACTCGAGTAGAACCTTCACCTACTCGAGTAGGTTACTTCCTCTCGAGTAGTTTAGTTCAACTACTCGAGTAGTTGCCAGCAGACCTCTTCAGAATTTTTCTAAGTATTCCACTCGAGTAGTCCTTCATGTACTCGAGTAGGTTATGTAATATACTCGAGTAGCTCTTCCAGTACTCGAGTAGTTCCTCTATATACTCGAGTAGGTCTCTTAGTATACTCGAGTAGTTCTGTCTATATACTCGAGTAGTTGATCTCTATATACTCGAGTAGCCATGTTTATACTTACCCGAGTATGTTTCCCATCATATACTCGAGTAGCTATTCAACTACTCGAGTAGTTACTGACTTACTCGTGTAGTTGGCCATATATTTCCGAAAATTTTTCTAAGTCATTTTTCAGACGGGATTTTTCAAATCACGCGACATGATTGGTCTACGTTTACATCATTAAGACCGATTATGACCGTTAGTCTCTCCTATATAAGGTCTTATCAGAAAATGACAAACCCTAAGTTTTTCTCAAAGCTTTCTTGTAATCTCTTTTTTCGAGAAATATTCTTCAGCCGCCTCTCTCTGACTTTCGCGAAACGGAAGCCGCCGCCGCCGCCTTCTTCTCCGGCCAAAGCTTCTACTTTCAGAGGTTTATTCTAAAGAAAAGTTACAGATCGAGATCGAATTCACTGATCACATTCTCTCTCTCGATTTCTGTAAAAGGAAGTAGATCCAGATCGAGGCCGAGACCTTCTTCACCAAATTCTGAAAAAGATGCAAAGTTGAAAAGAAGAAGATCCTGGTCATTTCTTTCAGATCTGAGTGTTTTACTGTTTGTATTCTTGTAAACACTTTATTAATCTTGTAGGAGAAATCTTCTCCGAGTGTAGGAGTTTTTCACTCCGAGTTTGTAGGAAGTGCTAAGGTGTAGATCTGTCTTGTTGGATCGAGTTTGTAGGAACTTTGTTCGAGGGTAGGATCGATTTTTGATCCGAGATAGTGGAGTAGCCGAGTCTAGTTGATTGCTAGATCGGTGAGGGAAAGTGGATGTACCCAAGGTTGGGGAACCACTATACATCTTGTGTCGTTTGTGATATTGGTAGATATTTCTGTGCAATGCTCTAATTAATATTCCGCAAAAGACGCTATTCACCCCCCCCCCTCTACGTGATTTAAGTCGACAAAGTTTTCTTTCAATTGGTATCAAAGCGAGGTTGACCGTTAAAAGGCTAACACCTTGATCAGATCCTGATCTGTTGTTGAAAGATACTACCATAAAATGGACAAGGGCAAAGATTTCGCCAAGCTTCCTCTGTTCAACAAAACAACTTTTGTGGAAAGAAAGAATAAAATTTTTCATGGAAGCTGTGGATCCAAGGATCTTCATGATCGTTGAAGAAGGTCCTTATGTTCCCATGACTATGCCCACTATCGACCCTACCAAGAGAGTCCCCAAGAAGCTAATGGATCTCGACAAAGATGAGATTGCACTTGTCTCTCTCGACAAGAAAGCTAAAAACATAATAGCAAGTGCAGTCGATGACTCGATGCTGCAGAATTTGATTCACTGTCAATCAGCTAAGGAGATGTGGCACTCCTTAGTCACTTTGATGGAAGGGACTGAAGAAGTTGATCGGAGACTCAATCAAAAATATGAAGCGTTCCGACAAGGGAACAAGGAAACAATTGCCGACACCTTCGAGAACTTCTTCAAGATTGTGAATGGCCTAAGGGTGTATGGCCGTGTCTTCACAAACGGAGAACTGAACGACAAATTCTTGAGATCCCTAACCAAGGAATGGGATAACAAGGTATGTGCCATCAGGGAGTTCGGGAAGCTAGCTGAAACGGACCCGCAAAATCTTTTTGGAAAGCTTATGTCTTATGAACTCCAAATCAATACAAGAAAAGCTGAAGAAGAGAAGGGCAGGTCTGCTCTAAAGGAGAAATCTGTCGCTCTGAAGGCAGACACCTCCAGAAAGACTAAGGCTGCCTCCCCCGCTCCAGCTCCAGAAGTTGATGAAGAAGAAGAAACATCAGAGCCCAGCACCTCAGGCTCTGAACTATCTGAAGGAGAGTTCTCCCTGCTCTCAAGGCAATTCAAGAAGTTTCTTAACAAAAAGAAACAATGGAAAGGCAAGGATGCCTCACACAGAAGATCGTGGCGCGATGACGATCGACAAAGAAAAGGCTCAAGCAGCCACGACAGGTATAACACTAAACAGAACAAATACGTTTCAACTGACATCATTTGCTACTATTGCAATAAGCCAGGTCACGTCATTGCTGACTGCCCCCATAAGAAGAAGGAGGGTGGGAGAAGAGAAGATAAGAAATGCTCACACAACAGGAAGAGGAAAGAGAAGAGTCTAATAGCCAAAAGGAGCAAGACTCTTAGCGACTCCGACTCCTCTGAGTCAAGCGAAGAAGAAGAAGCTTTACTTTGGGATAATGGCTCAAACAGATGATGAACAAGAGCCCCAGTTCACTGGGAAGGTAAACTCTCACACCCCTCTCTCAGAGTCTGAAGTCTCTGAACATGATTGCGAGAGCAGCTCCTCTGACGATGAGTCAGAATTGATGGCCCAGTATAAGGAGTTAATCATGGCTTACGACAAATGTCGTCGAGTCGTGAAGACTCAGGATAAAGAGATCAAATCTCTAAAAGCCGAAGAGAGCAACTTGAGAGAGAAAGTCGCAAATACTGACTCCCTCGAAGAAAGCTTCAATAATGCTATTGAAGAATACAACAAGGCTCTCAAGCACCTTGACCTGAAGGAGAAGATCATCAATGGTTTGGAAGCCGAACTTGCGGCTGAGAGGAAACTTGTTGAAAGTTTCTCTAAGCCCAAGACGGTTCTTCCATCGTTGCTGAATTCTCAGCAAAGGCTAAGGGAGCTGGACTAGGCCATGAAGAAGCTCCTAGTAAATCCTCTAGGAGAAACAAGAACCAACGAAAAAATAAGGCCGCCAAAAAGGCCTCAGCCGAAGAAAAGGGAAAAGCCCCTCTGAATCAAACCACATTCATAAAGGTCATCATCCAACAAATGAGTTTGATTTTGACTCATCATACGGGCACTTTGCTAGGCCTACTCATGTAGAGCCAAAGTCCCGCTATCAAGGATGGGCTCGACCCCGAAACTTTGGGGAAAGTGTCTTTAAGGCACCTTATGAAGAAGTTGTTCTTCAGAGCTATGGCCCTTTCAATCATGGGCATGACTTCAAGAACGCACCAAAGACAAAGCCTGTTGTAGAAAAGCCTATAAAGGAGAAGAAGCCATGTGATTGCCATCACCATGAGCATCTTCCTCCAAAAATGCTATCCCAGCTAGACCAAAGCTCTAGAAGGTCAAGCAGGAGATCTTGAGGCAAAGGTAGAACAGATTTGACTGTTGGTGCTGTGGCAAGGTTGGTCACTTCGCCATAGATTGCTGGTTCAATTCCAGAAACGCTGCAACCCCTCATGTCAGCAATATGAGAAAGACCGCTCATAATGCCAACACTCGCAGGGGGAGCACTCTAACCCGAGACCAAGGACCCAAACGTGTTTGGGTTCCTAAGGCGAATTGATTGTAATTGCAGGGATGTCCAAAGGCCAACAAAATGCCTATCTAGTACTTGGACAGCGGATGCTCTCGGCATATGACCGGGACGAGAAGCCTCATTCAGAACTTTACTCCAGTCATGAACGGACCAAAGGTCATCTTTGGCGAGAAGTTCATTAAGATCACCACTACCACTCCCATTGGAGAGGCTGATGATCAAAATGAAGAAGTCATCCAGGATGAAGAAATCACTCCGGTGCTTGAAGATATTCCAGATGCAAGGACCTTAGAGCTCAGACATCTGAAGGATCACCCCATGGACCAGATCATAGGAGATCCCCGGGATGGTGTCAGAACTCGGAGAGGTACAACTAATGAGAATCTTCATTTGAGTTTTCTCTCACAGGTTGAACCAAAGAAATTTGAGGAAGCAAACTCAGACGCATCGTGGATAATGGCAATGGAAGAAGAGCTAAATCAGTTCAAGCGCTGTAATGTATGGATACTGGTTCCAAGACCCAAGGGAAAGAACATCATTGGAACAAAATGGGTCTTCAGGAACAAGATGGATGAAGACGGGACTATCATAAAGAATAAGGCCAGACTCGTCGCTAAAGGATATCGTCAAGAAGAAGGAATCGACTTCGACAAGACCTATGCTCCAGTGGCCAGGCTGGAGGCAATAAGATTGTTCCTAGCATATGCTGCCTTCGAAGGCTTCACCGTCTATCAGATGGACGTGAAATCGGCCTTCCTGAATGGTAACTTAAAGGAGGAAGTGTATGTGGAACAACCTCCAGGTTTCGTTGATCCTAACTTTCCCGATCATGTCTATTTCCTGCACAAGCCCTATATGGTCTGAAACAAACTCCTCGAGCTTGGTATGAAACGCTGTCTACCTTTCTACTTGAGAACAAGTTCACAAGGGGAAAGATAGACAAGACATTATTTCTTAGGGAAATAAAGGGCAAGATTTTGCTAGTGTAAATCTATGTCGATGACATTATCTTTGGCTCTACAGATAACAACCTCTACAAAAAGTTCTCAAAACTTATGCAAGGGAAGTTTGAAATGAGCAGTATGGGCGAGCTGAAGTATTTCTTAGGGCTTCAAGTGAAACAATCTGAAGATGGAATTTTCATCTCACAGACCAAATTCACCAAAGTGCTAATTAAGAAATTCGGAATGGAGAACGCAACCTCTATGAGGACTCCAATGGGCTCAACTATGTCTCTGGACAAGGATGAGAAAGGAAAACCTTTTGATGAAACCAAGTACAGAAGCATAATTGGATCCTTGCTCTACCTTACTGCCAGTAGGCCTGACATAATGTTCTCAACATGTGTATGTGCTAGATTTCAGGTGAACTCTAAGGAATCTCATTACGCTGCTGCAAAGCGGATCCTGAGATATCTTAAAGGCACACCAAATCTTGGCTTATGGTACCCAAGAAGTAATGACAGCGAACTAATTGGATTTTCAGATGCAGATTTTGCAGGGAGCAAAGACGACCGGAAAAGCACCTCTGGGACTTGCCAATTCTTCGGAAGAAGGCTAATTTCCTGGAGTAGCAAGAAGCAGAACTGTGTCGCAATCTCAACGGCCGAGTCAGAGTATATCTCTGCATGCAGCTATTGCGCACAGTTGCTATGGACAAAGAATTAGTTCGAGGACTACAACCTGCAGTTCAAGGATATACCCTTGTACTGTGACTCCTCCAGCGCAATTGCAATAGCCAACAATCCAGTCTCTCACAGCTGGACAAAGCACATTGAGCTAAGGTACCACTTCATCCGGGAACATGTGGAGCATGGAGACATAGATCTCCAATATGTGCCTAAAGATCGACAAGTTGCAGATATCTTCACCAAGCCGCTGGACGAGACCAAGTTCTCGTTCTTCAAGACAGAGCTTGGGATGCTCAATAAGGAGGACTAAAGAAGGCTGAATGACTAAGAAGCAAGTAATTGCAAAGGGTTAGTCATAAAATCCACTCTTTCTCACTCTTTTTCAACATTCCACTCGAGAAGTATGAGACATACTCGAGTAACTAAGGACCTACTCGAGTATATGAAAGAACCTACTCGAGTATGTGTACTGACCTACTAAAGTACCTAAAGATCTACTCGAGTGCGTTTCTGACCTACTCGAGTAAGTCAAGATCTACTCGAGTAAGTTTCTGACCTACTCGAGTAAGTCACTACCTACTCGAGTAGGTCTCTCACCAACTTGAGTAAGTCCTTTTCTACTCGGGTAGTTCTTCTTACATACTCGAGTAGCTCCAGTCAACCTACTCGAGTAGCTCCTTTACCTACTCGTGTAGCCTCTCTCTCTCTCTCTCGTGTCCTGATTTCCAGTTTTTTCAAAATTTGTTCTATTCGCCAACCAAGGCTATATGCCGCCTCTTATTTAAATTAATTAGCGGAAATTGAAGAGTATATATATATATATATATATATATATATATATATATATATATATATATATATATATATATATATATATATATATATATGAAATTCCGAAACCTACTCGACATCTTTCTGTCTCTCGAGTACCCTGTCTCTTCGCCTACCCTGCCGACTCGCCTCCGCCGAAGTTGCAGAGCTTTCTCTCTCTCTAATTTCCTCCAGACAGTTGCACCCATGGCGTCTTCTCACAAGATTGGCGTCGGCTCCGAACTCGTCACCGACGGTATTGCAGAACTTTCCGACGATTTCCACAACCTCCTCATCCTCCTCGACACCGCCGGCCTCTCTTTCGTACTCAAAGAACCCTGTCGCGTCCTCTTCCCCGCTGTTGCAGAATTCTTCACAAATCTCAAGGTTCGACGGAACGGCAAAGTTCTAAAATCTACAGTTAAGGGGCTGAAACTACAGTTCACCAAGATCTCTGTCTCTCAACTTCTTCATTTACCTCTTGTTGATGAGGAAGATGATCTGGATGATGAATATTCTGACCGCACAGCACTCTTCTGTGGCATCTCTCCGGATGCCCAGTATATTAAGAGGTCCGACATGAATGCTGAAGTAAAATTCCTTGTTGATATTATTGGCAAAATTCTCCTATGCAAGACTCACTCCATCAGAGAAATTCCCTTATACTTCTTCGATATAATGCAAGCCATTGTATGCCGCAAGAACTACCAATTTGGTATGTTGATTCTGGACAAGATAAAGGATAGCATCAAATCCCCCAACTACGCAAGAATCATATATCTGCTCCTTCATGCCACCAATCCTGAAGTATTCAACTTCTCAAAAGGGACTCCTCTTCACCACATGAAGAAGGTCTCCATCTCATCAATTTAGAGATGGGATCTCAAGCTCAAGAACTCTGCCCAAGCTGCAAAGGTTTCAGAATTCTCAGAAGTTCCAGCTGCAGAGGACAGGACTCCATCTCCCTCTCCTCATCATGTGGCCAGCTCTCTGGTGCACCAAGTGAGGGGGAGCCTGCTCCCTCTAGCCTAGTCAGGCCACCCTCTCCTCAGCCAAAGATTCCATCCCTACATCATACTCCAAAGAGTCCAGCCATTTCCTCAGATCAAGTCCCTCAAGACACTCTTCTGTCCACAGCTGCTGCCATAGATGCCATGATTGTAGAGCTCACTGAAGATGTGCATCCCCCTCCTCCTCTATCTCCTCCAGCTCCAACCACTGAACTTCACAAAGACTTGTCTCCAGCACAGTCTCCTGCCCGTTCTCCAGCCAGAACTCCAACACCTTCTCCTCCTCCTCCAGCAGATGAGCCAGATACCATCCTCATTTCTGATGAGCCTTCTCCTGAGCCAGCTGAGGCCCCTCTCAGAAACCTTGACTTCTCCATTCCCCATGATACAGAAGAACTGGATGTTGTCACTCATACCACCAGAGCTCTCAGCTCAGTGATCATTGAAGAAATAGCTCCCTGGGTAACACCTCCTATCCCTACTGCTGCTCCCTCTGCTACTGCTGCTACAGTTTCCTCCTCCTCAGATTTGCTGCAAAGTATTGCCATTCTTCTTCAAGAACAAAGACATTATTTTGACACCTCTCTAAAGGTGGTCACTGACAAGGTCACTGCTCTTGAAACTGAGATGAGCCGAGGTTTTGCTAAAATTCAGCATAACACTGACAAGCTAAAGTACTTGTTCCAACTTGGTGGTAAAGCTCTTGACCATACTATCACTAGTATTGGCAATGTCATGGAACAAGGTGTAACCTTAGCAAACAATCAGATTGAGCTAGATAAGAGGACTGAGGCCAACAAGATGAAAATGTGTGAAGAGGTTGGAACCTTCAAAGATGACACCATAGAGAAAGTATCTGTTGAAATCAGAAAGGGGGAGGGTTTGATAAAAGAACTCAAAGAACAGGTAGAAAAATCTAATGCTCAGAAGACAGTTGAATGGGAAGCTCATATAAAGACCATTCATGATGATGTGCTTGCCCAGATACAGATTGTCAAATTTCACACCTATGACACTGCTGTCTGGATGCACAACCAAATCTTGCCAGATCTTGCAGTTGATCCAAACATCATTCCCCATCATCTCAACCCTCTGGCTACAGATGTTACTGCTCCAGCTATTCCTCCTCAACCCGCCTTCTCTCCCAGGCCTGGAGACTCAGTTGCTCCACCAGATACTTATGTCCCAGGCTGGGAAGACGATCCTGCTGATATATTCCTTCAAGCTCCTCTAGAGATCAGAACCAAGAAGAAAAGGAAATATGATGAAGGCCCCTCTGCCAGCAGGACAGCTCCTTCTAAGGCCCCTGAACATGCTGAAGCCTGGTCTCCAATTTCAAATTCTCTCATCTTGGACACACTCAGGCTGGTCATGGATCACAATGAGAACAGGAACATGCACTACAGTTCCCAAGAATGGGAGTTAAATGAGAAGTCTATGCTGAAAAGGAAGATCCATGATAGAGAGTTTGGGAGAAACAACCCTGCTGCTCCTCCAAGGCCTCCTAAGTACTTTCCTAAGCCTTTCAGCTACCTAAGGAGACCACAAGAGAAGATGGATAAACAGCAATCCCAAGCCCAAACCTGAAAAGATGATGAGAAATTGATATGACAATTGTAGACTTGGTGTTTTGGAAACTATATATATATATATATATATATATATATATATATATATATATATATATATATATATATACAATTCTTCATTCTGCTAATTATCTTTTTCATTATCCTTTGCTTACCTGCTAATATTTTTCTACTTAGTTTCTTTTATGTCCATAATTCACCTTAGTGTAAAGGGTTCTGACTTCAACAAATAGGGGGAGATTGTTGGGTATTTCATCCACATGAACCTAGATTTGATGAAGTCACCCTGGAACTAAGATGAATTAAGTTGTATTTGATGCTTGTTTGAGCTATATACGTGCAGGAGTTTCACTGGGAAGTGTAGGACAATGTCAGCCCAAAGTGGGTCACCAAACACAGGAACTGTGTAATGTAATCCCTCATTGCATATTCCAAAGTGTTGACTCATGTGTGGTCTCTCTATTGGGATACACTTCATATTCAAGCTATTGGACTATGGGAAAGACATTGGGAGTTGGCTACTCTAGAAGAATCAATTTTTCCAACATCAGAAAAAAAATTCTAAGTGTTTTACTCGAGTAGTGCTTTCACCTACTCGAGTAGTCTGGGTATAAGTTACTCGAGTAGTTCTGTCTATATACTCGAGTAGACATAGTCATATACTCGAGTAGCTAAGTCACCTACTCGAGTAGACCAAGTCATATACTCGAGTAGCATGCTTATATACTCGAGTAGATCTCTCTTAATACCCGAGTGCCATAAGGGTTTTCTCATCTAAATTTTTTTTCTAAGTCATATACTCGAGTAAGTTTACTCACATACTCGAGTAGATAGAAACATACTCGAGTAGTTCACTTTACCTACTCGAGTAGTTCTTGTGTTACCCGAGTACCTTGCAATTTCCCTACTCCAGTATTTTTCTAAGTCTTTTACTCGAGTAGAACCTTCACCTACTCGAGTAGGTTACTTCCTCTCGAGTAGTTTAGTTCAACTACTCGAGTAGTTGCCAGCAGACCTCTTCAGAATTTTTCTAAGTATTCCACTCGAGTAGTCCTTCATGTACTCGAGTAGGTTATGTAATATACTCGAGTAGCTCTTCCAGTACTCGAGTAGTTCCTCTATATACTCGAGTAGGTCTCTTAGTATACTCGAGTAGTTCTGTCTATATACTCGAGTAGTTGATCTCTATATACTCGAGTAGCCTGTTTATACTTACCCGAGTATGTTTCTCATCATATACTCGAGTAGCTATTCAACTACTCGAGTGGTTACTGACTTACTCGTGTAGTTGGCCATATATTTCCGAAAATTTTTCTAAGTCATTTTTCAGACGGGATTTTTCAAATCACGCGACATGATTGGTCCACGTGTACATCATTAAGACCGATTATGACCGTTAGTCTCTCCTATATAAGGTCTTATCAGAAAATGACAAACCCTAAGTTTTTCTCAAAGCTTTCTTGTAATCTATTTTTTCGAGAAATATTCTTCAGTCGCTTCTCTCCGACTTTTGCAAAACGGAAGCCGCCACCTTCTTCTCCGGCCAAAGCTTCTACTTTCAGAGGTTTATTCTGAAGAAAAGTTATAGATCGAGATCGAATTCACTGATCACATTCTCTCTCTCGATTTCTGTAAAAGGAAGTAGATCCAGATCGAGGCCGAGACCTTCTTCACCGAATTCTGAAAAAGCTGCAAAGTTGAAAAGAAGAAGATCCTGGTCATTTCTTTCAGATCTGAGTGTTTTACTGTTTGTATTCTTGTAAACACTTTATTAATCTTGTAGGAGAAATCTTCTCCGAGTGTAGGAGTTTTTCACTCCGAGTTTGTAGGAAGTGCTATCTTCCGAGGTGTAGATCCATCTTGTTGGATCGAGTTTGTAGGAACTTTTTTCCGAGGGTAGGATCGATTTTTGATCCGAGATAGTGGAGTAGCCGAGTCTAGTTGATTGCTAGATAGGTGAGGGAAAGTGGATGTACCCAAGGTTGGGGAACCACTATACATCTTGTGTCGTCTGTGATATTGGTAGATATTTTTGTGCAGTGCTCTAATTAATTTTTATTCCGCAAAAGACGCACAAACCACCTATTCACCCCCCTCTAGGTGATTTAGGTCGACAACAGTTTTCTTTCACGTATGTATATAATAACAAATTTAAAAACAAAACAAAAAAAGATAATAAGTCAGAAATTCAAAAAAAACAATCGAGTAAAATAAAAGAAAAATTCAAAAAAAGATAATAAATTTAAAATACAAAAAAATGATTATAAACACTATAAAAATAAAAAAAATTGTTTTGAAACAAATAAGGCAAATATACCATTCTTAATTTTCTTGCTATCCAAAAATTTTGTTTTGAGTTTATTTATATGTGAATTTTATTAATTCTTTGTTTGCTATTCATTTGTTAATTATTGATTGAAAAATTTCAAGAGCCGGGGTTAAGTTTTAAAGAATTCATTATGCTTTGTTAAAAATAGAGAACTCGTTTTAGGCACTACTTCTAATTTTTCATCGATAGGAGAACGAGTATTATGTTAGAAAATAACGACTATAGAATTCAATTATTTTTACTTTTAGCTTTCTAACAAATTGGAACGTACAATTTATTAAGGTTACCCTCAAAAATTTTTATATTAATATTCTACTTTTCTTTTCTCCCCTTACTTATCATGACTTACTTGGCATGATAAAATTTTTATACTTAAAAAATCCTATGTCAATGGAAATAAGATTTTGTTCCGTAAACATAGGCCACCCAATAATTTAAAAAGATTATATGTTACAGAGTAAGAGGATAAAATTTATTACTCTCACACATATACATTAGGTTAATTTTATCATATGAAGTTGAAAAAAATGATATTAGGAAAATAAGATTTCATTTTCCTAATAATCCAAAAAGAAAAAAAAATGGAGGTTCGAGAAAAAATTACCTCACCTCAAAAATCTAAACCCTCTTCATAAACCAACATCAACCCCCTTAGCCAATTTCACGATTCTAGAATTAATTCAAAAATATTTTTGAGAGCATAATTTATAAATTGCATTATTTCCAGTAAAACTTCTATAAGCAATAGTTCAAATAATTCCAAACTATTTTTGTTAATCTAACCATTACAATTATTACTTTCTATTTGATTACATCAAGAATTCTTTTGGCGAAAACTTTTTCCCTATTTAAATCACCTACATAATTTTAGAACTTAACACTTACACCATGTATATTTATTTAGATCTCTCTTATAATTAATTAAGCGGTAGCTAAACCTAGAGTTTTTTGATTCCTTATAAGTTCACCTCAAACTTTTGCTCTGGAATAATAAAAGCTTAAGTATGGGGGTATTTGATAAATTGTAAACATACATATTTATTTTACAATAAATAAGTTGTATTAGTTTCTTTTTATTATTTTTAGTTAATTTTATTTAATAAATTGTTCCTTTTTTGTAAATATTTCCTAACTTAAGTTTATTTTGATTTTCTGAAATTTTTCAGGAAATTGTCAAAAATTATATGTACACGCCCGTGTACTTTGGGTCACGCCCATGACTAGGGCATGACACTTCAAACCCGTGGAAATCAATAATTTTTGGAAGAAATTGATGGACACGCCCGGCCACATGCCCGTGTCGAATGACACACCCCGTGTCCTGAGCCTGTGTCCATCCCGCTCGACGAAAACGCGTTCAACGATCGTTGACCCAACCCGACCCGCCCCGCGTCACGCCCGTGTCAGAGGGCGTGACTCCTCCACCTGGCCCGACAAACCGTCGCCGGCAACCTTTCGACGCAAATGACGCCCAGTTCATCCTCCCTAACACGCCCAATGTCACGCCCGTGACCTGGGGCGTGACCGCCGCATTTTCAGCCGCAAAGTCAAATCACCTTCCGCCATTTGAATAGTAGTGACACGCCCCCTGACACACCCGTGTCAGATGGCGTGTACTTGGAAAATTTTGCCTATAAAAGGCAAGCTGCTGTATGAGTTCAGGGTTCCAAAATTTGAACCATTTTGGTGTTAAGGGGCTGTTGTTTGGAGCTAGTTTTGGGGCTATGTAAGGAACCTTCCCCCTCCTTTTCTAGTTTGTTTAAGCATTTGTCATCAACCATTTTTTGTTAATAAAATTATTTCTTTTCATCCTTACAATGCTTTGAAATTTCTCTGAATGCCTCCTTTTCATCCTCTTATGTACTTTTGTTTTCATTTTTTATGTGTGTGTGCGTGTACGAGCACATTTTTGCTGAATTTATGCTTTAAAATGAAACACTATTTACCTTACTTTCATTTTTCTTAAAATATCTAGCCATTATTATAGCCATTTTCGATATCATATTCTTTAAAAATTGGTTAGACTTAGGATTTTTACTTTCATTTTCTGTTTCTTACACTTTTTAAACTCTTTTACAAAAATATAAGAATGGATCATGCGTTACTTTAAAATTTTCAACTACTTTGATTTTGGCAATTACTTAAAATTTTTTTGCTCAAACAATTTTTATTTCCACTTTTTATGCATTTCTATCAAAATCTAACGCTAAAAATGTAAACATTTTAATTTTTCAGGCACTTGTTTTTCTCGCTTTAATTTGAAAACTCTTTGCTCAAATAATTTTTTATTTTGTCTTTTTATGCATTCCCACCGCATTCTAGCAGGAGCAATGCAGTTGTTTTAATTTTTAAATAACTTTGTTTTTGTTCTTATTTTTTTTTCTCCTGCGTGCGTGTGTGTATGAGATAATTTTCATCTCCTTATTTCAATTATGTAAGTGTGTGTGTGTGTATTTCATTTATGCAAGTGTGTGTGTGTTTACTTATATCGAGTGAGTGAGTATTTACTTTCTGAAGAGTGCGTGCGTATGTTGCATTTATTTCCGCATACTCGCTAAGCGTTAAATGACAGGTCTTTATTTTCCGCCTACTCGCTAGGAGTTAAATGACAGGTCTTTATTTTCCGCCTACTCGCTAGGAGTTAAATGGCAGGTCTTTATTTTTCTCCTACTCGCTAGGAGTTAAATGGCAGGTCTTTATTTTCCGCCTACTCGCTAGGAGTTAAATGGCAGGTCTTTATTTTCTGCCTACTCGCTAGGAGTTAAATGGCAGGTCTTTATTTCCCGCCTACTCATTTGAGTAGGACTTGTACTCGCATTTATTTTCGCCTACTCGTTAAGAGTTAAATAGCGTGTCTTTATTTTCCTGTAAATATTTGAGAAGGACTTGTAATAGCATTTATTTCCGACTACTCGTTAAGAGTTAAATGACGTGTCTTTATTTTTCACCTACTCATTTGCATAGGATTTGTGTGTGAGTGTTTACTTTCTGTATAGTGAGTGCGTGTGATGTATTTATTTTCTCCTACTCGTTTGAGTAGGACTCGCTTTCATTTCTGTCCTACTCGTTTGAGTAGGACTTGCAAATTTTCAGCTTTTATTTCCCGCCCTCTCGTTTAAGTGGGACTTGCAATTACATTTACGCAATTTTCTCTTACTTGTAACTTAGTTTTATTTCTTTCCCTTTATTATGTGTTTGGATGAGTGCGGGTGTGTTTATTTACAGTAACTTTTCTATATCTAATATTAGGTTATCTTACTTTTCTTCTTATTTTCTTTGTAACCCTTCAGAGAATAATTTAGAACGCTTGCCTAACCAAACTCATAAGCTATCTCCATTCCGATGAGTGGTTAATCGCTTTTAGCCCGCGGTATCGAAGAGCATTGGGATATAAAATGTTTTAAATAACTAAAGGTCTTATTTTTCTATTTAATTAATAAACTTAAGGTTTACCCCGGGTTAACGACGCGTAGAACCACATATCGATGTGTGGGGTCTATTTCCATTATCCATACGCCAGCTAGCGGAGAGGTCGTGCGTATGGACTGATCACCCCTGGGTAAAGAGAGTTCCGCACTAACCCTCGAGAGAGGAGGCGCGCTAACTCTACCGAATTGGGTTCCCCACCCAATAGCGGGGTTCTTAGCGTATTGCGGGCATTAAGAGGAATCCTTCGTCAGACGAGAGCCCGGTCGAATATCCTTAATGTCCAGGTGAGCGATATTCCTAGAGATAGGTGAGCTCATAATTTTTTAACCTACACGGCCAAGTTTCCGCTATAATTAAATTGAAACCTAAGATCTCTTTTTTATTCAAAACTATTTTACTCCTAATGTAATTTGATACCGTGTGTTATCTCTTCATCGACTTTAATCTTTATCTATTTTCTTCATTTTTTTAGTTAAAACCAACAACTTAATATTTCGGTAAAATTATACTGCTTTCGGAGCAGTAGGGATAATCAACCCGTTCCCAGGAAATTTACTATCTGGATATTCCCCCGAATATTCAGTATTACTTGCGGTAGGTGCACTTTCCTATGATTCGTCGTGCGAAATCCGGACCCACCGTGCTCCCCAGATAATTTAGAGTCGGGCTTCGCATGCATCAGGACTCTGTGGACACCATGGATTTGTCACAGAAAATGTCCGTTCAGTATCCCATCAAGCAACTGGCACGAGCACGACGGACACAGAAGACCCAGAACGCAAATCAGCAGGACAGTCCGCCACAAGGATGTGAAACATCCATCGCAACATGGAGAGCTCGACAAGAACAAAAGCCCATCTCCAAAACCAGTCCCCAAATGCTTACTCCGCGGACGCAAAAGACAAGTCCGCCAACACACCGCGGATAGAACTTCCAATCCGCATAGTTACAACAAGTGTTGGCTAACAGCTAGGCCGCCGATCAAGCTGAGCACTGCCAACAGACCGCCAAATATAGTCCGCTCAGACCACTCTAATAGAAGCCCAAGCCACCAAGACTTCTGTTGGATCCCTAGTTGGATTTGGGCTAGGTTCACTAAACTAGTATGTTTGACCCAACATGTATAGCCAGGGTCATGTTTGTGTCTTAGAGTCTAGGCCATGTCCTTAGAGTCAACACTGCATGGACCAGCCATCAACAGACTGCAAAGGACTCAAGACTTATGGAAATTTCAAAGACTCGGGAAATGAGTTCGACGTTCATTGAACTCAGCTTGACAAACTCAGAGAAAATTCTCTGAGCTGAGCTCGACGAACTTGGTTCTCAGTTTGACGATCTCTGGACACTATACTTCAACATTCTAAGTCCATAATTCCTTTCTCTGATTTCTAGTCGACGAAGTTAGAATATCAGGTCGACGATTTATGGATGCTCTACTTCAAATATTCTAAGTCTAGAATCATACTCCAGTCGACAAATTCATGTTCTCAGCTCGACGAACTTAGACCACAGTCTTGACAAGTTTTATCAAGCAGTAGTTAGAAGTTCTCAGGTCGATAAAATCAATTCTCAGGACGACGATTTCTGGACACTTTACTTCTACATTCTCAATTCCAAGAAACATTTTCACTGAACTCCAGTCGATGAAGTTTGAATCTCAGCTCGACGATCTTGATGCACAGAATTGGCAAGGTTCTAGAGAAAGCAGTTATCTGTTCTTAGGTCGACGATCTTGGATCTCAGGTTGACGAACAACAATTATCTGGTCGACAAACATAACTTCTCAGCTCGACGAACTCTGGACCCAGGTCGACGAATTATGTTCTTCACTCGATGATTTTTGTGCAGTTCCAGACATGGACTTTTCCTCCCTCTGTCCCTTATTTTAATGCAGTAATTCCTGTATAATCAATGCTTAATGTTCTCTGAATATTACTGTTAGAAGCAGCAATGATTATGGTCTTCATCAGGATTATTACTTGCCGTTTTTCAATGGGACGGTTGGGAAAATCAATCAATGTAGATATTCTCTAGGCCGTCAGCAATCAATGCTGGAACGAATTCAAAAATTCAGAAGGAAGATTTCACATAAAATATAAAAGGATTTTTCTTCTTCCTTCTCTAGAAGAGAATACAGAGAATATATTGAATAGGGCTAGAAGAGCACGATATAGAAAGCAATCATACAGTAATAGAGAAAAGAACATGCCCAGACCAGAGAAATAACACAAGATACAGAAGAAGAAGATGAAGAACATCCATTCAAAATCAAGATTCTTCTTCCTTCTTCATTCCAGGATTCTTCAAGGACAACAACAACTATATCATTCAAGAAGTTCCTGGAAATCTTCTGGTCAAGGCTAAACGATTGAAGGCCTACTCACCCTGAAGCAAAGATCCAACCTTCCTGAACAAATCAATATCTCAGGGGGAGCTTTGTTAACATCAAAGATCCACTTAAGTCTTCTCAGATGTATTTGAGAAAGAGAAGACAACATCACTCTCTCATCCCCCACTATAAAAAGGGTTCTTTAACTCCCTTCAAAAGTTATTCCTGGTTGCAAGTCACCTGACCAAAAGACTTGGGGTTGGTTTTTGAGCACCTAATCAAAAGTTCATTAGTGGCAGTCACCGGATCAAAAATCTGAGTGAATTCCTATCAGGGTGGTAGAAGAGTGGATGTAACCAAGTTGGGGAACCACTATAAAATTCTTGTGTTGTCTGGTAGCCATCTTTATCTTTTGTTCTTGCTATGGTTGTGCTAGCTAGGTTGCTGTGTTTGTGATATTAGTTTATATTTGTTGTGCCTGTAGTAGATCACTTTATCTTAGAACGGTTTTTTATTTACAGCAAAAAGGCTTTAAAATTTCAAGATACTCTATTCACCCCCCCCCCCCTCTAGAGTATTTCAGATCTAACCCTAACTTTCAATTGGTATCAGAGCAGGTTCTTTTAGTTGTACAAGCTAACCCTTGAACCAAAAGATCCTTTGTTAGATCTGATTTCTTTTATTTCTATTAGGATTATATACACAGCATGACACAGAACAAATATTATGCAAGCATAAGACCTCCAGTGTGCAACCTGAATAAGTTTGCCATCTGGAACGCAAGAATAAAATTATATATGAATTCTATTGATGATGACATCTACAACTCTATTTTGACAGGTCATCCTCAAGCAACTGCATCTACATCTACAGCAACCTCAAGAAATCAAGCAGTTCCACCACCTGAGTGGACTGATGCTCAGAAGAAAGAAAAGGTTGTTGATGTTAAAGCCATGAACATTCTGGCCCAAATAATGTCTGATGACATTTTTCAGAAAGTGGCTGAATGCACTTCATCCAATGCCATTTAGGACTCTCTCAACCAAATGGTGGATGGCTCTGCTGATGAAAGGAAGGACAGAAGGTCAAATCTTATATCCCAGTATGAGAATTTCAAGAAGGATAAAACAGAATCTGTTGCATTCATGGACAACAGATTAAGCTCAATAATCAATGAGCTGAAGACCTTGGATAAGGACATCAACCTCACTGAGATGAATGACAAAATCCTCATATGCTTCCCAAGGTCATGAGATTCAAGGATCTGGCCAATCAAGGAGGCCAGGAGCTTAAATGAGATTTCCATAGAATCTCTATTGGGAAAGCTCAAGTCCTATCAGCAACTAATCAAGTCCAGAGAAGCAGTTGAACAAAGGACTCCTCCACCAGTTAGGAAAGAGCACAATCTGGCATTCAAGGCTGCTGAGGAGACAAAAGCTTCAAAAATCAATGAAGATCTAATGAGTCTCTTTGCCAAAAGATTTTACAAAATGGCAAGGAAAGACTTCAGAAGAAAATCATCCAGGCAAGATGATAAACCAAGGTATAACAAAACCCCCACTAAAGAAGTAGTTTGCTTTGGCTGCGGGAAACCTGGACACTTTATCTCAGAGTGTCCAGAGAATCAAAAGAAAGAAAGAAGAAGAGAGAATAACATCAGAAGACAACAAAGCTCAAGGCCAGTGAAGAAGAAAGAAGGAGAAGGGCTTTGTAGCTGAAAACTGGAGTGACACTGAAGATGAATCCACATCTTCCAGTTTCAGTGAAGAAGAAGAAGAGGCAGGGGCCAAAGAAGTCTGTCTCATGGCCATTAATGCCTCCAGAAGTCAATCAGATGAAGAAGAATATGAAGATGAAGGAACTTCAGAATCAGTAGCTGATGAGGTACTTTTAACATTTGATTATAGTTCTGATAGTTTCAAAACTGAGTTTAAAACTTTGTGTATTGATCTAATTAACTCAGAGAAAGACATTAAAATACTTAGGGAAAGACTAGCCAATCAAGAAAATCTAATTTCTGAAAATAATAAATTGAAAGATGAACTAACTCTAGCCAATTAACAAATCATGTCTTTAAAAACAGAGATATGTGAGGCCAAACAACTTGAGGAATCTCTCAATGGGAGAAGCCTTCAGCTGATGGACATCACAAGCACAGTCAATGCCAGACTGAATGGCAAACTAGGCTTGGGTGCATCATCAAGTTTACCCCCCCCCCCCATCCTCAAGAAGAACATATTATCAACCACCATTAAATTTGTGTCAGCTAAGGATAAAGAGGTAATGAACAACAAACAAATCATAGAAGAATTACCTAACCTTAAAAATCACAAAAACAGAAACCAGAGAACCTTAGATAAAAACAAAGTTCAGCAGATTTCGTCGAACTCAGATCGACGAAATGTGGCCAGTTCGTCGAACTCTAGTCGACGAACGCTGAATGCAAATCTATATAATAATCATTCGTCTTACTGCGATCGAAGAACTGTGCATGGTTCGTCGAGCAGAGATAGATGAACTTGGGGCACATAAAATGAATATGTTCATTCTCTGAGCAGAGATCGACGATCTCATCTCATTTTGTCGAACTCTGGTCGACGAGCTCACAATATTTCGTCGAACCCAAAAAGACTTAATAAAAATTATAATTATAACAGCAACTCAAATCAATCTAGGAAACCTTTTATTCCACTTGCTGATTGGACAATTCCTCTTATAATATATCACCCCTTGGGGTATAAATAACAACCTGAATTTTCAGTAATATCTAGTTTTTCTTATCAATAATATAAAGGACTCAAGGTAACCTGGGTCAAGAATAACTAACTATTTTCATTGCAGGAAAAGAACTGTCCAACAGTTAATCAAAGATGGTATCTGGATAGTGGATGCTCCAAGCACATGACTGGCAGTAAGGACAATTTAAACAACTACAAGTCAAAGCTGGGACCAAAGGTTATCTTTGGTGATTCAAATTGGGGCCAGTCAGAGGGATTTGGAGAAGTAAAGATTGGAGCAGTCACTTTCAAGAAGCTGTCATATGTAAGTGGACTCAAGCATAACCTCATCTCTCTAAGCCAATTATGTGATGAATGTTATCAGGTACACTTTAACTCAACATCTTGTATTATTTCTAATAAAGAAAAACAAACTATTTTAATTGGAAATAGACAAGGCAACATATAAATAGTAGATTTTCATTCTGCACCTTCAGACATTTGTCTACTTAATATTGTCAGCAGTCAAAATGATCTTTGGCATAAAAGGCTAGGACATGTAGATATTAAAAACATTGTTAGGCTATATAAAGACAGCCTTGTCAGAGGTTTACTTTCTGGTCCCTACAAGAAGGAAGGCCTCTGCAGGGCTTGTCAACTAGGCAAGCAAACTAAATCTAACTTTAAATCAGTAAATATAAGTGATTCGCCTGCGATTTTGTACTTGCTACACAAGGACCTATTTGGGTCTATTGTTGTACAAAGCCTAGGAGGGAAATCCTATACCCTAGTTATTGTAGATGACTTCTCAACATTCACTTGGGTGTTCTTTCTGAGATCTAAGTCAGATACATTCAAATTTCTTACAGATTTTCTCAGGACCATATAGATTGAGTACACTACTCATGTTGCATTGATCAGAAGTGATCATGGTATAGAGTTTGAGTCTCTTCTTATGCATGAGTTCTGTGAGAAGGAAGGTATCAGGCACTGCTTCTCAGCTCTTAGAACTCCCGAATAAAATAAGGTAGCTGAAAGGAAGAATAAAACCGTAATTGAAGCTGCAGGCACATTACTTGCAGATGCTTACATGCCCCTATCCTTTTGGGCATAGGCTGTAAGCATATCAAACTATGTACTGAACAGAAGTCTAATACATAAACTTAAGAATAGGACTCTCTATAAATTACGCAAAGGGAAGAAACCTAAAATCACATATTTTAAAGTTTTTGGCTGCATATGTTATATACATAATAACAACAAGAAATATATTAGAAAGTTTGAAGCTAAGGCTGAAGAGGGAATATTTCTAGGATAATCCCAAGTAAGCAAAGCTTATATGGTGTTTAACAAATCTTCTTTAAAAATTGAAGAATCAATTCATGTCAGTTTTGATGAAACTAACATGTCTTATAAGGTGAAAGAGATTTCTACCAATAGCACCTTGCAGGTACCTCACTTGTGTGAGAAAATGGGTGAGCTAAACCTTCCATAAGAAGTCATATCACCTCCTACTCCACAAGCTGAAGAAGACAGTGAAGAAGAATGCTTGGAAGAAGTTGAAATTCCTTCAACAGCAGACATAATTCCACAAGAGGAATTAATTCCAAATGTTGTTGCTGAACCAACTCCACCCACTAATCTTGTCACACTAAGGGATCATCCCAGATGCCAAGTGATTGGATACATATCAGCAGGTGTACAGACAAGGCATTAACTCAACCAAGATGTGATGCATGTCTGTTTCTTCTCTTAAATTGAACCTCAATCCATAAAAGATGCTGAGCAAGATCCCCACTGGATCATTGCAATGCAAGAGGAACTCAACTAATTTGAGTGATGTAGAGTTTGGGATTTAGTTCCAAGACCCAAAGACTACCCATTCATTAGATCTAAATGGGTATATATAAACAAACTAGATCCCAATTTAACTCCCCCTATCCGTCGCATAGCATATAACAGTAGGTCCGGCCGGGGCCCGACGCCATATACCACAGACAGACCGGGTGGTTACTCAATGGAAATCATCCAACCAATCCAACGTCCTACACAGAGCATTCTAGTGGAAGGAGTTTTATAAGTTGCAATTACAATAACCCAACAACAAGCATGAATGTCCACTAACAAGCCAAATAGGAATGAAGTACATACACAAGTACTGGCCTTAAGGCCTTACAAATGGTTTGCTCTTATTACATGTTTTCCATACCACAGCACGCAGGCCGGTCATACATGAACAAAAGCAAGTAAACACTCCAATTAGGCCTTCAAGGGCCGGCTTCGCAATTTGGGCTTTAGCCCGCTATTGACCGCTTGGTCCAGCAGCACCTGCAAGCAACAAACCACCGCACGGTGTCAAACAAAAGCAACGGTCAGCAATGCTGACCAAATTATAACGATCCCGCCCCCAATTCGGGGCGGCGATGCTCCTTCCCTACACTTATTAGCATAACCAAGCAGTGTCTAGATATACATTTCATCACAGGCGTAGGCTTACACGGCGACACACCCCGTGCACTCAAGGCACATTCTCGGTGAACACGGTCAAAGCCCGTCGACTCACCAACGTCCCCAGGACGGCCCAACAATGAGCAATTTGTCTTCCCGGCATGGGTCATGGTAATTTAAACCATAGACCGTTGAAGACCCTCATCTATGCCAACGGCTATAATCCGAACGACATAGAACGGGTACGGTTCCATCTAACCTGTGCTCACATCGCAACGTTAATTTAAAACATATGCGCAGGTCAAACTTCTCCCGAGTCCCGTTTCCATCGCAAAATCACATAACCCGATTATGTTCAAGTTGGCTCCCAGGCCACCAAGGTGGCAAAATCACGCATCCGTCCAGTTTTTCGGGTGCACCTTAGGGTTAATCCCCAAGGCTCCCTGTTGCAATGTACCTCGTAGAAAACCCAAAAAAACAAACATTCGCACGGAGTCTTCTCCGGCATTTATGCAATACAACATCACCGATCAAGACCAACATGTCTGGATAGGCTTCACACATCATGCCTATGTCCGTTCTCGTTTACGAACTCTACACAACGGGGACTTCACATATCTACACGAAGGAACGCCTCCAACTCACCGCAAACTCGCGAGAGCGGGCTTCCTATGCAAAAGAAGTAGAGCTTCACATGCTCAAGTAGAGAATCGTTACCCTAGCGTTCTTCCTTGTCGTCATGGAAATGTACGCGGATGTAAAGCACCGCAATCTCCTTGCCTTCGTAGATCCGAAGTCGGCTCGCGATTTGGAGCTCTAAAACTCCTCCAAAGACTGGATCTAGGCTTCTTCTTCCTCCTTTGCTCTCCCCTCTCTCTAGGATTTAGACAAAGAACCAGCAGAAAATAATAAGGGTTTTGAAACCCTTCTCTTGGGTATAACCCTTTCGGGAATAACCACAGCCGTCAGATCCCACTAAAATGGATGCACGGGCACGATCCAGGTCTGACGTGGACAAATGGGGATAAACACCGCATGGTTCACCAATCCGGAGCAAGACACGTCCACGGCCAATTAAATTGTGTTAGGACATTTAGTCAACTCCCGCCAAAACCCCAGCATCAACACTCCGCGTCGACAAAATCAAACACGCACAATAAGCCCCGCGCTCCACGATCGTCGAACCAAAATCGTCGACCGCCAACAAATCGTCGAACGGAGATCTATAGCCCGATCGTCGAACGCAAATCTCTAGCCAAATTGTCGAACGCACGGCCCGAACGTGGAACCGACGGCCCGATTGTCAAACCCAGAAAACTAATTGTTCGACGAACACGCGGCCTGATCGTCGAACCCGCGGCCCGATCGTCGAACCCAAAAAATTGCCTGATCGACGAACACGCGGCCTGATCGTCAAACCCGCGGCCCGATCATCGAACGGAGATAGCTGGCCCGATCGTCGAACATAGAAAGCTGGCTCGATCGTCGACCGCAGCATTGTGACCCGATCATCGAACGCTGATCGACGATTGTCAAACCCAGATTTCTGCCTGATCGTTTTTGCCAGATCTTGAACTACCCCGACACGCCCTGGGACACACCCATGTCCCAGGCCGTGTACTCTTGCCAAATTCCAAATTTGGTACAGATTCGTCACCCGTCGCCCTTTTGAGTTTCGGGGCGTTACAGCTCTCCCCCTCTTAAAAGAATTTCTTCCACGAAATTACATAAAGGAAAGATAAGTACAAAATTAAATTGTACCTGAGCGGAACAACTCCGGATACTCGTCAAGCATAGTCTGCTCTCGTTCCCAAGAGAGCTCTTCGCGACCGTAATTGTCCCAACGGACCTTGACCATCCTGATCTCTTTATTGCGTAGCCGCTTGACTTCCGAGTCTTCAATCCGCACGGGCTTGACCTTTGTTGTCAACCCACCCTCAATCGGCACTTGATCGACCGCGATCACTTGCATAGGCTCTTGCACTGCCTTCTGTAGCACCGATATGTGGAATACATCATGTAAACCACTAAGCTCCACTGAAAGCTTCAACCGATAGGCTGCTTCACCAACCTGCTCCAGAACCTCAAACGGCCCAAGGTACCTCGGGCTTTGCTTTTTCAATCACCGCACCCGTGAGACACCCTTGAACGGCTTGATCATTAAGTACACCCAGTCGCCCACGGCGAACTCCACATTGTTATGCTTGGTATTATAATACTTCGCTTGCCGGTCCTGAGTGATAAGCAACCTCTCCTGAATGGTTCGCACCAATGAAGTAGCATCCTCCACCTCTTGACGCTTGTACAATTTTGACTCACCCGTTTCCAACCAGTACAACGGCATGAGACATCTCCTACCTTAAAGGGCCTCGAAGGGCACCATTTGAATACTCGCCTGGTAGCTATTGTTCTACGCAAATTCCACCAAATAAAGATGGTCTTCCCATTGCTTTCTAAAGTCCAAGACACACATGCGGAGCATGTCTTCCATGGTTCTATTGACCCTCTTAGTCTGCCCATCCGTCTGCAGATGAAAGGCTGTGCTGAATTTTAACTTTGTTCCCCACATTCGCTGTACTAGCCTCCAATCATTGGACGTGAACTGCCCATATCGGTCACTCACGATGTTGCGGGGCACACCATGAAGCCGTACTATATTATCCACATATAATTTTGCCAACTTCTCCACCGGATCATCCTTCCTATGCGGAATGAAATATGATACCTTCGTTAGCTGATCTACGACAACCCAGATGGCGTCGTTCCCCTTTTGCGACCTTGGCAAACCGTGCACAAAGTCCATAGTGATGTCGTTGAATTTCCACTCTAGAATAGGCAAGGACTTCAGAAATCCTCCCGGCTTTTGGCATTCCGCCTTCACCAAGGTGCAAGTTTGGCACTTCTCCACGTAGAGTGCCACATTCTTCTTCAAACCCGGCCACCAAAACAGTTTCTTGACATCGCGGTACATCTTCGTGCTCCCCGGGTAAATCGAGTACTTGGTATGATGTGCCTCGTACAAGAATTCCACCAGCAAATTTCCCACGCTTGGGAGGCAAAAATGACCATCTTTCCAAAGCAATCTGTCCTCCACAATGAATTGGGAATTTGACCCATCCAGAGCCTCTACCATGAACTGCTTCATGTGGTCATCCAAATCCAATGCCTGTCGAATCTGATAGGCAAGGTCATATTGAACTTCAGTCCAATTCAAGAGTGCTTCAGCACTTGACTGCTTATCTACACAGACAATCTCCAACGCCTCCAACTCCCGAACCAACCGCTCATCATGAACCGATAGCCAATTTGCTTGAGCTATGGCCTGATGACTCAACGCATCTGCAACCGCATTACCTTTACCAGGCACGTAGTGGATCTTGAATGTATAGTCCCCCAGGAACTCCATCCATCTACGCTGCCGCATGTTCAGGTCTTTCTGATCAATCAGATACTTCAGGCTCTTATGATTGGTGTAGATATCAATCTTCACACCGTACAAATAATGCCTCCACAGCTTCAAGGCAAAAATCACGGCCGCTAACTCCAAGTCATGGACCGGATAGTTCCTCTCGTGCACTTTCAGCTGTCTCGAGCCGTAAGCTTTCACACTTCTGTGTTGTAGTAGCAAGCAACCCAAACCGCTGCCCGAAGCATTGCTATAAATCTCATAACCTTCGGTCCGACTCGGCGAACTCAGTACAGGCGCCGTGGTCAACCGACATTTCAACTCCTCAAAAGCTTGCGCGCACTCCGGCATCCAAACGAACTTCTGCTCCTTCCTCGTCAAAGTAGTGAGAGGTAACGCTATCCGCGAGAAGTTCTCTACGAAGCGCCTATAATAGCCGGCAAGCCCCAGAAAGCTCCGGACTTCCGCAACCGTAGAAAGCTCATGCCACTCCCGTATCGCAATAATCTTCGATGGATCCACTGCAATACCTTCCCCACTCACTATATGACCGAGGAATGCCACTGAGGACAACTAAAACTCGCACTTCAAGAACTTGGCGTAGAATTGATTCCTCCTTAGCGTCTCCAAAACCAAATGAAGATGCCTGAAGTGATCTTCCTCACTTTGTGAGTACACCAAAATATCGTCGATGAAGATGATCACAAAATGTTCCAAGTACTGCCTGAAGGTCCTATTCATCAAATCCATGAACACTGACGGAGCATTAGTCAGCCCAAACGGCATGACCGTAAACTCGTAATGTCCGTATCTCGTACTGAATGTTGTCTTCGGGATATCACTCTCCCGTATTCGCAGTTGATAGTACCTGGACTTGAGGTCCAACTTTGAGTACACCGTCGACCCGACTAACTGATCGAATAGATCATCAATTCAGGGGATCAGGTACTTGTTCTTCTCCGTTAACTTGTTGAGCTCCCGATAATCAATACATAGTCTCAAGCTTTCGTCCTTCTTCTTAACAAAGAGGACCGGCACGGTCCAAGGTGAAGAACTTGGACGCACATACCATTTCTCCAACAACTCTTGCAGTTGAACCTTCAGCTCCGCCATTTCCTTAGGCGCTAGCCGATATGGAGAGCGTGACACAGGCTTTGCACCTGGTATGAGCTCTATCGTAAAATCTATCTCCCGCTCCGGCGGGGCTCCTAGGAATATCGCTAGGGAACACATCAGGGTACTTCGATACCACTGAAATACTATCCAATGCGGGCTTAGGCTTTACAACCTCCACTAGTGTAAAGAACAGTTCTGCACAGGCACGAACCGCCTTCACCACCTGAAGACCAGACATCAACGTCTTGATCGACCCCTTCATGCCCGTGAAAGTCATCTCACGACCTGCTCCCAGCTTGACTTCCTTGCTACCGCAATAAATATAGGCTCGCTGCTCTGAGAGCCAGTCCATGCCAAATATAACGTCGAACTCCACCAACGGTAGTAACGACGCTTGCAGATCGAACTCTTGATTCCCAATTCGAATCTTCACGCCACAGATTCTATCCGCACGCATCGAACACCCATTGGGCAACAACACATCCAACTTGTCCTTCGCCATCGAAGAAGGTACTCCGATGCGTGATATAAATCCTTCGGACAAGAAGGAGTGTGAAGCTCCTGTATCGAAGAGTGCTCTTACTGGATTTTCACAAATCAAAACAAATCCTAAACAAGCAGTGGTAAGGTAACATGTACATAACAAGTATTTAAAGAAATTAACTTGCTATAAATTAAACCATACCTGTCACCACATCCGCCTATTTGATGGCCTCCTATTGGCCAAGATTATAAACCCTCGGTTGGGCCGGAGTATAATGGGATGTGGTTTACTCCACCACCTTGCCCTTCTCTTCATAAGTCGCTCCCGGCTTCCTTTCGTACTTGGGACGTACGCTCCAGCAATCGCGGTAAAAGTGCCCCGACTTTCCATAAGTAAAACATGCACCCGGGGTATGACCCGTAGTCGCCCCAAACCCTTGGATGAAATAAATCACTTGTTCTTTATAAATCAGCTTGAAATGATCAATGGAGAAGCTTTAGTTTGATTTCTGTCTACAGTCGACGAATTTTTCTAAGATCGTCGAATGGAGTTCGACGAACTGAGAAACGTTCTAGAGAAATTTGTCGAACGGAGATCGACGAACTCTCTATGAGTGAAGTTATTTTCGTCGAACGGAGATCGACGAATCTACTTCAAAAAACTTTCGTCGAACGGAGCTTGACGAAATGTTTTCAAACCTTCAGACTGAGCTCGACGAATTATTTAACTACAAATTATTTCGTCGACCTCAGATCGAAGAATTCTTTTATTTTTCGTGGAACGGAGTTTGTCGATTCATATTCTGAAAAATCCTATATCTAGGTTTTTCTTCGACCTCCGTCCCGCGCTTTCAGTTCCATAACACTTGATCTCTGTTTCTCTTTTGCAGGTGCATCATGGAGATTCCAGCGGGAAGTCTTGCGGCAATGAAATTTAATAGCGGATTTGATGTGGATTTTGAGTCGTTTCAACACTCCGACCCAATCTTCCTGGATATTCTAAAACTGCCTGAAGAACAGCAGTTGAAAAATTTGATGACCACGAGGATCAAGCTCGCCAGTGCAAAAATCAGAGAGTGAGTCTATACTTCCTCCACAATAAATGAGAACACCATGACCAGCACAATATCGGGTAATGCCGTCTCTCTTACCCCAGCCATTTTGACTGAAATCTTTGGGTTAACCAATGGTACAGAAGAACTGGAATTTGATAGTGAGGAATTTAATGAAATATTGAATAAAATGGGCTATTCTGGAGACACTCCAAATAAACTGCTGAAGAAACACCTATCTGCCGAGTATAAGTTTCTTGCAGATGTCGTGGGCAAGGTGTTGTTGCGTAAGCACACATCCCATGACTACATCACCAGGCATCAATTTCTGGTGATGTGTGCAGTGGTGAACAAGAAGCCAGTGAATTGGGCTCAGATTATGTTTGAACTGATAAAGAAAAAGAACACTAAAAAGGAAGTTTGCTTTGGAAGAATTCTAGTAATCTTCCTTAAGGATAAGGCTGCTAAATCCCTGGTCACCCTGACCATATTCATAAATGCCTCTAAGAGGCTCAACTGTGCCCTCTTTGGCAGGTGGGAAAGGAACATCACCAAGCCAACCAAGGCTTCTTCCTCCTCTAGGCCTTCTGAAAGCACTAGGGCTGTCACAGCCGCTCCTCTAACCCCAAAAGAGGCCCTCTCCACCTCCAACATTCCCTCTTCTTCTCAATATCAACAACAACAACCAATTCATATTTCTACACAGTTCCATCTCCTGCACATTCTCCACCTCCATCCTCTCCTCAAATAAATATCACTACAATCCAATCACTTGAAATCCCATCTTCTCACATTCAGGAATCCATACAATACTCTCCTTCCCAATCACCACAACCATCTCCACATCCATCCCCCCTTCCACCTCATTTAACTACCACAGATCCTGACACCTTTATCTCCTCCCACACATTCAATCTAGTGATTCCCCCATCATCCCCACATCAAGAATCCATCCCTACAACTGAAATTCCATCTTCTACACCTGACCACACACACCAAGATATCTCTAGTGTGTTTTTTGTTTGTTCAAATTGTGGTCACCACAATCCCTACTCCTCCGTTGCTCCAGAATCCCTTTATTTAATTTTCTCTGATATTGCCAAGGATTTGCTTTCTTTCATCTCTCCCACTCTTCAAAATCTTCTAACTAATGCTCTAGCTCCTCTCACTGCTTCCATCCAAACTCTCTCTATCACGGTTGATGCTCTATACCTTGTCCCTTCTTCGGGGGACTGGCTCCAGGACCTTCTGCAGCCAGTTAGTGGGAGATGCTTCATAATGAAGAAGTTCCAGTGCATGTAGCAGCAGAAACAGCAGCAGTAGCAGAAAAAGCAGCAGCAGAAGCAGAAGCAGCAGCAGCAGAACTTGATTCTTTCATGACTGACTCTTTAGAAGATGTAGCTGATCCTTCTGACATAATAGATTTAATAGAATCAAATACTAATATGGATGAGCCTGTTTTGGCTGAGATAGACACTGTTGGTGATTATATTATAAATCCCACAGTTGATCTTTTGAATCTGTTAAGAATTTTTGATTCAGTTCATTTGAACTTTCTGCCAAAGCACAATCTAAAGCCATCCTTGTCTATAGTCCCCTACACCTCACCAATAATCCATAAGGTTGCCAAGCAACTAAAGGCTTGTTTTGCCATTACAGAAGTCCCTGTTATTTCATCTCCACCAAAAGCTGCTCCCCTCATTACTTCATCCCCTCCCAGAGACATTTCTGCTCCAACTTTTGTTATGGATGACTCTCCAATGCCTGATCATGATGAATTGATCATGGCTGACATAGAAGAACAGAATAAAATAGTTGCTAAAAGCACTATTGTGTATAGCTCTCCTGCTCCAGCTCCTCCTCCAGCTCCTTCCCATGCAGAAAAGCCCTTGATATCTGTAGAGGCTCTAAAAGAGATTAATGCATTATATGATACTCCTCAAGACTCCTCTGATGATGAGGATGATGAAGAGGATTCTGATGATGAGCCTAAGAAGAAAGTCCATAAGAAGAGAAAAGCTCCTCCACCTCCTGCTCCAAAACCCAATCCAACAAATGATACTCCCTATTATATACTTCAGAAAATCACACAATACAAGGGCATGCCAGCATGGATATGGCTGTCCAAGAACCAGCAGAAAAAAAGAAAGAAAAGTAGGAAGTACTCATCTCCTCCTCAAAGATTCAGAAATGACCCTCCTCCTCCTCGTCCACATGCTACTGTTGTTTCAGGTTCTTCGACTCAGAGTACTACCCAATATCAAAAATATCAGAGACATCAGGGCAGGTCCTCCTCCTCTTCAGGAAGCAGCCAACAGAGGCATTATTCATCAGGAAAACAACATCATCAACAACAACAGAAATAAATCACTGAACATCAGAAAGTTGAAAGCCCAAAGAGACCTGCTTCCCCTCCTGTACCTTTTGAATATCCAGAAACAACTACCACTGCAAGGATGGCCAGATTCCAGGAATTGGTTGGCCTATCCATGATCAATAAAGCAAAAGCTGAAGGAAACTATCCTTCTGAATACACCACCATGTCCAAATATAGGAAGGATGACCTCAACAGGTTTGCTAAAGCTAACAAATTTTTTAATGTTGTTGACTACATAAAACTGCGTCCAGAAGCTGTAGTGCCAAGGGATACCTCCCTTAATATTATTAGAGCTGCTATTATGACAATGACAAAAACTCAAGCAGCAAATCCAAACAGGGAGATCAGGTTCACTCATCTAGGTGAAAAAGCTAAAGAGGAGAAGCATAAGGAGCAAAAGAAGAAGAAATAAATTTTGAACTGCCTTTAGTCTGTCTGTTATTCTAAAACTGTCTGTTTAATTCCTGAGACAAAGCTTACTGTATATATATATATATATTTTTTTACTGCACATTTAAATTTTTCCTGCTAGATATATATTTTCTTGCTTTGTAAATTTTTTTGTGTGTCTGTAATTTGTGACCTTACACAAATAGGGGGAGATTGTTGGATCCCTAGTTGGATTTGGGCTAGGTTCAGCAAACTAGGATGTTTGACCCAACATGTATAGCTAGGGTCATGTTTGTGTCCTAGAATCTTGGTCATGTCCTTAGGGTCAACACTGCATGGAACAGCCATCAACAGACTGTAAAGGACTCAAGAATTAGAGAAATTTCAAAGACTCAGGAAATGAGTTCGACTAAAGTCATGCTTAACTCGACAAACTCAGAGAAAATTCCCTGAGCTGAGCTCGACGAACTTGGTTCTCAGTTTGACGATCTATGGACACTATACTTCAACATTCTAAGTCCAGAATTCCTTTCTCTGATCTCCAATCGACGAAGTTAGAATATCAGGTCGACATTTTATGGATGCTCTACTTCAAATATTCTAAGTCTAGAATCATACTCCAGTCGACGAATTCATGTTCTCAGCTCGACGAACTTAGACCACAGTCTTAACAAGTTTTATCAAGCAGCAGTTAGAAGTTCTCAGGTCGACGAAATCTATTCTCAGGTCGATGATTTTTGGACACTTTACTTCTACATTCTCAAGTCCAAGAAACATTTTCACTGAACTCTAATCGATGAAGTTAGAATCTCAGCTCGATGATCTTGATGCATAGAATTGGTAAGGTTCTAGAGAAAGTATTTATCTGTTCTTAGGTTGACGATCTTGGATCTCAGGTCGATAAACAATAATTATCTGGTCGACGAATATAACTTCTCAGCTCGATGAACTCTGGACCCAGGTCGACGAATTCTGTTCTTTACTCGACGATTTCTGTGCAGTTCCAGACATGGACTTTTCCTCCATCTATCCCTTATTTTAATGCAGTAATTCGTGTATAATCAATTCTTAATATTCTCGGAATATTACCGTTAGAAGCAGCATTGATTATGGTCTTCATCAGGATTATTACTTGCCATTTTTCAATGGGACAGTTGGGGAAATCAATCAATGCAGATATTCTCCAGGCTGTCAGCAATCAATGCTGGAAGGAATTCAAAAATTCAGACGGAAGATCTCACAGAAAATATAAAAGGATTTTTCTTCTTCCTTCTTTAGAAGAGAATACAGAGAATATACTGAATAGGGCTAGCAGAGCACGATATAGAAAGCAATTATACAGTAATAGTGAAAAGAACAAGCCCAGATTAGAGAAAGAACACAAGATATAGAAGAAGAATTAGAACATCCATTCAAAATCAAAAGTCTTCTTCCTTCTTCATTCTAGGATTCTTCAAGGACAACAACAACTATATCAGTCAAGAAGTTCCTGGACATCTTCTAATCAAGGATAAAGGATTGAAGGCCTACTCACCATGAAGCAAAGCTCCAACCTTCCTGAACAAATCAATATCTCAGGGGGAGCTTTGTTAACATCAAAGATCCACTTAAGTCCTCTGAGTTGTATTTGAGAAAGAGAAGACAACATCACTCTCTCATCCCCCACTGTAAAAAGGATTCTTTAACTCCCTTCAAAAGTTATTCCTGGTTGGAAGTCACCTGACCAAAAGACTTGGGGTTGGTTTTTGAGCACCTGATCAAAAGCTCATTTGTGGCAGTCACCTGATCAAAAACCTGAGTGGATTCCTACCAGGGTGGTAGAAGAGTGGATGTACCCAGGTTTGGGAACCAATATAAAATTCTTGTGTTGTTTGGTTGCCATCTTTATCTTTTATTCTTGCTGTGGATGTGCTAGCTAGGTTGCTGTGTCTGTGATATTGGTTTATATTTGTTGTGCCTGTGCTAGATCACTTTATCTATGAACTGTTTTTATTTACAGCAAAAAGGCCTTAAAATTTCAAGATATTCTATTCACCCCCCTAGAGTATTTCAGATCTAACCCTAACTTTCAACTTCCTTGGTCATACACCATCCAGGCCGCAAACCAGTCCACCCAAGGTTGCACACCAGGCCGCACAGGCCGCTCTTCAAAAACAGTCAAGCCACAAAAACCAAGCCAGGTCACCCAGGACGCAACCAGCAGTCCGCCAAGGTCGCAGACTCAGACCACTCAGGTCGCTCAGATCGCCTGTCCTGCTCCCTCACCTACTTTCACTTCATAAATTTCAATAGGATGTACCCAAGTGTAGGGGAACCACTATAAAATATTTGTGTCATCTAGTTTGACCTTATTTTTTATTTGTTGTGTTATGATTGTTTTTTGTTTTTATTTCTCTTTATACATATAAATACCACTTATTTTAATTCCGCTATAAAAACTAATCAAAGTTTTTTTAATACTCTATTCACCCCACCCCCCCTCTAGAGTTAAGTCAGATCTATCACTCACTTTCAGTTGGTATCAGAGGGTAAGGTTATTTGGTTTCACATGCTAACACTTGAACCAAAAGATCTTTGGTAGATCTCATTTTCTCTAGTGTCTTTTTCAATCATGGCACAAAATAAAGAATACTCAAGCATCAGACCTCCAGTGTGCAATCTGAACAAGTTTGCACTTTGGAAGGCAAGGATCAGATTATATATGAATTCTATTGATGAAGATGAAAGTGAGTTGTTAGAACAGGAATACTCTAGAGGGAGTGTGAATAGATTATTCAGGGTCTATAAAATTTTCTTCTGATTTAATCTAGTGCAGGAAAAAAATTAAAACAGCAATCCTAACAAATAGCCACAACACAAAAATAAAAGAAAAGAGCAATCTAGGCAACACAAGAATTTATAGTGGTTCCCCTAAACTTGGGTACATCCACTCTTCTACCACCCTGGTAGAATCTACTTAGATTTTTGATCAGGTGTCTGACACCAATGAGCTTTTGATCAGGTGCTCAAAAATCAATCCTCAAGTCTTTTGATCAGGTGACTTGTAACCAGGAATAACTTTTGAAGGGAGTTATAACCCTTCATACAGTGGGGGATGAGGGATGATTGTGTCTTCTCTTTCTCAATATGCAACTGAGAAGACTGGTGGATATTTAATTTTAGCACAGGGTCCCCCTGAGATATAGAATGGTTCAGGTAGAAGAAGCCTTGCTGCAGGGGGATAGGCCTTCAGTAGTACAGCCTTGATCAATAGCTATTCAGGAACTTCTTTGTCAGATTGTGATGTAGTTATCCTTTGAAGTATCCTGTAGTGTTGAAGGCAGAAGACTCTTGATTTTGGTTAGGTGTTCTTATTCTTCTGATAGCTGATGATCTTCAGTAATATGGCTTCTTGTTGTGTCAGAATTCTATGTTGACAGACAGTAGTGAATATCTTGTTTCAAACTGATTATTTTCTGTATCTGTCATCTCTGTATATTGTGTATCTTATTCTATCTATCTGTCTATCTATAGGAAGAAGAGAGAAAACCACTTTTATATTTCCTATCAAAATGGTCTTTAGAAATTTTGAAATCTTCTGCAATCAATGCTGACGGCCTTGAGAATAAACGGCATTGAATTATTTCCCCAACTGTCCCATGGAAAAATGATAGACAATAATCCTGGAGAAGACCATGATCAATGCTCTATCTAACGGTTATATTCTATAGAATATTTGAGCATTAATTACTCAGGAATTATTGTAGTAAGAAGGGGACAGAAGGATGGAAAATAACTAAGTCTGGACTCATCGAGCTGAGAATCAAGTTCGTCGACCAAAGTCTGACTCTGGACTTAGAATAAAGAGATGTTTTCTGATCTTGAAGTGTTGAAGTATAGTGTCCAAAGTTCGTCGACCTGAGTACCAAGTTTGTCGATCTCAGCTCATAGAATTTACTCTGAGATCGTCAATCTGAGCACGACTATCGTCGACCTGAGTTCGACGAACGTCGAACTCATTTTACTTGGTCTTTAGAAAAACTCTAAGTCTTGATTCTCTGATAGTCTTGTTGATAGCTGGTCCATGTGATGTTGATTCTAAGGACTTGGCCTAGACTCTAGGACACACTCATGACCCTGTCTATACATTGTGGGTCATATGATCCTAACTTAGTGAACCTAGCCCAAATCTTACTAGGGATCTAACAATCTCCCCTAATTTGGGTGAGGTCACTAATTACAGACTCAAAACAAAATTGAAAATCACAAGGCAAAAAAGAATATATATGGCAGAGATCAATAACACATGTAGAAGATATATATATGTACATAAGCTTTGTTCAGAAATAGAAAGTAGTTATAAGAACATAACAGAAGTAAAGCAGTTCAGAATCACTTCTTTTGTTTCTTATCTTTTGGCATTACTTCTTTACATTTATCACCAGGCTTGGTAAAGACAATTTCTCTATTTGGATCTAAAGCTTGCACTTTGTCATGGTCATATCAGCAGCCCCTATAATCTTCAAAGATGTGGCTCTGGGGACAACTGCTTCTGGGTGCAACTTCATGTAGTCATCAACATTAAAAAACTTGTTTGCTTTATCAAACCTCTTAAGCTCTTCTTTCATGTATTTAGACATTATGGAATACTCAGAAGGATCCTTTCCTTCAGCTTTGGCCTTGTTAATCGTAGAAAGGCCTACAAGTTCTTGGATCCTGGCCATTCTAGCTGTATTAGCTGTTTTAGGATATTCAAAAGGAACAAGAGGAGAATTTGGTATTTTAGGACTTTCAGCTTTCTGATCTGTAGGGAATGATAGCTGTTGTTGCTACTGCTATGGTTGATGCTGAAATTGATGTTGCTTGCCTGAAGAGTAATGCCTATGTTGGCTGCTTTCAGAAGAAGATCTCCCTTGATGTCTCTGATATGTTTGGAATTCGGTAGATCTTTGGGAAGTTGTGCCTGAAGCACCAGCAACTGGAGGAGGAGGAGGAGGTGGATCTTTTCTGTATTTTTGAGATGAAGGAGGAGGGTATCTTCTGATTCTCTTCCTCTCTTTCTATTCATTTTTGGATAACCACATCCAAGCTGACATCCATTTATATGGAGTTATCTTTTGGAGAATATAGTAGGGGGTGTCATTGGTTGGATTTGCATAGGAGCAGGAGGAGGAGGAGTTTTTCTCTTTTTAGATACTGGATTCTTCTTTTTCTTAGCATCCTTATCAGAATCCTCATCATTCTCATCATCATCATCATCATCACTGTTATCCTGTGGATTATCATATAAAGCATCTAGCTTTTTCAGTATCTCATCAGATATAATGGGTTTCTCAACTTAGTATGGAGCTGGAGTAGATGCTGGAGCTAGAGCTGGAAGAGAAATTTCAAGAGGAGCAGGAGAAATAATTGTGATAGAGCTTTCAGCAGCTGCCTTATTCTCTTCTTCAATGTTAGCCCTGATTAACTTATCCAAATCAGGCAAGGGTGAGCCATCCATTACAAAAGTTGGGACTGAAGGGGAAGAGACAATTGGGGAAACAACTTTAGGATGTGGTGAAGTAGGAACCTCTTGAGAAGCAAAGTTGTCCTTAAGCTGCTTAGCCACTTTAGGTCTTATTATAGAGGTGTATGGGATAATAGCCAAAGATGGCTTAGTATACTCTGCTGGAAAGAATCTCAAGTTTGCAGTATAAAAATTGCTTAATAAATTAACCAAATCTACTGTGGGATTTAAAATGAAATCACGAGCAGTAATTAACTCTTCTGGGACTGCATCTTCCATATTCATGTCAGTCTCAATAAACTGAATTAAATCAATTAAATCTGTATCTGTAAGCTCTGTATCTACTACTGTTACTACTGCCTCTGCATTTGCTGGAGCTGGAGCTGCTGAAAATGAAACTGAGACTGCTGCTACTTGAGCTTCTGCAGCTTCTTCATCAAGCATCTCCCCCTGTCTGGTTGCAGTATCAACTGGAGTCAGGCCCCTAAATGAAGAGGGGGCAACAGAAAGGGCAGAGATTTGAGCAGATGGGGTAGATATGGAAGTAGCAAGAGGTGTAATGGCCTCCGCAATAATGGTTTTGAGGAGGGGTGTGAGGAGAGTAAGGACAGAAGATATGGTGGAGGGGTCCAGTGTTGGAGTGGCAGATAGTGTTGAGGTGGAAACAGTTGGAGGGATGGTAGATTGTGGTGAGGATGGAGGAGGGACATCTTGCATGTGGACATCTTGTGTGGATGGATGTGGAGGAGGAGGAGAATTAGGAGGAGAGGTCAGCAGATTGAAGGATGATATGGAGGACAAGTGTGGTGGAAGAGGAGATGAAGGTGGTGATGGGGCTGGTATATCATTGGGGGATTGGGGTGATTGAGGTAGAGTGGGTTGATGGTATTATTGGTTGGGTGAGGAAGGGAAATCAGTGAGGTCTATTGGTGGAGAGGTGGCAGGTAATGTAGCTGTAGTAGGAACATGATCAGAGGGTGGTGGTTGTTGATGTGGTTGAAGAGAGGGAGTATGAACTGTGGAGGTTGATTGTTATGGAGTTGCTAGAAGGGATGGAGGTGTGGGGATGATCTCTTTAGCAGGGTGGGGAGTGGCTCTAACAGCCCTTGTGCTTTTAAAAGTTGGGGTGGAAGAGGTTGAAGCCTTGGATGGCTTGGATATAGTCCTCTCCCACCTGCCAAACAAGGCATAAGCGAGCCTCTTACTGGCATTAATGAATATGGTCGGGGAGACCAGTGATTCAGCATCTTTTTCTTTCAAAAATATTTATAGGATGCTTCCAAAGCACACTTCCTTTTTATTACACCTTTTCTTAATAAGATCAAAAATGATCTGTGCCCAGTTCACCTTCTTCTTATTAACCACTGCACACATGACTGAAACCTGATGTCAGGTAATGTAGTCATGGGCAGTGTGCTTGCCGAGCAAGACTTTCACAATAATATCTTCCAGAAATTTATATTCTGCAGACAAATGTTTCTTCAACAGTTTATGGGGATTATCTCCAGCATAGCCCATCAAACTTAACATCATAACATATTCCTCAGAATCTATTTCCAGTTCTTCTTCTCCATTGTTCATTTCAAAAATTTCAGTTAATACTGTGGGAGAGAGAGTTATAGCGTTACCCGCAATTGTTCCTGTCAGGGTATTCTCTTCTGATGTTGATGAAGTGTAGACCCATTCTCTAATCTCTGTTCCAGACAGTTTGATCCTGGTGGTCATTAGGTTCTTCAGTTTCTGTTCTTTCAGAAGTTCCAGAATATGTAAAAAGATCGGGTCTGAGTGTTGAAATGAGTTGAAGTCAACATCGAAGCTGGTGACGAACTTCATTGCAGCTAGGGTTCCGGCTTGAATTGTCATGAAATCACCTGCAAGAGAGAAAAATAGCGATCAAGTACAAAGGAACAGAAAGCGCGGGACAGAGGTCGAAGAAAACCTAGTTATAAGATTTTCTGGAATATGAATCGACAAACTCCGTTCCGCGAAAAATAAGAAATTCTTCGACCTGAGATCGACGAAATAATTAATAGTGAAATAATTCGTTGAGCTCAGCTGGAAGAGTTGAAGACATTTCGTCGAGCTCCGTTCGACGAAAGTTTTCTGAAGTGGATTTGGCGATCTCCGTTCGACGACAACAACTTCACTCATAGAGAGTTCGTCGACCGTCGTTCGACGAATATCTCCCAAACTTTCCCTAGTTCGTCGAGCTCTGTTTGACGAACTCTAGATAATTCATCGAGTGCAGACAGAAACTAAACTAAGTCTTCTCCATTGATCATTCCAAGCTGATTTATAAAGAATAAGTGATTTCTCTCATCCAGATGTTTGGTGAATATATCAGCTCTTTATAAATCAGTGTAGATATAGACAAGATTAATTTTGTTTTTGTCTACACACTCTCTAATGAAGTGATGCCTAATGTCTATATGCTTAGTCTTACTGTGATGGACTGGATTTTGTTATATTGTTATAGCACTTGTGTTATCACAAGAGAGAGTTGAATTATTTAAGTTGAGACCATAGTCTAGGAGTTGGTTTTGGATCCACAGCATCTGAGAACAATAACTGCTTGTTGTAATATATCCTGCTTCAGCAGTTGAGGTGGATTTAGAAGACTGTTTCTTGCAAAACCAAGATACCAACCTCATACCAAGGAACTGATAAGTCCCTGAGGTGCTTTTTCTATCAACCCTGCATCCAGCAAAGTCAGCATCTGAAAATCCAATTAAATCAAATTCTGACTCAGCAGGATACCATAGGCCTAGACTAGGACAACCTTTTATATATCTCAAAATTCTTTTTAATAAAATTAGATGAGATTCTTTAGGGTTCACTTGGAACCTAGCACAAAGGCATGTGGCAAACATGATATCAGGTCTGCTTGCTGTTAGATATAGTAGGGACCCAATAATGCCCCTATATAATTTCTAATTCAGAGGTTTCCCATGTGCATCAGAGTAAATCACAGCATTAGTAGCCATAGGCACTTTCTTTGCTGAAGCATCAGCCATCTCAAACTTCTTTATAAGCTCTTTAGCAAACCTAGCTTGAGAGATGAAGATGCCATCAGGAAACTGCTTCACTTGGAGACCAAGGAAGTAGGAAAGCGCACCCATGCTACTCATTTCAAATTTTGAATGCATAAGGTCAGAGAACCTCTTGCATAATTTGGAATCAGTAGACCCAAATATGATGTCATACACATATATTTGCACTAACAATATTTGATCCTTATGATGTCTAGTTAAAAGTGTTCTATCTACTATGCCTCTAATGAATTTATGCTCTATCAAAAAGCTAGCTAGGGTCTCATACCAAGCTCTTGGATCTTGCTTGAGACCATAAAGAGCTTTATGCAATTTGAAAACATGATAAGGGTGAGTTGGAGAGACAAAACCTGGAGGTTGTTCAACATAAACCCCTTCTTTAAGTACTCCATTTAGGAATGCACTCTTCACATCCATCTGATACACCTTGAATCTCTTGTAGGCTGCATAGGCCAGGAATATTCTGATTGCCTCTAACCTTGTCATAGGTGCAAAGGTTTGGTCATAATCTATTCCTTCCTCTTACATGTATCCTTGAGCAACAAGCCTAGCCTTGTTCCTCACTATTGTACCTTGGGCATCCAATTTATTTATGTATACCCATTTGGTTCCAATGACTGGATAGTCTTGGGGTCTTGGAAATAAATTCCAAACTCTACATCACTCAAATTGATTTAATTCCTCCTGCAATGCAATGATCCAGTGGGGATCCTGCTCAGCATCATGGATGGATAGAGGTTCAACCTGAGAGAGAAAACAGGCATGCATCAAATCTTGGTTGAGTCGATGCCTGGTCTGTACACCTGCTGAAATGTCTCCAACCACTTGAGATCTGGGGTGATCCCTTGGTGTGACAAGATAGGTGGGTGGAGTTAGTTCTGCAACAGCATTAGGAACTAATTCCTCTTGTGGAATTATGTTTATTGTTGGGGGAATATCAATCCCTTTAGTGCCTTCACATTCACTATCTTCATTGACTTATGGAGAAGGATGTGTTGGAACCTCTTGGGTAAGGTTTAGTCCATCCAAATTCTCACACAAGTGAGGTACCTGCAAATTGCTTTTGGTAGAAATCTCTTTCTCCTTGCAAGACAAGTTAGCCTCATCAAATGTAACATGGATAGACTCTTCAATTTTTAGAGATGATTTATTAAAAACCCTATAGGCTTTGCTTACTTGGAAATATCCTAGAAATATTCTCTCTTCAGTCTTGGCCTCAAACTTTCTAATATATCTTTTGTTGTTATTGTGAATATAACATATACATCTAAATAATTTAAAATAATTGATTTTAGGTTTCTTCCCTTTAAGTAATTCATAGGGAGTCCTATTCTTCAGTTTATGAATTAAACTCCTGTTCAGGACATAATTTGTTGGGCTCACAGCCTCTACCCAAAAGGTTAGGGGAGTGTAAGCATCTGCAAGCAATGTACCTATAGCTTCAATGAGTGTCCTGTTTTTCCTTTCAGCAACCTCATTTTGTTGCGGAGTTCTAGGAGCTGAGAAGCAATGCCTGATACCTTCCTTCTCTTAGAACTCATGCATAGGAAGAGACTCAAACTCTGTATCATGGTCACTTATGATCAATACAATATGAGTAGAAAACTCAATCTGTATGGTCCTGAGAAAATCTGTAAGAACCTTAAAGGTATCTGACTTAGATCTCAGAAAGGATACCCAAGTGAACCTTGAGAATTCATCCACAATAACTAAGGTATAGGATTTCCCTCCTAGGCTTTGTACAGCAATGGGTCTAAAACGATCCATATGTAGCAAATACAAAATCCTATGTGAATCACTTTTGTTAACAGATTTAAAGCTAGATTAAGTTTGCAAAGACATTCCTTCTTATAGGGACCAGAAGGTAAACCTCTAACAAGGTTGTCTTTTAATAGTCTAGCAATGTTTTTTAAGTTTACATGACCTAGCCTTTTATGTCATAAATCATTCTGATTACTAGAAATATTAAGTAAGCAGATATCAGAATTGACAGATAGAAAATCAACTAAATATATGTTGTCTTGTCTATTTCCAATTAAAACAGTTTGATTTTCCTTATTAGAAATAATAGAAGAAGATGAGTTAAAGTGTACCTGATAACCTTCATCACATAACTGACTTATGGAGAGAGGTTATGCTTGAGTCCTCTGACATAAGTTACTTTCTTGAAAGTAACAGCTTCAATCTTCACTTCTCCAAAACTTTCTGACTGGCCACATTTGGAATCCCCAAAGATAACCTTTGGCCCCAGCTTGGACTTATATTTGTGTAAGATGTCCTTGCTGCTAGTCATATGTTTGGATTAACCACTATCCAAGTACCAAGTCTGATTCACACTTGGATAGCTTTTCACCTGCAATGAAATACAATTAATTGTTCTTGACCCAGGTTACCTGGGGTCCTTTGTTTTGCTGGTATGAAAAGCTAGAAATGATAGAGAATTCCGGTTGGGATTTGTATCCTAAAGGGTAATATCTACTAGGTGGTATAACCCAATCAGCTACAGGATTAAATGGTTTCCTAGAATTATTAGAGTTGTTGTTAAGATTACAGTTTTTGTTAAGTCTTTCTGGGTTCGACGAATTTTTGTGAGTTCGTCAACCAAAGTTCGACGAATTGGGTTGAGTCCGTCGATCTCTGCCCAGAGAATGAACATATTCATTTTCTGTACTCCGCATTCGTCGACCTCTGCTCGATGAACCATACAGAGTTCGTCGATCGCAGTTAGACGAATAATTATAGCTATAGTTTGCGTTCAACGTTCGTCGAGTGGGGTTCGACGAACTAGCAACATTTTGTCGATCTGAGTTCGACGAATTCTGTTGAACCTTATTTTAAATAGTTTTCTGATTTTTGTTGTTCTGAAACTTATTGATTTTGGGATTAGATCTAAGGTTTGTTTATTGTTTATTTTCTCTTTCCCTTTTTCAGAAACAAATTTAATACGGGTAGTCAGAATATTTTTCTTGAGGATCGGGGGCAAACCTGATGAAGCACCCAAGCCTAGCTTGCCATTGAGTCTGGCATTTACAGTGCTAGTGATGTCCATCAGCTTGAGGCTTCTTCCATTAAGAGTTTCCTCAAGTTGTTTAGCCTCATAAAGCTCAGTCTTTAAAATTATTATTTGTTCATTAGCTAAGGTTAATTCATCTTTTAACCTAATGTTTTCATAGTTGACATTCTCTAGGTTTTCTAATTTTTCCCTAAGAGTTTTAATCTACTTTTCTAAGTTTATTAAGCCTATACACATTGTTTTAAATTCAAATTTAAAAGAATCAGAACTGTAATCAAAAGAAGACAATACCTTGTTAGCTTCAGAATCTGAAACTACTTCATTGTATTAGTCCTCTTCTTCTGAATGGCTCCTGGAAGCATCAATTGCCATCAGGAAAACCTCCTTGGCCCTTGCCTCTTTCTCATCTTCATTAGAGCTAGAATATGTTGATTCTTCTTCAGTCTCACTCCAGGTTTTAGCCACAAAACCCTTCTCCTTCTTCTTATATTTGCTGGAAGAAGGTCTGTTGTTGTGCGGTCTCCTGCTATCTTTCTCTCTTCTCTTTTCTTTCTTTTGATTCTCTGGACACTCAAAAATGAAGTGTCCAGCTTTCCTGCAACCAAAGAATACCACTTCTTTAGTTGGTGTTTTATCATACCTTGGTTTGTCATCCTGTATGACTTCCTCCTGAAATCATTTCTTGCAAACTTGTAGAATCTTTTGACAAAAAGACTCATGAGTTCTTCATTTGTTGAGGGAGTCTCTGTCTCTTCAGCTTCCTTTAAAGCAATGTTATTCTCTTTTCTTACTGGAGGGGGTGTTCTCTTCTCAGCTACCTCCCTGGATTTAATCAGCTGTTCATAGGACTTAAGTTTTTCTAATAGAGATTCAGTGGATATCTCATTTAGGCTTCTGGCTTCTTTGATAGGCCAGATCCTTGAATCCCATGAGCTTGGGAAGCATATTAGGATCTTATCATTCACCTCAGTGAGGTTGGTGTCCTTATCCAAAGTTTTTAGCTCATTGATGATTGAGCATAACCTATTATACATTTCAGCTACTGAATCAACTTCCTCTTTCTTGAAATTCCCATATAAGGATATGAGATTGGATCTCCTATCCTTTCTTTCATCTATTGATCCAGCCACTATTTGGTTTAGGGAATCCCAGATGGCTTTGGCTTAAGTGCATTCAGCAACCTTTTGGAAGATATCATTTGACATAGTCTGTGCTAGTATGTTCATTGCCTTGGCATCAACAACCTTGAACTTCTTCTGAGCCTCAGTCCACTCAGGTGGTGGAACTGCATTTATGCTTGAGGCTACTGTAGATATAAAAGCAGTGGCTTGAGGAGGACCTGTCAAGATGGAATTGTAGATATCTTCATCAATAGAGTCCATATACAATTTGATTCTTGTCTTCCAGATGGCAAACCTATTTAGGTTGCAAACTGGAGGTCTGGTGCTTGCATAGTCTTTGTTTTGTGCCATTGTTGTGTATATAGTCTAAATAAAAATAAAGATAAAAGAGGAAATATGATCTAACACAGGATCTTTGGTTCAAGGGTTAGCTTGTGTACACCAAGGAATCCAAGCTCTGATACCAATTGAAAGTGAGCTGTTAGATTAGGAATACTCTAGAGGGGGGTTGAATAGAGTATTCAGGTTTTATAAAATTTTCTTCTGATTTAATCCAGTGCATGAACAAAATTAAAACAGCAATCCTAACAAACAGCCATAGCACAAAAATAAAAGAAAAGAGCAATCTAGACAACACAAAAATTTATAGTAGTTCCCCTAAACTTGGCTACATCCACTCTTCTACCACCCTAGTAGGAATCCACTCAAATTTTTGATCAGGTGCCTGACACCAATGAGCTTTTTATCAGGTGCTCAAAAACCAATCCTCAAGTCTTTTGATCAGGTGACTTATAACCAGGAATAACTTTTGAAGGGAGTTATAGCCCTTTATACAGTGGGGGGTGAGGGATGATTGTGTCTTATTTTTCTCAATATGCAACTGAGAAGACTGGTGGATATTTGATTTTAGCACAGGCTCCCCTGAGATATAGAATGGTTCAGGTAGAAGAAGCCCTTGTAGCAGGGTGATAGGCCTTCAGTAGTACAGCCTTGATCAGCAGCTGTTCAGGAACTTCTTTGAATATAGTGATGTAGTTATCCCTTTGAAGTATCCTGGAGTGTTGAAGACAGAAGACTCTTGATTTTGATTAGGTGTTCTTCTTCTTCAGATAGCTTGAATGATCTCAGGAATATGGCTTCTTATTGTGTCAGAATTCTGTGTTGACAGACTGCAGTGAATCTCTTATTTCAGACTGATTATTTTCTGTATCTGTTGTCTCTATGTATTGTGTATCTTGTTCTATCTATTTGTCTATCAACAGGAAGAAGAGAGAAAATCTCTTTTATATTTCCTATCAAAATGGTCTTTCGAAATTTTGAAATCCTCTGCAATCAATGCTGACGGCCTTGAGAATAAACGGCATTGAATTATTTACCCAACTGCCCCATGGAAAAACGGCAGGCAATAATCCTGGAGAAGACCATGATCAATGCTCTATCTAATGGTTATATTCCAGAGAATATTTGAGCATTAATTACTCAGGAATTATTATAGTAAGAAGGGACAGAAGGATGGAAAAATAACTAAGTCTGGACTCGTCGAACTGATAACAGAAATCGTCGAGCTGAGTTCACAGTTCGTTGAGCTGAGTTACTGAGTTTGTCGACCAGATGACTTCTGTTCGTCGAGCTGAGTTCCAAGATCATCGAGTAGAAAGCAGAACTATATTCTCTAGAAACATTGTCTTTTTTATGTATGGAGTTCATCGAGCTGATATCTGGTTTCGTCGACTGAAGTTCAGCATAATATTTCTGGACTTAGAATAATTTTAGATGCTTCTAGATGAAGGTGTTGAAGTGAAGTATCCAGAATTCATCGACCTAAGAATTGGTTTTCTCGAGCTGAGGACCACTTAACTACTGCTGGATAACTCAAGCTATTGTGGTCATAGTTCGTCGAGCTGAGAATCAAGTTCGTCGACCAAAGTCTGACTCTGGACTTAGAATAAAGAGATGTTTTCTGATCTTGAAGTGTTGAAGTATAGTGTCCAAAGTTCGTCGACCTGAGTACCAAGTTCGTCGAGCTCAGATCATATTTTAATTTACTCTGAGATCGTCAATCTGAGCACGCCTATTATCGTCGACCTGAGTTCGACGAACGACGAACTCATTTTACTTGGTCTTTAGAAAAACTTACAGTCTTGTTGTCTGTCAATGATGCAATCCTTTTGGAGATTCGGTCCAAACTTGGCACACTCGTTAATCTTGTGATAATTGAGGATTTAAGAACTAGTGATTGATCTCATTCCACCAGGGCTGCATGACCTATTTGGGTTTCTTCTTCAACCACCAAAATATAATG